>BSBN01000942.1:4450000-5050000 GCA_027924645.1 Cunninghamia lanceolata
ACCCTACTACGTTGCGATTACCTGTCACAGTCTACCTGTTGGATGATTATATATATGTTGTATTCGACACTTTTGTTTGTTGCAGGATTACATTTACCAGGCATTGACTCCACATGAATCGGTAGGTCTGAGCGTGCCTTTACACCAATGGACAATGTGGATGAGAGATAACATGGGGTTCCCTCTGTCAGCCAATATCTTCAGTTTGTTGTCATTCATGTATTTCTAGTCATGGGTGTAGTTGTCGCTCAGTTGCTACTTGTCCTCGGGTGTTGGTCATCCTTTGGTATGTGGTTGTGATTGTTTGTTTATTGTAGTTTAAGGTTCATTTTATTGAACTTGCGACCAAAGTATTAAGTTGTGGATTATAGTCATTTGGTTCATTTTATAGAATTAGTGATCTAAGTGTATAGATGTGTTGATGTTTGATCATTTTGGTTATATAGTCAATGTGTATTTATTGGAGATTTATTAATTGTTATAGTAATAATAAAAATAAGTTTATATATATACATCAATATTAGTTATTTAATTAATGTAGAAGATTGAGAATATTAATTAGTTAATTTTTATATTAAATTAAATTAGTAGCTTTGAAAGCTAGCAATAATAATAATATTTTTAATATTTAGTACTTTATTGATTTTATCTGACATGTGAGATTTTATTTTATTTTGCTATTAATTTGTTGTTGGAAATTTGAAAATATTGCAGTTAGTGGTGTTATGAATGCAATTAATTTTGGGGTTGTGGAGATTTGAAACAGAGAGAATTGAGGTAGTGGGTGGTCAGTAACGGGAAGAAAATTTATTGCTTTTGCTATTTTATTTTATGGTGGCATGCATGACTCTGGGGGGCATATGCAATCTGATAGACATTTTTCCTTTGAAATAAATTACTGATACCTCTATTCAAGCCATCTATTTTGGAGTGACAGGGAGGAATTATCAGTCTCAAATTGGGTTTTGTCCTTGTGGTTGTGGTAGGAGAGAGATTGAACTCTGCTACATTCATAGAAGATATTCTTGGAAACTAACGGTATGTGTTCCAGATCTATGAAGCCTATTTAATAAATCCATTCTATGTATAATGTTGCAATCATCTAATGACTATTCTTGAGCCACTTCTTCATAGAGCCTACATGCCTTGACTATGCTTTCTCATTTGGTTGATTCAGCCATAAGTTGTGGAAATGGTATTTACACCTATTTGTTGCATTTTTTTAATGTTTTTAAATTAAATCCCTTGTGTTCGAAACCTATAACTTCTATAGGTATTTGGGTGGTGGTTTTCTTTTCCTGTGCATTGTGTATAGAAAGAGCTATTTTCTATATAATTTGGTATGACTTCTCAGTTAGATGTTTCGAGGAGAAATTAAGTTGTGCAACACATTAGGAACCATATCAAATGATGGTAGCATTGTTATCTTGACATCCATCACTATCCAGAAGATCAACCATATGTGTTTATCTTCTTTTAACTGTATGGCAGTAGACAAATAATTATCTTCCTTATTACCACAACATTATTAAATATCTTAAATCTAAAAATAGTCTTCTTGCCTGCAACCACAGAAGTTGAGATTTCATCCATTCGTAGCAATTTTCTACTTTGTTTCTGCAGGCACATCTTATGGAGCGTTGCTACCTTTAAAACAATAACTCTCTTCAACTTATTGTCTTATGACGAATTGGAATCCATGAGATGATATCTATTGTCTCATTCTCTCAAAATATTCAAGTGCCTTGTGTATGCTTCCACTTTTTGTATACATATCCACTAAAACCTTCTCAATCCATATTTGTGCGAACCTGCAATCATTGCATTCCATCATGAGACATCCTTTTGAGGTATTCTGTCAAATGGCTCGCCTGTCTATTTTGCTTTTCCTTTTTGCATGCACAATGATTAGAGTACTTTTTAAAACTGATAACATTCTTTATGTGAGTATTATTATTCTCCATAAAATTCTCTAACTCGTCGGTCGTTTATTCCTCGACCCCCTGATTTGCAAAACCACAGGAATTGCATCCAACAACACCTTGTTTACTATTCCTTTTATTGAATGCATGAATACTAGAGCATTTTGAATTATAAAATCAATGTGTTGCCTGAAAGCTTCTAAAGCCTTGTCCTCAAATCCATTTTGTGCATATCCTATCTCTTTAAGCTATTTTGCCCTTGTCAGCATACTATGAGTCGAATTTACTCTAGTATTAGAAATCTGCAATCTTTCTGCAGAGACACCACTTTAGATAGTCATTTCCATACCATATAACCAAAATCAACCCTCTATGTCTGAGAAGAAGAAAAATGCATAGGAGATTAAAAAAAAAGATTGCATGAAAATTATTAAATAAAAATAATAGAAACTATGGAATAAAATCTATTGCTCTTGAGGGATTTTCATGCCTTTTATGTTGTTGCTGCTCCAAAAAACAAAAAATCCATTGTGCTGCTTGCTACCTCTCACAAAAATCAGAACTTAATTCTTATGATTGAGCTGCATTGGTTTTAAGGAGAAAACAAAAAAATATTATTCTTTTTGCTACAAATAAACATATAGAAATCTCAATAGAGAGGAAAAAAATTAAAGTTGTCTTTTGTTTCTCTAGTTGAAGTTTTAGAAATATTATGTAAATTTGAGTTAAACTAGGAGATCAAATCGGAAGGGAGAAAATGTGGAATATGAAATTAATGTTTAGGAAATTTACATAATTAATTGAGGAGAAATATGGGAAATGAAACTAATTTTTGTAATTGTTTCATTAATTTCTTACTTTTTTTTATTAATTCCATTTTAGCAAGATGACCCAATTTTTTTGGAAAATGGTAGGATTATATTTCGAGTTTTACTTAGAATATATTTTGTTGCCTTTAATCCTCGTAAAAATCTGCTTTATGTTTTTATTTTGTTTTAGTAATTTTAGATTTAGCGAATATATGGTTTTTTCTACAATAAAGAAAAATTGTAATTATGAGTTATATTTAAGTATTATTATATTTCATTTATGAGAAATCAAATCCCTATTATTTAGGGATGTGTTATATTTAAGTATTGTTTTATTTCATCCCTGTTATTTAGGGATATGTTATATTTAAGCATTACTTTATAAATAAAAAGTCAAATCCTTTTAAAATAATTTATTGATTTATTATTTGATGCCTCATTTAAAATATTTGAATGTAGATGTGATTTAAATTTTGGGTGTGGATATTGATATTTTTGTTGCATATTTTAAATATAAGAATATGAAAAAGTATTATTCAATTTGTAATTAATTAGAATATTTATTTACCAAGTTTTATTTAATTAATGAGTATTATATAGTATATAAAGTGGAGTTAGATGCTTGGGTAAAATTTATCATATTATAAATATTGAATTGTTATTTTAGATTTAGTCAAGAATTTTAATAAGATCCACATTACTGTAGAAAATGGTTTAGTCCAATAACGGGTAGCATCTTGTTTGACTGAATTTTCTGTTATAGAATAATTGGTAACCCTTTCAAGTTATTATTGTTTTGCATTGTTGGGATAGAGCTATCTTATGTTGTTAGATGATTTATCATGCTTGGAATAATGTTACATGCTCTAAGACCATTATTAGTGCATGAGATCATTGTTACATTTGTGGTTTTGTTATTGAAGTATTGATGAGGGATCTTGGTTTATGATGTGTCTTGGAAGTGATCGTGATGTGTGACCATTACGTTTTAATGGTGTCATGCATTGTGTAATTGGCGAAAGTGGTTTCTAGAGGCCTAGGAGGGTGTGATTGTGTGGGGGTTGGCTTTGTGTGCATCTTGCGAGTTGAATGGAATGTATTCTTGAAATATGGTTTCTTATTCATGTTGGTATGATACATGTGCAAAATGGGTAATGTCTTGCTCAGAGTACCTATTCTTGTGGTTTTGTCTTGAACTCATGTTGATGTCATGTTCATGATGTGGTTGTAGAGTCCTTCTTGAATGTTGGGGTTCATTATTGTATTGAGCATGGAATAAAATATTGTGTTGGTGTATGTAATTGGTTGTAATTTGGGAGCAAGATGACACATGCCTTGCTCTGGTTTCATGTTGTTTATGATTGTTGTGACTGTTTCAACTGGAAGTTTTGGGACAATGATTCTAGAGTTGGTCCTTGAGATATGATTTGTATGCAAGAGGATAGTTGCCTTGCAGTGTCATTATCATGCATATCATTTTGGTGATTTCTATTTTTTTTTATCTTGATAGGGGTACTAGTTGTATGTAGGAGAGTGACTTTCATGGTGGGGCTGGTGCCCAAAGTGGCTTCTTGGATAACCCCATTAAAGTTGTAATCAAGTGATAACATAATAATTAACCTAGATGGGTTGGGTAGTTAAACACATAATAAGATAATTATGATGCCTCACCCATGCCTATGGTGCTTTCTTAGGCTGAGGATGGGATGAGAAGGCTTGGTTGGCAAGATCGACCTCCTTGTCTTCATGAGAGGATGTGTCAGTTCCACATGTGTCACCCTATGGGGCCGGTGCCTAGAGAGAGGCTGCCAGGATAACCATAGATGGGGGCCAATTTTTAGAGAGAGATAGCCAGGATAACCCATGCTAGGACCATGTGATGACACTCTTCCTACTGCAGCTTAGTTACTTCCTTTTTGTTATCTTCTGATGTTGCCTCTGGAGTAGGGTTAGCCATTGTTGATCTGTGTTTTTATGTCAATTTTGTATCTGCTTATTTGTACCTTGTGATCTTTGACTCAATCGAACCTCATTGTTATCTCCTAGCACGGGGGGTGGACCTCAGGGGTCCACATGGTCGAGTGGTTTTGCTTTATTCCATTGGTTTTCTGGCATCATGGCTTGTGTGTAAAGAAGATGTATCTCTCTTGATTCTAGTTTTCCACCTGTATCGAAGACAGACATTTGTACTATTTGTATTTAGATCTTTTGTATGAAAAGAAATCCTTATGTAATTGATGTATCCATAAAGAGAGCTTTTGTATCAATGAAACTATGTTATTCCTCTTGTAAGATATACTATTTTGTACTTTTAATCTTAATGCAAACTTCTTGATGTATTTAGATGTCGTAATGAAAGATACTAGTTGGTGTATTTGATTAAACTATGTATGTTGTTGGTTGTTATATTTCAATAATGCAACTATGTTATCCCTAGAGATGTTATTTTAACTTGTTGCTATTAGACCATGTTATGTTTTGTTATTACCACTTCTATATATATATATATATTGCCCTTTGTATTGCTTAGTTAAACTTATCTTTAGGGTTGCATGGCGGCTATTACAGTATGTCCTCTCCACACTATGTCCTGTAATGACCAATAAAGAAGTAGATAAAATTCTCAAAGAAGTCAAAGAAAAATTTAGAAGCAAAGTCCGGATGAACAAGCTAATGCTTGGTAAGATTGAGGAAATTGCAAAGGAAATAGAGGAAATTCTGAGAAAGGCTTTAGACAAAGAAAAATACTTTATTATTTAAAAAAAAACAAGTTGAAGAAGACAATCCTCCTGCTCTGGAACAAGAAGCTCTTGAAGAAGAAACTAACAAGAGAATTAACGATCAAAGTACTACTCTAGATCCTCCGAAATTAATTGATGAGGAGACCAATGATGGACTTGATTCATCAAATCCAAATATTGGAGAAGTTCAAGAAGAGGAACAAGTCAATCAGGAGGACATAGAAATGGTAGACATAATAGTTGATGCAGGGATAACTCCTCCACCTGATCACTCTAGAAAAGAATAGGATATTGCTGCCACATAGAGCCCTCCGGATCAGGTAGCAAGTGTTGAGCAAACAGGAAAGAGTCCCTCTGGAGAAAACACAGAGAAGAGTAAAACACAGAAAGAGGAAGAAAAATGAAAGAAAGATAAGGCAGAAGAAGATGGTGCAAATGTTGAAGCACCTAAAGTAGATACTGAGAAATCAGGAGAACAAAAGGATGGTTCTGAAATGGTTGCAAGAGACACTACAGATGCAGTAAAAGGTCTTCTTGAAAAATAAATGATTGAACTTGATGAGCTTGAGCTACTCCAAGGCCTAGCCAATCCAGATGCTCTCTCTCCAATTCAATTGATGAAAATAGCATCATTCACCCAAGTAAAGGCTAGAGAAAAGATGTTAAAGTCCCACATGGAGGACAATGAGCTACTGGGGCTTACATCCAGAATTTTAGAGAAATTAATGCCAACCTATCAAAAGAATCAAAATGATTCCCCCTCTGGACATCTAAAAAATCTTGTAAGTTCAGTAAACTTACATTTTGAGTCTTTTGAAAAGTCTGCGGAGGCAAAAGTTCAGAAAGAGTTCCTGAATAAGAAATTCAGTCAAGTTAAGAATCTGATAAGAAGTGATAGGTTGATACTAGGCATTAGCATAAAGAGCATTCAGAATGCCCTAAGTGATGGAGGAGATATATATAAGTTTTGCCTATAATGGTCTAAAGTCAATGAGGACATTGAGAAGAAGATAAAGGAACAAGAACATAGAATATCAGTTGTATCTCAAAATTTTGATCCTCTAACTGCCTCTCCTATAAGCCAGGAATGGCAAGTTATTAACTTGATAGATGAAATAAAGGGACTTGAAAAAGAGAAAGGCAATACTATGAAGAGGATGTGTGAACTCCAGGGATTGATTGCCCCAAAGTTGGAATCCATGCATAATGCCTTATCTAAAGCCCAGAATGCACTTCAGACAAGTGATCCTCTGGATCTGGCAAAGGCAGAAGCATATGCATTCTTGTTGAGTGGGCACATCTCTATTTTGGATGGAATGAAGAGTACTTGGGCCTCTGAACTTGTGCAAATAAAAACCAGCTTTGTAGACATTCTCAAGTTCATGTAAATAAGACTTAATGATTATTTGTACATATGCGGCAATCTATACATAATTTTTAGAGAGTTTTGGCTTACAGACCCCACCCTTTGCCATTGATGTCAAAGGGGGAGTGAAGGGTAGTGAAAAATGAGGTATTCAGCAAAAATGGAGCATCGGAATAAGTGAAGTACATGAGTGTATAGACAAAGGGGGAGTTGCACTAGACACTTAGTCATTTTTCACTAAGTGTTGCCATCAATGCCAAAGGGGGAGATTGTTGGCAAGAGACATTGATTTACATTGATAAGTGTTGTCATTGATGGCAACTAAGATCATCTCAATCATCCGTATAACATAATTTGTTCACACCGGAAGTCAGATTCAAAATTTGTCTAAGTCTGGGCAGTTAGGAACAAAATAGTAACAGGGTCCGATATTTTGGTCCGGATCTCTCTGGTGGAAAGTCATGATTAGCTATCAATCTAGGGGACTCATATGCATTGTCAAGATAATCTAAATCTAGATTTTTGTCCTCCGGTGATGAAGGATTCAAAAGATATTAGCCTCTGAGTCCCAGGTTCCAGTTTGTTAGAGCAGATAGAAGAAGAACAAGATGACCTTACAGAAGGTCTTGATTCCGGATATATGGAAGTTGATTGTTGGACAAATGGTGATGATTAGTGATAGTGGCCAACATGAGTAATGATTTTCAAGAGCAAGTTTTGGTTCGCACCTTAAGTTATGCATAGATCTAGCCGACATAGTAGAGCATTCATAAAAGTTCTAAGTGTTGTTGAAGCCGACTGATAGAATGATTGTAGATCATGTTGCAAATATATATAGCCAATGAAATTGGATGATTCAGCATGTGTGGTGTATGTGAATAAGGCATATGTGAGAAGAGCAGAAATCCAAAGTGTGAATGAAGGTAGAACAGTAAGAAGAATAGAGCAAAGATGAAATGAGTAAGATCAATTTTTGTACTTAACCGAAATTGAAATTCTTGCATGGGTAGATGCTCTTAATCAGTTCAAATCTCTGTCATTCTCTTGTAATATTTCCATAGGAAGTGAGCCTCCATTTGAGCAGTGAGCCCGAATGCATGTGCATTCCCATTTGTAAAAATACTTTTAATAGGGTATTAATATTTGTGGGTTAACCCCCACTGTGGTTTTTCCCTTAATCGGGTTTCCACATCAAAATCTTGGTGTCGAATGTGTTATTTATGTTTTCTGTTCATATGTTATTGATTGATGCTGAAATGCTTATATCATTAAATTGATTATAAGTGGTAAAGGAAGATTAAAAGTAAAAAGGATTGTAAATGTGTGACAACTGATTCACGCCCCCCTCTTAGTTGTCCAGACCTAAACCAACAATATCTTCTTTGGGCAAGAAAAACAAGATTTTTGAGTGCAAGTTTTAGCAGTTGCAAGCTACAAGAAAATAAACCAAAGCTATAGTTTAAGAGGGATTACTAGTACAAAATATTCAATAGTTGAGCTATAAAGTGTGGAGCTAGAACAAGGAAATATCATCTGACAAGATAAGGATTGAATTTTTAAGCTTCTAAGAATGTATGTGCATAAAATTTAGCTTATATCATGTTTCATCTATGTTTTGTCATCTTCAATTTTAAATAGAAGTATTTTCCTAAGTGTCATTATTGTAGATTCCAACTTGTAGTTGAGGATATGCTTAACATGCTTCAACAATCTTACTTAAAGCCTATCTTCAATCATTTTCTTTAAGTTGAATGTCTGTAGTCTTGTACACATTGAATATTGTTTGGTGTTGCATGTATGTTAATAAATAGGAGTCAAATCATTTTTTATTTAACAAGTTACCTTGCGACTCGAATTTCTACAATATGTTGTTTCGTCATCAAGATATTTTAATCTATTTTTCTAATAGGAACAAGAATTCTATTTTGTTTCCTTCTCTACAAGTATTGAATGGTTATCTTTGAAACTTCCATTTTTTGCAACACATTATTCTCAAAATTTAGAACATTGTGAAGATTTACTAATTTCTATATTATTTAAATCATATTGTTCTTGTAAGCAATTTAGAAATTCCTGAAATATGACTATTCTTTCATCACTATGAAATAGTAATTTCTTTTAAATAATATTACGTCATCAACCCCAGCTCGACTCAACTCAGTTGACTAGCCTAGTTTGACTCTTTGGACTTGAAAATCATATTGCATAAGGATATACAATCCCACATTCATAATGAAAAGTGCATAATAGGGCATAATACAACAATGTAACAAATTAAAATTATATGTAAGTGTTAGACCCAAATGGCTCATGAATCAAGCCCATTTAGAGACTTCTTTTGGCCCATAGGAAGGCATGTGTCGTTGACCTTTTTAATAGACTCTTTTATAAACACATGCATAAATTGTCCCACATGCATCACGAAAGGAACAAACAAGGTATATATATTGGAGGAAGAACATAATATAATACAAGGACATGGGATGGGAAGTTGTGCTTGTATCTAGGACTAGTAAATTTATATTAGTCCTTAAAAAATAGAATTTTCTTGTTATTTGGAAGTCTTGTTAATATTGTAACACTTGATACTTAACTAACACATGTTAGATAAAAATTTTGATACCCTTTACAAGACTATTCTATTGTGATCTTGCTACTTTTTCCTAAATTTTACTATGAATTTTCCAAATGTTTTTGCCCAAATCAAATTATAATAAGTTTTATGTTGTCATTGTATTAAATTGAAATTATAACAAACTTTGTAGTAACTCTTATTGTTGTTCCTATAGTAGCTCATATTTTCAAGTGTTAAATTATAATCATAGAAGATCTTGTCGTATTTTGTAAGATTAGTTTAATCCTTAAGAACAATGCTAATTATAGATTCCTTTAAACCGATAAAATAAACAAGTTGTTAATGGAATATTAACCTTCATCCTATTCAATTTAGCAAAACTAGTCAAAAATTCTTTTGTAGATTAGTTATCCTAATAAGAGGTTGAATCCATCTTAGCATCATTGCTCTACTTGGTGGGTAGCAATTGATGAGAAAATTGTCTAGGGAAATAGTGCCTTAGAAAGGGCTACATATCCACTTATATAGTTACATTAAACTAGAAAATGAAACTAGAATTACATACCTATACACTTTGACCTTGTTGGATATGGATATGTAGGCAATTTGGGTAAATAGCTTAGGTTTTCATATGTGGTCAATGTGCTCCCAAATGGGAATGTATTAACTCTAACAACTTAATAAATATCTCAACTTTAAATAAAAACTATAACTTGATATTAAACTAAAATCTTGTACTTAGAAGAAATCTGGTAAGGATTTTTTCTTCTCTCCTTGAGGTTTTAGGCTGAATTCCAAGGTGAGACACAAGCTATATTAACTTCTTGTTCTCCTAAATAATAGAGACCTCAGTGCACTTCTAGTAGGATACTATAGGACCTTTTAGTGAGTGACTCAGGACCTAGTTGGTCCCAATGAGTCGATCCTTTGGCTAAAGCATCCTTGCCTATCTTGATTTGATAAAAGAGCCCATTTGGCTATTTCTATTTGCCTGAGTATCTAGAAAATGAAGTTGATAATTTTTTTTTATAAATTATCTTATTTAAGTGATTATATTGAAAGACTAAGTGATGATTTATAAGTAGTAAGACCAAGTGGGTCATTACATGTGGTATAAGAGTGCTAGGTTCAAAAGCAAGGCCTTGAGCTTACTATGACTCATACAAATTTTTTAAATGCAATGCATGGGAAGGTAATAGACTAGATGGAATAAATTTAAATTTTCATGCAACTTGATTTAACTATTATTTCTCCTTATTTTAGAGTGGGAGGATCTAAGAAAGGGAAAGGAGGTGGGAAGAAGACAAGAGGTAGAAAACCAACCTAACAAGAGGGGAAATCTACTCCACCTTAGGACAAGGATATTTGGCTTTCTAAAATCGAGACCTTGGCATAAGCTATGCATCAAGCTAAAATTAGCAAAGAAAAATAAGTGGAAAATGATCTTGTAGATAAATCAATGGTTAAGAAACCAGTTGCAATTTGTGACATGCCATTTCAGTGTAGACACAATGCTCCTATTATGGGTAGAGATGTGTTAGAGTACTATGTGCACATCCTAACATTGAGAAATTTAGCATAAACACCATGGATAAGGAACCAGAGGAAGTCAAATTCAATTTGGATTCTTAGATAGTAATTAGAGTAATTTTAATTGAATGAAATATTATTATTTTCTTATTTTACTAGAAAACTTGAGTTATGGGCAAATTTTTAATTAAAATGTTGCTTTGATAGAAATTCAATATGGCTAGGACTAGAGCTTGTTGTGCTAAGGCCGCTCATGATAGGAGAGTAGATTCTAATGAGCGATAGAAAGTACCTATTAATAATGATAATGCAAGGATAGAGGTAGTGATTAATCTATTAATTATGCAAAGAGATAAGATAAATAATTTGGAGCAAGTTGTTAGTGACTTGAGAACAAGGCCAGGAAATATTGAAAACATTATGGAACCTCACCTTGAGAACTTGAGTAATATGGATAATATTGATGAACCTACTATAGGGAACCCAAATCCACAAGCGAATGAACTAAATATTGTTGTACCAAATTAGGATTTGGAAATCATGGAGTTTTTAAAGGATATTAATAAAATTTCACACCCAAAGTTTGATGGGAAACAAGTGTGTGATGGGGCAAAAAACTGGTTGATGAAAATTGAAAAAATAATTTGAGCTATGGAATTTTTTTGAATTGGTAAAGGTATTGTGGGGTTTGTGTTAGATAACAAGTAAGGCTACTTGATAGTGAATAAATGTTAAGGAGCAGAATGGCTACACAAGGGACAACCTCACATGGGAGCAATTTGTTCTCCATTTTTGCAAGAGATGGTTACCACAACTCTTCTATGATGAAAAGATGACAAAGTTTCATAACCTAAATCAAGGATCCTCAATGGTTCAATAATATTGAGATAGGTTTGCTAAGTTGTTGAAGTATGTTTGTGATGCCCACCCTTGTACCTGTCAAACTTATGTGCACTAATAGACTGACCATCATTTGACACTCCTTGATATTGGGCATTTTGATTATGAATTTACGATCTTGTTAATAGATTATCTTAGACATTGTTATCATAGTTTGATTTAATCCGCATATGATGATAATCTGATTAGTAGATGACTACGTGATATTCAATTTTCATGTGATAGATATATGCCTTGATTTGATTATAAATATGGCATTCAATTATGCTTTACATTGATCAATTAACCTAGTTTGATTTCAAATTTGAAAATGATTATGTATGTTTAGTGGATTAAAGGAATAAACATGAAATGTCAAATAGAGATATTGTGAATTGAATTTAAAATTAATATGCACTCTGATGACAAAATTGAACTTAGATTATCAATGGGACTATGGAGTTTGTTTAGTATGTGATTGTGTTTTAAATTGCATTTCAAGTTGCTTTAGCTATGTATTAGATGTATTAATGTTTGCATTTGAGTGTGTAGGTAATTTCTATGGCCACTAGAAATTCAAAAGTCTTCTAGGAAACCTAATTGTGTTATCATTAGTGATGCCTCGACCTTAGTCCGAGAGAGGACTATGATCTTTATTGTGAAATATGTTGTAATGTGATAAAATTGTGGTGTTAATTTGATTTTGATTTTGTTCTAAGGTTGTTGAGTGAGTCATGGGAGGTGAGTTGTCATCTTATGTGGTAAATTTTGGATTTACATTTAAGGGTCCTTTTAAAGGGTCTTGAAATATCATTTTCTTGAGTATTTTGATGAAATTAGGTCCCTAGGGTAAGTATCTAGGGGTTGGGCACCTATTGGGCTTTGAAATTTGAGTTTTGAGGTAGATTTGACTACTCCCAAGTTCTTTGGGAAGTAAGTGGCGTGGATGGATTTTGGGAAGAGGGATGGTGGACTTGTCCCCATCCAATTCCCCTTTCCTAGGTTCTGGTGGTGTCCAACTGGATTTAAGGTTTCGAGCTAAAAATCTGCAAGCCAACCCAGAGAAACCCATAAATCTTTTAGCTTCAAGTATTTTCATCGCATGGATTTCTCGGTTTCATCCTTTGTATTTGTGTATGCATTTTTGAATGTATATTCGCATATACATTCACCATTGTATGTTTGCATATACAAAGGCGATGTGCAAAAGAAACTATACAAGAGGCCGATATACAAAGGGTCATCGGTGAGACAAGCCTCATATGCGGCTAAGTCCAAGGTTTCTTCGATCGCCTGATGAAGATACAAAGGGAAAACATACAATGCCTAGACTCGATTGAAATTTCAAATTGATTCATAATGATTTGGGGTCCGCCCTTGTATGTGGTGATTGTATGTATATACAATTGCACATACAATTTCAAATGCAAGAAAAGATACAATGGCTCGCCGATGGAGATACAAATATTCAGCGATGGCGAACCTATCAGGTGCTAACACGTGTCTAAAAGCAGTTGTATGTATATGCAGTTGCATATACAAAAATTTGAATATGCAGGGGACGGAAAGGGAAAAATGTATGTTCGCGCTGTGAAAAGTCAAAGGGGATAATGCACCTACATGGCATAATTTCATTGGTTGTTGACTTTTCAGCATGATTTGAAGCCACAGATCTCGGCAGGAGAAGGGAAATCGATGACCAGTTTCAAATTTATAGAAAAAGTGAGGGATTTCCTGTGTTCGTAGATGCATTCTAGGTGGGAAAAATTCCTAAACACGCAAATTGCTGTGTTTCCAGAAGCCGCGGGTAGGTTGGCCATTAATGGCAAAATTACAAAGGTATGGGTCTGAAGAGACAAGCTAGCTACCATTTTTAATGAAAAATCTCCAGTCGGTTGCACGATCCCCGATTTCACCTGCTCTTCCTTCTTCTGCCGGTTGCATTGAATGTTTTGGGTGCCATTTTGATGGTGCGATGTATCTGGCAGAATTTTGAAATGACCAATGTACTTGAATGCTGAGTACATGTTCTTGCTATATAAGCGAACTATGTTACTCATTTTTTGGGGTGGTTGAAAACCTGGGCAAATTTTTGGAGAAATAACGAAATAGAGCATGTCTTGGTTGTTCTATCTCTTTTGGAGTTTATGAGTTGCATATGAATGTATGTTGCACACATGTTCAGTCTCATGTTGTTTTTATATGAAAAATGCTTTGTTGCATGTCTTTAGTCGTTTGTCTCCATGGTTGTATGCATCCCTTCTTTTGAATCTGGTTGCTAAGGGTTACTTAGATTCTAGGATATAGATTTCTGTATTGCATGCTTAACTTTTGACATCTACTCAAGGAGTAGATTAACCTGTTTTAGGTTAAGTATGAGGAAGAATGTATGGCAGCAGGGATATTTGTAAGTAGAGATAGCTAAATACTCATTCTTGGGTGGTGTTTGTAAGGCAAATACCAATCCAGCCCCTTGAAACTTGAATGCTAGTGCAAATCATTCACTTGTATACGTCTAGTTGACTCCTTGCCCTGAGATAGGCACCAGTCTGCTCCTTGTGTTGTGTTATGTTTCCAAAGCCCCTGTCTTGCATCCAAAATATCAAAACAAATATTTTCATAATTCCAACCTGTTAGTTTGTAGGAGTAGAAATAGGACCCCTGCATACTCTCATCCACAACTAGTTAGATATGTCCAAGAACATTGCCAGCCTAGTGACTTATCATGCAAATCCTAGTCCAAACATGAGAGTATTCTTCCTTTATTGTAAAGCTAATTTTTTCTATTGGGAGTGAGTCAAAGACAAATCTTTAGAAATAGGGATACTCCCCTTGGTGCGGCATAACTAGAAGTGAAGGGGAGGTAGCTCACGCAACCTCCTGTATTTGTTGGCCGAATCTGCCTGAGCGTTGGAACTGGCAAACCCTTTGTTGATTCAGAAAAAACCCCAACAGGTTCATGGATGAGGGGTGGGTCAAATACACCCCCATCCCAATGCTTCACACATGTGGGAGCATAACCTAGGAAATTTTTTGAAGAGTGTACAAGTACACTCATCTCCCCTAGGTCTCACACATGTGTGAGAACTCAAGGAGTCAAATCGCTCTTTGGAAAGTGGGACAATGGATGAGAGGGGGTGAGTTGGAGGCCATGTGACACCTCCTCATTTGGAGAGGAGTGACATGGAACTCATTACATATACCCCTCTTGTAAGGTTAGAGAGGACTTTTTTTGGGGCTTCATTTTTATTTTATGTTGGAAGGGAGATGGAGAGCCTAAGAGAAGTTTGGATTTGGAGAGGAGTTCTTGGAGTGGAGTCTTAAAGGGAGCTTCACCAAGCACCCATCAACTCCTTGGAAAGCTTAGAGAGGTAGGCTCCCCATGCTTTCCTATGATGTATGCTTTCATTGTATGTGTAGTCGTGTGTTAATAAAGTTTTGTGTGTGTTAATGTTCTTGGGTGGTCCCTTGTGGTTTGTGTTGTATTGGTTGTAGGGTTGTGTAGCGTCATAAATTGTGCTTGCACACAATTTCACGCTCTACTTGGTACTCACTTTAGTGTTCCCTTCCCTAACCTTGCTTTTAGTTTGCATTAATGCCTTTTAACCTCTATGTTGACATTTTTCTACTTGCTTAAACCTAAATCTACAAAAGTACCTTAGTCCTACCAATGTCCCAAACCAACATGACCTTTTAAGACTTGAAGTTGCCTGGACTAGAACACTAGGCACAAATGATTGCGCCAAGTGTTGTCATCCTGATAGCGTCTTCCAATTCGTCAACTCATTTTTAGAAGGTGTGTTTTTGCTTGCACGGCATTCCGAGCTTTCCTACATGCCTATCCATGCCCAAACAACTCTTTGCCCAACTTTTTTCCCTCCTTCCTATTCTATAAAAACCCTTTCACTTTATCATTCAAATGTTCATGAATTTTCATAGCGAAGCTCTGTTGAATTGATTATTCACTATCATATTACTTGCACCATTATATTTGCATGTTAGCTATCTATTGCAGGTTATTAATTTTATGTGATTTAATCTAATTCCTTATGCACACTCGCACATGATCACCATCCTCGAGAATAAAGTCTTCTTGTTCTTCGATGCGATAGCCTTCCCACGAATCACTTGTAACTATCACTTGCATAGTGCTTTCATTTCATTTAGATTAATTAGATGTCTTTATGATTTGAAGTATATTTATAATTTATCTTGAATGCATTATTGATTGTCATTGCTTGCCGCTATTCTAGACACACATAGGATACAAGAGCACACACTTTTTATCATCGTATTTATATCTTGTTGTCAATGAGGTAGAAATACCAAAAACAAGGTTTGACTGAGGCAAACCTCCATACAACCCAACCCTTTTCCTCTTTTCTTGTAGGTTGAAGATTGAGCAAAGAAGGATTGCAAACGCACGAATGTTTGGCACATTTATTCTCTTTCCCTGTCTTTATTTCATTTCCAATTATTTCTGTTAATACTCAACTTTTGTGCATTAATTCTTGTCTCTACTGTCAATAGAATTTACTGAAACTCATGCAAAGCCGTACATGTATGGATTACAAATTTAGGGGTCGTACAGACAACAACACCAAGCGTGAATGTCCACGCTAAGCACTGGTGTCCCTGGCAGTTAACTCCAAACTCTGGTGTCAGGTTCCCTATTGTCTATTATTTCATCTTCTAGATCGATTTTTGTAAATTTAGTTCTTTGTATCTGTATTTTCCTATTTCTATTAGTTTAGTTAGGTCATTTCCAATTCGATTGCGACAAAAGAATCTAACTCAGATAGTCTTTCTCTTTCTAATTGGACAACAGTAAGATATACATCTTCGTTGGTTGGGATTCTAATGTTTGATTGAAGTTTATTCTAATTAGTACTAGTTTAGTTAGAAACAAATTTTCAACCTCATAGGTTGATGTTTTATTGTTGAAAATGACTATTTGTGAAGGAGAATGTGGTGATGAATTTGTGAAGTGATGTTAATGGGGAAGGGTTCCTCTTCTTCCCCACCATATAAATCCTATTATGGATTCTTTTGTGTGTGTATATCCTTCAGTAGCCATGGGGTTTATTGAAATGTTGTTGCATATATGAGTATTTCACCCTTGTGTTGTGCAACTAGTTGTTCTAGAGGGCCTCTTAGCTCGAGGGTGGGCTTGTGAGCACACAATTGGGAGGTGATCACCATCCATTGGCCTTGTTGAGGAGCTATCATTTTCATAGGTTTTATGGAGAGCTAAAGAGGAGTATTTGATACCATTGTTGTGGCTTGTAATATTACCTATTTTTGAACCATTGAGTTGTAAAACTTCTATTGGTAGGGAAGTGAGTTTGAGATGGGTTTAGTGTGTTGTCACTATTTATTGTAAGAGAATGAAGAAGTGTATATGGTTGTATAGATAGTCTTTCCATCCTTGTATTGTTTGGATGGAGGACTCATCGTGCAAATCTTGTAAGAAAATAATGCACATTTATATTGTTTTGTTGCATTAAGGTTATATGCTTATTTGCCTTCTCTTAGACTTCTTTGAAATTCTATCTAGATTTAATTAAATGATTTAGGTGTTGATCAAATCCCCTCCATATTGCAAGTATGATCTAAGGGATATTAATTATCCCAAGTTGTGAGCTTCTTGATTTTATATAAATATATATGTGAGTGTATATGTGAATATCAAGACTATTTGTGGTAAATAAGTTCATTTCCCATTAAGTGTATTCCTTATAGGGATATTTAAATTACTTGCCTTTTTGATAAGAGTATAACATCGTTACACATGTATATAAATGTAAAAGTGCTATTTGGAGTAGCTTTATTTAATAAATTTGATTTGGGTATAACCTTATGTTTATATTTCTCTTAATCATTTTAAAGGTTAAAATAGAATGTAATTTATATATTTATGTATTTATGTCTCTCCATTTATTTAAAATAATTGCTTATTTATTTATTTTAAAATGATGGAACAAACTTTGGTGAAATAAATTTTAAAAAAAATAGTAGTGGAAGAGGCTGTCTAACCAATAAAAAGGAGAGGAGAGGAAAGGAAGTGTCTTTTTAACTAGCATTTCTTTGGGCTTGCTTTGTGCCCTAACCCTAATGACCCTCCTTATCAATTGTTAGCCTTTAAGGGAGAGGGGCCAGTAGCTGTCCACCCTAACTTCACGCACGTCAAGCACATAGCTAGACATATCGAATTTCGATGATTTTTTTTGGGTTTCTCTGTATGCGATTGAAGAGCTTAAAGCTATTCTTTCAGCTTCTAGGCACTTATACATTTCCTTGTAGGACGCGTTATGTGCACATGGGTCAAAAAAGGGTCATTTCAACATGTCACCCCATACATATGCACCGATGTATCGGTAACTGCTCGCCATGCCCCCCCAAAAAAAACAACCCACCACTAAAAAAGTAACACACTTGATCCCTTTTGTAGTTAGGGTAGGTTTAAAATATGTTTATTAACACCCCACCATAAATCAAGTTGGTGGGGCGTTGAAACTTACCCGCCCCTTTCCTAAACCTACTGACACCCCTTTATGCGTTTAATGACATCATTGCAAATTAAACCAACACCTTTTGATTTCACTCATCCATGCTAAGGTGAATGCGGTGGCGCAGATGGGAAACACTACATGTTCCAATTTATTTTACTTTAGGTCCAAATACATATTCAACTACACATCGAGAACCTAATCATTTTAATGAATGTTCTCAACGGTGCGATGGATGCTTGAGGGTTTCTCTGTGTCTGTTGGTTGTCGCCCTCCATGTAGGTCTCTCTCCATGCAGGTAACGACATATATCATTTCTCCATGTGATTTCAGCATTGCTTTCATTCCATTCTTTTGGTTTCATACGGTGTTGTTTATACAATCATTATATAGTCGTTTACCTTCGTGTTTGTCTCATGCAACCCGTGATTTGAGTACTGGTATGTAATTTTGTTTTTCATGTCTAAATACATATTCAACTACACATCGAATGCATAATCATTTTAGAGAAGGTTCTAATCATTATACAATCGTTTACCTTTATTTTTGTCTCAAACAACTCATGATTTGAGTACTGGTATGTAATTTACTTTCAGATTTTTGCCTATTTTGTCTGAGACAACCCTTGTGTTGTGATTATTTCACTATACAGGAGAATATACTATTATATAATGAGGGTTTTTTTTATACATACAAATGGGTTCGTATATTTTTAAGGGTATTTATTTTCGAGGGTTCATTGTCAACGATTAAGGGTTTCATCATATCATTGTCAACGGTTTAAGGGTTTCATTATATCAGGGTTTCAAATGTTTTGAATCCTACAGCTTTATCTCTGTAATAATTTTACAGTTGGATTCTTCCCAGTTTTGACCGAATACTATTTTTAAATTATTGTTACATTAAATATTTACAATTGTTTTCATATTTTTTAATATAATATAACAAGGGTTTCATTTTATATAATCTATCCAGGGTTTATATAAAAAGTATATACATACAAATGGGTTATTATATTTTTGAGGGTATATATTTTCGAGGGTTCATTGTCAACCATTAAGGGTTTCATCATAGCATGGTTTCATCATATCATTGTTAATGGTTAAGGGTTTCATCATTGCAGGGATTCATCATATCATTGTCAACGGTTAAGGGTTTCATTATATCAGGGCTTTGAATGTTTTGAATCCTATGGCTTTAAAAAATTTATATTGGAAATAGATATCATTTCTCCTTGTGATTTCAGCATTGCTTTCATTCCATTCTATTGGTTTCATACGATGTTGTTTATACAATCATTATACAGTCGTTTACCTTCGTGTTTGTCTTATACAACCCGTGAGTTGAGTACTGGTATGTAATTTTGTTATTCATGTCTGAATACATATTCATCTACACACCAAATATATATACTCAAATTGTTTCAGAATATATATATATATATATATATATATATATATATATATATATATATATATATATATTCAACTACAGATCGAAAACCTAGTCATTTTAGAGAATGTTCTTGACAGTGCGATCATCCCTACAACATAATATACAGCCTGTTTTGTTTGAGACAACCCTTGTGCTGTGATTATTTCATTGTACAGAATAATACATTGTTATATAATGAGGGCTTTATTCTATACATACATATGGGTTCGTATATTTTTAAGGGTATATATTTTGTTGTGGCATTTTTACCTATTTTGTCTAAGACAACCATTACAGGTTGCCACTTAACACTTCAACATCTATTAATGTCTATATAACAATTGCATATCTATTAACATTTCAGGCTGGCACTTAACATATAATGGGCAGCTTCAATCCATGGATTAAATCATGTATGTTAATGTACTATATATATATATATATATATATATATATATCTGTGTGTGTATACATGTATATCTATATACATATCTGTATATCTATAGACATATGCAGCCTAGACAGTGTTAACATTTCAGGCTGGTACTTAACATTTTAGCATTCAAACTCAACAACCAAATTCAATTCTGCATATCATATCATTGAATACAATAGCTTCTACGCATTTGTTCAAATTCAAGCTCAACAACCAAATTCAATGCATTCCTTTTTCAAATTTGGATCCATTATAAGAGGAACATTATGCAGCGTATAGAATGTTAACATTTCAGGCTGATACTTAACATTTCAGAATTTTACAATTCCATTCATCTATTTTCAATTTTAGTCCAATTTGTTTGAACTAAACTTTGTACCTTCATTCAATTGATTAAATCATGTCTGTCAATGTACTGTATATATACATATATATACATATATATACATATATATACATATATACATATACATATATATATATATATATATATATATATATATATATATATATATATATATATTAGTTTAGTACTTCACATTTCAGTATTTTACAATAATATACATCTCCAATTTAAAATCTGTAGGGAATTTTAGTCCAATTTGTTTGCTGAACTCTGCTACATCTTTTCGAGTTGTTTGCTACAAAATGATGAAACCCTCAAACGTTTATAATGCACCATAATATTTAATATATATATACATACAAATATATGAATACATGTATATATTATACATGTATTTCTATATGTGTGTGCATTAATTATATAAATTGGAACACATTATGTTTTCCATCCGTGCCACCACATTTACCTTATCATGGATGAACTAAATAAAAAGGTGTTGGTTTAATTTGCAAAGATGTAATTAAATGCATCAAAGGGGTGTCACCAGGTTTAGGAAAGGGGTGGGTAAGTTCCAATGCCCCACCAATTTGATTTATGGTGGGGTGTTAATAAACATATTTTAAACCTACCCTAACTACAAAAGGGATCAAGTGTGTTACTTTTATAGTGGAGTGGATATAGATGATATATACATATATGGATACATGTATGCATATTTTTATTATGTATACATATATGTATATGTATCACTATATGTGTGTGCAATATATAGTTGTATCATTGCACATCGATTCTATTACATTTTTTTCTGTTATGTGAATGTCTTAAGATGGATTTACATGCATTGCTTGAATTTATTTGGATGATTTGATGTTTGTTCATTACTACCCGGATGACTACTCGACATATGATTTCTATGATTGTAGGCATGTGAGAGGTTTGTGGAGCACCTTGCATTGTGAGCACTCCATGAAGGTAAAGTCTTATAAGACTTTACTTACATTATTGGCTGATGAATTGTACTATGCAATTGTGTTTGTTAACACACTGCTACTCATGGAATATTTTGCTCTGATGTCCCCTACTTGGATTATATACAGTCTTCTTTGCAATTGCATGTGACTATTTAATCTCTTCGGTTAAGTGAAAGTAAATGTATACATATGTGAACAGGTAATATAAATTGCACATTGCATTTACCTTTTTCCAGTGAATCTGAAGTTTAAATGCCTCGATATCATTTAATGAATTCATGTATATGTGTATGTATATCTATATGTATACATGTATATGTATATGTATATACATGTATATCTATATGTATATGTCTATCTATATACATATATATGTATATACATGTACATAACATATGTGTATATGTAATATATGTATATGTATGTCAATGTCTAATAGAAATTGAACAAATGAATATATGATCAAATTAATAAACATATATTATTAATGGATTTAAATGCAAGACAATAATATGAATGTGTAAAGGAACAATGCATTTTCCTTTTGGTGTGAGATTAAAATTAAATTGCCTGAATGGAGTTTATATTTACAATCTTATCTTATATGTTTACAATAATCTGCATATATCTATATATATATATATCTATATTTATAAATATGTATATGTATATATATATATGTATATTTATAAATATGTATATGTATATATATATGTATGTATGTATGTATATATATGTATATGTGTATGTATTTATATATATGTATATATGTTTATATATGTATTTGCATATCTATATACATGTACATGTGATATGTAATATAAATGGAACAATGCATTTACCTTTTTTTGTTTATTACATCTTATGTCTATTGTGTTTCTCAACACAATTGCATATAAGATGGTAGTTTAATGAATTTGTGTTTGTCAACACACCACCACTATTGGGATATTTTGCTCTGATAGCCATTACTTGAGTTATTTACATTGTTACTAAATGTGTTTAGATAGATGCATTTGCAGTTCAATTTAATTTATTCAGTTATGATGTATGTTCGTTATTGTCCCGATTATCATTTATATGTTTACAGGTATACGACCATGGTCAATGCTTTCTAGAACACCTTCGATCGAGAGTAATCAATTTAGGTAAAGTCTTATAAGACTTTACTCGAGCAATGACCCACTAGGCTTTAGGTTTTTCTTCATAGTGGTTTTAGGTTCTTGTCAATCATTTTCCTTTACTTTACTTTCAATCAATCAATAAATTTACTTTACTTTACTTTAGGCTCTTTTCAATCAATTTAATTTACTTTACTTTCAATGAATCAATCAATTTAATTTATTTTACTTTTGGTTCTTTTCAATCAATTTAATTTACTTTACTTTTAATGAATCAGTCAATTTACTTTACTTTAGATTATTTTCAATCAATTTTAAAATTTACTTTACTTTCAATCAATCAATAAATTTACGTTACTTTAATTTAGGTTCCTTTCAATCAATTTACTTTCCTTGTTGCTTAAATCGAACTACATTTACATGGATGCTTGAATCAATTCAATTAAGGTATAATTATGTGAACATAATGCTAAAACAACATGCTACTACAAGCAAATTTTGTAGATAACTTGTAGTACCATGTTGATTTAACCATTCAAGTCTTTCTTTTTCTCCAAAACAATTACAATCATACAAACATGAGATCAACGCATAGATATTTCAGAAATAACCATTCAACTCTTGCTTTTTTTCTAAAATAGTTACAAACATATAAACATGAGATCAATGCATAGATATGCTAGAAATAACATGAGATCTACACATAGAAACACTTAAAAAATGTTATTACAAAATATTTTGACAAAATGAGATTTAGGCATAGATATTTCACAAATATCAAGTATCTCCATCCAAAATAAAACCTTCTTCTTCAATTCTCCATAAATCCAAGAAAAGAAATAGGTTGTTCAACTTCTATAGCAGCACATTCATTTGCAGTCCATGTTAAACCGAGTGGCTCAGTTATAGTTTGTAGCGATGCAACAATCTGGGCAAGCAAAGCCTGATTAAATTCTACATTTACAAGCAACTCATTTGAGCTTCTAGGGCTAGACCCTGCCTGCAGATTGCTTAGAGATGCAAAGGTTGTGCTCAAGATGGTGAACATGTCCATTAGAATGGGATGTTACAACGGTAGAGGAGAATTTGGGGTACTCAATGGTCTCTCATTTACTGATTGGCCCGCTTTCCTTTTTTGCTGTCTTTGTCCCCCGAGCACTCTTTGTCTGCTCATGCCAAATTTCCTTCTCCCATTTTTCCTTCACCGCTCTCTATTTTTTAATAGTTTTTCCAATTTTTTTCTCTCTTTATCTTGTTGCATGACTTCTTTTTCAACTTTCCTCTCCTTCATTTGTTCCCTTTTCCTTAACTACAACTCTTCTTTACGAACTTTCTCTCTCTCCTGTTCATTGAGCATTTTCATATATGCATCGGATGTTAAGATCTAGGACTGCCTACTTAAATGTAGTACCCCAGTCTTATTCTTACCACCCCTTGCCTGCACCCTTCAAATTGGGAGCTTAAGAAATCGACTAACTGGCAGTGGCTGCAACTGACTATCTTGGGTGCATGGCACGTAATCTTCTTCCACATCACCTGTGCATTCTTCTTCTTCTGCATTGTCCTCGTTCAGTGGATCCCAATTTGATGCACTAGTGAAGTAGTGTACAATGTCAGCTAGATCATGATCTGGTGGTTAAGGCATTGAAAGGATGACATCCACCTGACTGAAATTTGTTTCCATCCCCATGTTTCTAGCATCTTCAGCCAACCATTCTGGTTAGGTAACTTGAGTTGGCAAACTAAGACCATCCAAATTATAAAATGTATCAGTAACATTAGGAACTGTATCATCAGCATTAGGAACTCTATCAATAGCATTAGGAACTGTATCAGCAGCATTAGGAACTGTATCAATAGCATAAGAAATTATATAAGTAGCATTAGAAACAGTTTCAACAGCTTTAGGAACTGGCTGTAGAATTTTAGCAGCATTAGAAATTGTTTAACTTCCTGGTGTTTCAATGCATTCTTCTTGTACTTCCGTTGGATTCTGTTCACTTCCACTTCTATTGTATGTGTGGATGAATTCCACAACTTGTTCATCTATATATCCAGCGAATAGCATGTAAGGTCCTCAATTCTATATAACTTAACCATAATAAGAAATTAACTCAAGTTCACAAATCACAATTAAAGCAATAAGAATATATAAATCTTTTCATTAAATAAATTAGATTCTTATGTTCACAATTCTAATCCACTTAGAAGTACATTATACAAAATCCAAAATGGTACATCCTAGGCTTGTAGCCTTTCAATTCACCCTACATCAATGAGGGAATCATAACAATGCAATAAACAATGTCCAAAAAGTCAATTATCAATCTAACCATCTCTAGCTGCTGACGAGTCCATCCACCATCCATAAGCCGAGGACAGGAACATGGATTGGGTGCTTTTCCACCCAACCAAGAAGCTTATGCTTCCCCAGAATCCTTCCTAAAATGAAGGATACCTGACCCTGCACGAAGAGCCTAGCAATAGATAACAATAAGTAGGATGGAATCTGGTGTGTGCCTGTTAACCTACATGCATCCTACATGAATGCAACATCTCATTAATAGGATGAGGCAGAGAAAAGTATCAATAAAAACTAGGCATAAATCCATCTATTTTAATAGTCCAAAAGTTAACTTTGATCAAAGTATTAAACTAATTTTTATGGTAGTGTAGGTTTTGAAAAAGAAAACCTACTTCTTTGTTATTCCTCATTTAGTACCTATCTCAGAAGGTAACTTTCCCCAAAACACACCAAGTATATCAAGCAATGCATTCAGTTTCTAATTTTAGATTAAATATTCATTTTCATGCAAGTATGACTTAAGAAATAAACAAATCGTTATGTTTGATTTTAGCATACTTAAATAATTTTCAAATATCAAATCAATCACAAAGCAATCGGTTTCTTTTCAAGACATTCAATCACTCTTTAATTTAGAAGGAAAAATTAAGTCAACTCTTTCTATCAATTCAATGCATGTTTACTTTCACTTAAATGCCTTTATTTATCCAATTAATGCATAAGAAAAATCAACAATTATTTTCAGCCTTTAACATCCATGCAATGTTTTATTGGGTTTGATTTTGTAAGTTCAAATGCCATGTTTCAGTCATGTTTTTCCAATGAAGATTTTCCAAGTATGATTTATTGTATAAAAATGAGTATCTATGTTATCTACTCTCTAAAATCTAGTTTTGTTCTTGTTGTCCTTTATCAATTAGCTATCAATTTGCACTCAAAATTGGTCTCATAACTTTATATCAGCAGCATATATGATGAAATAACAGAGTATAAAGTCAAGACAACAGCATGAAAGCTCGAAATAGCAATGCATAAGGCTGGAACAACAATCTAATAAGTTAAAACAACAGTATATAAGTCTCTATCAGTCATGTTTTAAGCTAGATCAACATTGTTTTTCCTTTATATCAATCATATTTTGTCTATAACAACATTTTTAAATATAAAAAATGAAGCTACATGAAGAATTTCAGTTTCTAAAAGGATTTGAACAGCATAACCGCATAATTTTTGTGTCAAATAAGGGTTTGTACAGCCATATAATGCATATATATACTATCTATTGGCAAATATATGTATATATGGGCATTTATATTCATGGGTTTTCATAGATCTATAAAGAAATATCTCATATAGAAGCAGAAACGATCATGGAGGTTGCATATGGTGTTTCAATGATCATTTAAAAACTTAGAACATCAAGAATCATGCTATTTAATTGTGCAAAAAGAATTAAATCAAGAGGAACCTGGGTAAAAATGGAGATCTCTGCCTGTGCTTGGAGTTTCTTCCCTCTTTCCTTGGCTTTCTTCTTCCCAAACTTGCTTTTTCCTTTTCCTGTATATGTTGGCTCAGTTATTGTTGTCCTTATGCTTTCTTCCTCTTACCTTTTTATTTTCCTTTCTTTCCTTCCCCCAAAAATCTGTTTATTTTGCCCTTTTTTAAAATCTCTATTTTCTTTTTTTTTTAGCTTTTAAAACTTCCTTCTTTTATGGTTTTTCAGCCCCCTAAAAATATATTTTTTTAGCTTTCTTAAACTCCTACGTGTGCCTCCTTTTCATGCATTTCCCTTTTTTCTTAAACTTCAACTAGTAATATTTATCCAAAAGACTTTGTTTTAAAGTTTATAAACTTTTTAAATCTACTATTCACAACAGTTTTCAACGCATAAAACATGCATTATGAATATATATATATATTCATAATGCCTGTTTTCAATGCCTAAAACAAGCATTATATATATACATTTAAATTTTTGCATTTATCTTTTATTTATTTTAGGATTTTTATTTATATATTAATATATATTTAGATATATAAATAATTACTTGTATTTATATATCTAACTATATATATATATATAATTAAAGAAAATACAGAAAATAATCATGCATTAAGCCATATATATATATAAAGAATTTAAATTTTGCAAGGACGACATATACTACTCTAAATCATGCAACATTGAAATACAAAGATAGAAATAACATTGAATCATGATGACGAGAAGTAACATCAAACACAATGACGGAAAATAACCATTGGAATGCAATGACGAGAGTAAATATGAATACGCAAGATCATCAAGCAAATGCAAACATTTATGCAATAATGATCTACGTGAATGTGTGTGGTTACACCAATTTCGTCTAATTTATTCTTACTAATGACTAGGACTCCTCTGCCCAACCCATGTTCTCGCCTTCAACAACCTACATCATGTGCACTCATTCCACCATTAATAGGTTAGTTTCTAAGAAATCATAGTCGAAGCACTATATTCATTTTTCCCGCATAAATAAGCATTATTTAATCAATTTATAAGATGCATTTAAAACATTCACTTTAAATTTTACCTCAATTAAATAATCCATCACAAATAATATCTAATTAGTCTCACAATTACTGGATTCAAAAGAAAGTCAAAATTTGAGACGTGAAATTGCAAGAAGGTTTCAACTGCAATTATCTCGGGATCCTCATCCACTGTGAAGGCCCAATTCTCTGTTGCAGTGACAATAGGTTCTTGACTTCCTTCATTTGATACTTGGAAGCCGTCACTTGGCCTCATGTCTTCTTGAAGCATAGACCTATTCAATAGCCAAATCCCTATCCTTCGAAACCCACTAATTATATTTCATGGGGTCAAGGCTTGCTTGAATACCTTGCTAGCAAGAGTGGCCAACTCTTCTCTTCCAATTTTAATTTGTAGGTGGCTTGCCATCCATGTAGACCTTTGCTTTTTGAAATAGATTTTGAATGGTGAAAAAATACTCACATCTAGTGGCTGCAATTTGTGGCTTGTATGTGCTGGGAGGGTGATGAGGTCAATCCCTAAATGTTGTGCTTCCTCTATGGTCTTGAAGACAACATGGCTGCCATGACCATCAAATATTAGAAGAGCTTTGTTGGTTGGTGAAACCCCTCTGGGGATAGATGCATCAAAATGCTGCAGCCAATTCAGAAATAGTTCTTTTGTCATCCATGCATGTTCTTGAGCTACCATGCATGCACTCGGCTCATAGTTTGCTATGTAGTTTTTGAGATGTCTTTTAGATTTAAATAGATAAAAACCAGGTATACTGTAACCTGATGCACTAACACATGCCAAAATAGTAATCCACTCCCACTTTTCGAGATGAGGTGGGGCACACAGCAGGATCTCAATTTTGCTATTACCCACATTCCATAGTTCCTACCAGCTTGTACACCAGTTTTGTCACAGTTCTATATTCTGCTGGACCTATATTGATGTATCTTGTAAATATTTTCTAGATTGTTGTAGAATGAAGCCATTATGCTTGGCCTTAGCATAATGGCTCTATCAGTGTCCACACCTTGTGCAGTGCGAATAGTTAGATCTGGATGCTTTTTCCTAAATCCCTCCCACCATGACCTCCTTGGCATCCCATCTGTGAAAGGATTTGGCCTAGACTAAATGACCTCTGCCACAGTAGATTTCAGCTGTGCAATTTCAAGCCCATGGCCTATGTCAGCCATGTCCTTGCACCATTGAACTATTTCTGCCTCCTCCTCATCAGTCAGGATGGTCCTTGGCCCCCTGTGTTTGGTGCTCATGATACCTAGCAACCAGGCTCTCAAACTGCTAGGAGACAGTCCCCACTTTTTTGTAGCTACTCTGATGGACATATTCTTATCCTCGACATCAACCATAGCACTCTGGATGTCATTGTTTGTCCATATACTTTTGTTCAAACTTGAAGAACCAGTTTGCACAGCAGTAGTTTGAAGGCAATCTGTATTCATTTCCAAATCCTACATATGTGGAGGGAAATATACATTCCACAACAACCTATTTTGGTTCTGTGGTATGTGTATCTTCGTCCCAAGATACCATAGTAGAAAACTTGACTTCTCGAGGTACTCTAATTGTCCTCCTTCCACAAGTTCTCCTCCCCTTTTTACATCGAGCCATAAGTATCTATACACCTACAAGAAATGCAAAAATAATCAGTGCTAGAAGGGATTTGTAGAAATGATGACATCCTTAGTGCGATGACTGAAAATAGATTAAGGCATCTATATTTCATAATGGCATTAAAAGGTGAATGCAGTGGCATGGATGACAAACATAACGTGTTCCATCATTCTGTGGTTCTAATATATATTCAGTACAGTAACAGACATGATTTAATCAATTCAATGAAGCTGCTCATGTAGCAAACAACTAGAAAAGATGTAGCAAAGTTCAGCAAACAAATTGGACTAAAATTCCCT
The DNA here is from genome assembly GCA_027924645.1 of Cunninghamia lanceolata. Classification (NCBI taxonomy): domain Eukaryota; kingdom Viridiplantae; phylum Streptophyta; class Pinopsida; order Cupressales; family Cupressaceae; genus Cunninghamia; species Cunninghamia lanceolata. The sequence goes on from BSBN01000942.1 coordinate 4,479,406, forward strand.
ACAGGTATTTCTATAATTGTAAAATGCTGAAATGTTAAGTACCAGCTTGAAATGTTTCCATTGTCTACGTTGCATATGTCTGTAGATCTACATATGTCTATAGATATACAGATATGTATACAGATATACATATGTAACAGATATACATATGTATATCTATCTACATATGTAACAGATATACATATGTATATCTATCTACATATGTATATATGATATACATATGTATATCATATATACATATGTAGATAGATATACATATGTAGATAGATAGACATATGTATGCTGATATGTGGAAGCTTTTTATATAAACCCTGGATAGATTATATAAAATGAAACCCTCAATATATTATATTAGAACATAGGAAAACAATTGTAAATATTTAATGTAACAATAATTAAAAAATAGTATTCGGTCAAAATTGGGAAGAATCTGACTGTAAAATTATTACGGAGACAAAGTTGTAGGATTCAAAACATTCGAAGCCCTGATATAATGAAACCCTTAACCATTGACAATGATATGATGAAACCCTTAACCATTGACAATGAACCTTCAAAAATATATACCCTTATATATATATACATTACATTAACAGACATGATTTAATCTATTGAATGAAGCTGCCCATTATATGTTAAGTGCCAACCTAAAATGTTAATAGATATGCAATTATTATAAAGACATTAATAGATGTTGAAATGTTAAGTGCCAACCTGAAATGGTTGTCTTAGACATAATAGGTAAGAATGCCATTGCAAAATATATACCCTTAAAAATATACGAACTCATCTATATGTATAAAATAAAACCCTCATTATATAATAGTATATTATTTTGTACAGTGAAATAATCACAGCACAAGGGTTGTCACAGACAAAACAAGCTTTATATTATGTTGTAGGGATGATCGCACCGTCGAGAACATTCTCTAAAATGATTAGGTTTTCAGTGTGTAGTTGAATATATATATATATATATATATATATATATATATATATATATATATATATATTCGGTGTGTAGATGAATATGTATTCAGATGTGAATAACAAAATTACATACTAGTAGTCAACTCACGGGTTGTATGAGACAAACACGAAGGTAAACGACTGTATAATGATTGTATAAACAACATTATACGAAACCAATAGAATGGAATGAAAGCAATGCTGAAATCACAAGAAGAAATGATGTATGTTTCCAATAGAAATTTTTTAAATCATGTCTGTTAATGTAGGAGAAACATACTGTAAATAGATATATGTTTGTATGTAGCAACATTTGCATAAAATAAAAGCCTTTATATATAGTTTTTTAATCATATTACAGTACTGCTAGTCAAATAATACAAAAATGCAATGCTGAAGATTGACCACCCTAGACTTTCACTATGGCTTCCAGTGGATCAATACCCGAAGGCCTTGAGCCACTTCACTTGCTCTCTCAATGTGTGCAGGAGAGAGCAAGTCACTATAATTACTCAGATAAAATTGAAATGTTTCCAGATTGTTTCTGAGTATTCCTTCTTGGAATAGTTGCAGAGCTATTGTTGTCACATTGTTTTTTACAGCCTCAACTTCAAACACACCTCCAATCATACCTTCTTCTGGAAACTTGTCGAAATAGGAGATTGAATTGGTCACAGTGTCTTTGTGTTCCTCCTTCACGAACTTGTTGGCCAAGTTATTTCCGTGAATTTTGTTGCATAGGATTTGAATAGTCGTGGAGAAGAATTGTTCATAGATCAGATAGTCGCATATATGGTCTCCCTGGAAGTGTTGCATTCCTACAACTTGTTGGATTGTAGTGACCAATTGGTCTGACCCAACATTGAACAACTGCTTGATTTGGGTCTTGTGATCTTCTTGTAGGCAACCACATCCACAGGCCACCTCCATTATTTTGTGTGTTTGGAGAGTTCATCCTGTCCAAGGGATTTTATAGGAGGGATACAGGCTCCAATTTAGTTGGCATGAGATTAACAAAAAATCTCTGAGGATAGTGTTTATAGGACGATCTTCTTGGGTGAGAATATCTAAAAAAATTGGTGTAATCATATTTTGTGTCCTTAGAATATATGAATATCTGGAAATTCTTAAGACATGTTTTCTAATGCAAATCTTTATCTTGGACAATGTGGTCTTTGAGAATATTAGTACACTGAACCTAATTAGACATCTACACTAAAGTTTAAACCTATGTAGACATCTACACTAAGGCTTTCAGTCACAATAACTGAGAAAAAAAAGACCTAATGCAGTATATACACCTACACTAAAAAATATATATTACAGTTTTCAGATTGTATATTTTTGGATTCACTAAATTAACCAACATATATACATTTTTTCACTAAAAAATAAACCTATATATTTTTGGATTCACTAAATTAACCAACTGTAATATTAATATATTTTTGTATGGGGTTATAATTATATAGAGGGATTGAAGCTATATATATATATACTCAAACTGTTTCAAAATATATAGTCAAACTGATTCCTAATGCTGCTAAAACTATTTCTAATGCTGCTAAAAATGTCTCAGAATATATTTAATGCAGTATATACACCTACACTAAAAAATAAACCTATATATATCATTTTCCCAAATATGTTGAATCCTCCAAAGACTTCAGGAAGGGATTTCGCTAGTGCATCGGCTGCGAATGGACTGGAGGTTTCCCCTGACGGTGCGAATGGAACGATCTCCCCTTCTCAGCGCATTTGTGACAGAGTCCTTAATGGAGACAAAGGAAGTGGGTCTATTAATTTCTGATCTAGTATGGTGGAAACCACAGCCAACAAACCAATCGTGCCCCTGGTGCTGCCTCACTCAAATACAGTTGAAAAGGCCTCCACCAAGATGGCCTTGCAGGACTCTACCTCACATCAATCCGCTCAGTCAGATTTGTTGGTTTGTGCTATCCTTGCAAAGGACGGCTCAAGGGCTCAGAGGTCACTTATGACAGATTTGTCGAGGGTAAAAAACTGCCATGAAGGAGTTTTGTGGATGCCCTTGTATTGTGCCCCCCCATTCAGTGCGGTAACCTTCAATTGGGTGACGATGCTCTTTTAGTGTGGGATCTATCTGCGGTTTCAATTTTTGGGAGGCTGGAAGGCTTAGACCAGATCAAATCGCCTCACTCAATCAATTCTGGCACCTCACTACCCCCTTATTCTCTGTCTGAACCTCCTCTTCCGCCTCGGAGATATGCCTGGACAATGTTGTCTGTGATAGAGAGGAATTTTTGAAGGAACATGCCCTGATTTGTAGGTTCACGAAGATTTGGCCTAAACTTTGCGATCTCCATTTATGGATTGATGCAAACTAGAAGGAGTACCTAGAAGATGAGATAAGTATCTATCCTTGTGAGAAAAGGCTTTTTTATCCTAGAATTTGAATCTGCGGAGGACAAAGAGCTGGTGCTAAATACGGGGTCATGGTCGCTTCAGGGTGATTTCTTATGCATGAAACCCTAGTTCCCTTCCTTTGACCTGCGAACTAAAACATTCTCTTCAGTACTCTTGTGGGTTCACTTACCTTACCTCCCCATTCAGTTTTGGGAGATGGATTGTCTGGCTGCAATTAGAAATGGTTTGGGCAAATTATGCAGTATCTCAAAAGAAACTATCAACTACGAAAATACAACCTTCGCCTGATTATGTGTAGAGATGGATGTCACAAAAGGTATTCCAGCAGAAATTTCCCTCAAAGTTAGAAATAGGAGATGGTGTCAGCTAGTTGATTATGAGAAAATAGCCTTTAGATGTAGATTCTGCTTTGCTACTGACCATGTCACTGCTCGGTGTGGTAGAAGAGCTGGTTTAAATGCCAATGGTGTTCTTCTCAGTAAATCCTCTTGGTCGGAGGGGGCTGAATCCTGCCACTATGTTGTCTCTCCTTTGGAGAAGATTGTTAATCCTCCCCTTCCTAAGCTGGAAGACATTGTTTCAGCCCTGTCCCTCCCCCCTCGATCTTGGAGTATGGTCATGAGACCAAGGGCGATTCGAAGCCATCAATTGACTGCAGTACCACCTCTTCTCCATCCTTGGAGGATCTCAACTCTGTGACCACAAGTTTCTCTTCGAACACCTCTTCAAAGGGTAGAATTGAGGAATCTTCACCGGAGGATTTGAGCAAGGAACAGCTTCTCTCTCCTAGTGACGAACAAGCTTGGACTGAGGTGAGGAGGAAGAAGAGTCCTCCAAGTTAGAAACACACAATGTCTTTAGAGGTGTCAAAGAAAGTAGGATAATAAAATAAGTCTGGAAAACACATTTTTGTTTTGAGATGTAGCACCCCTTGTATGAAAGGGCATGCTTTGTTTATTTTTTTGAGTTCTTTTATATATGGGAGCTACCCCCTTTGGCAGCACTTACCAAAAAAAAATAAAAAAAAAATAAACCTATATATTTTTGGTTTCACTAAATTAACCAACAGTAATATTAATATATTTCTGTATGGGGTTAAAAATATATAGAGGGGTTCAAGCTATATATATATACTCAAACCCTTAATATATTTTTAAACACATAGAGAAATGTAAACTCTATATTAATATTACTCTTGATTAGTATGCTGACAATTCTAATATATAGGTTTAATTTTATCGTAGATGTGTATAGTGCAGTAAGTATATATTGAAGGATCATAAAATATAAATATATATCTGGAAACCCTTGGTTTATATTTAAAACATAGATATACTTATTTAACAGATATAGATAAATGACCAATGAATAGATTTAACATTAATATGAACAGATACATTTATTTCATAGTGACAGTTACAAGTTATAGATTTAACATTAATATTAACATATACATTTACTTCATATTAACATATTTAATGATGGCATATGAACATATATTACATTTTCTTCATATGAACATATTTAACATTAATATAGATGACACATGCATAAAGAGGAAGTAAAAGACAGAAAATAAACATGAACACAAACATATGCATGAACATTAATATAGATTTAACATGAACATAAACATATGCATAAAGAGGAAGTAAAAGACACGAAAAATAAAGGAAACATAGCATAAAGAGGAAGTAAAAGACACAAAAAATAAAGGAAACATAACATAAAGAGGAAGGAATATAAGAAGGTGATGTACCAATCTGAACCTAATTCTAGAAGTCTGCAAATTTCCTCTTGGTAGCAGACAGGGTTTGCAGCGCTCCTTTAGGAAATTTATGCTAAAAACATTCTCTACGCTGCATAATGTTTGTCTTATAATGGATTGAAATTTGAAAAAGAATGCATTGAATTTGGTTGTTGAGTTTGAATTTGAATAAATGCGTAGAAGCTATTGTATTCGATGATAGATACGTATAATTGAATTTGGTTGTCGAGTTTGAATTTGATTAAATGTGTAGAAGCTATTGTATTCAATGATGTGATTTATAAATCTCACAATTTTTCGTATAATTTTGTAATTAAATTGGTTTAATTTTGTTTTTCATTTAATTTATGTCTAGTTGGGGAGCTTGACACCATTATGTGTTTGTGCAAGTGCTTAATGTAAATGGATAGGTACTTATTCTAAAAGGAGTTGGTGCAAGTGGATGTGATAGCAAGTATGGGAGAATGTGACAGCAAGTGGGGGGATGTGATAGCAAGTATGGGAGAATGTGTGATTGACAACCATTTGGGATTGGAGTGTTGTGTGTTTATGGTAGCTTAGGTACCAACAGCTATGCACAAAAGTATGTCAATGTGACCAGTTTGACTTTATTTAATGTCCAAATGGGTGGTTTTTTATAAACATTACCCAATGTAATAAAATCAATAAAGTGTATTTAAATTGGAACTTCTCCAATTTGCATCAAGTTGCTTTGTAAATGCAAGTGGAAGAGCATGTGTGTTGGTTTTTTTCAATGGTAAACTACACATGGAGTTGTGAACATGTATTGGTGCATTTGTGGTAATTTACTAGGTTGGTATTTTACATGTATTGGTTCTTTTTAAAAAAATTATTCGGGGGTCAAGTGATTAAAAACATAGCGGTTATTGGGGTGTGGGCGGCAATTGGCCTCTCTCCCTTAATTATTTTGTCAAGTGGTTGACTCATATTAATGTTTTTTTTAAAGGCCAAATTGTAATTTAACCTTTCGATTATTAGCTTACAGCTTGTTAGAAACCTTATAACTATAGAGCTGGTTAATCAATTACTAATAAGTCTATGATCTAGCATGTTACCTTGCAATCGGAAGTTAGTTAAGTAATTAACGGTCTAATAATCAGTTGAGTATAAGTATATTTAGAGTAAAGCAAGAGATAAATAATAATAGGAATTAGTACTATTGTAGTTAATTGATAGCTTATTGCTATATCTTGTTACAATTGTGAATCTTATTAATTTTGTATTCATAATGGAAAATAATCAAATGAATAAAATAATTTATTATTAGTTTTTTTAGGAAAGCAAATTCTTTCAATTCAAAATTTTTAGTCGCATTCTCCCCTTTTAAGCTAGTAGGTTAAAAGGACATTGTCGACAAAGGCTAAAATCAAAATTAATTGATTGAAAGCCCTAAATTATTGAAACCAAGGGAAATGATCACAAACTAGTAACCAATAATTAACTTGAGTATGTTTAGAAATTTGTCAAATTTCTAGTTAGGTAGTGTTAAACTGCATTATTTTTTAAAAATATGTATCAAATGATGTGTTGTGAAATAACGTTCATTATAGTTGGAATCTAATTACGTTTGTTAAGTAATTTAATTTATTTCCACACATTTATTTTATCCTTCGCATGTAGGGTTTAAATTCTAGTTTTAGGTAATTAGGTTTTGCACCTGGTGTTAGAAATGAAAGCAACACTACTTCAATGGAAATCTGATTCAATGTAAATTTCTGCAATCTTTAACTGTGTGTTATTAATGGAGATTGTAACACAGAAACAAAACTATGCTTCACAGAAATGCAAAATCAGAAATATGAACACATAACACAATGTTTAACGTGGAGAAAACTCCACACGGGAAAGAGGCCCTGTTGGTTTTTCTTCTGAATCAGCATTAGGGTTTGCCACTTCTAATGCACAGGCAGATTCAGCCAACTGAATACAAGAGATTGCGTGAGCTCCTCCCCTTCACTTCTGGTTTTGCCGCACCAAGGGGGTGTCCCTATTTGATAAAAGTATAACCTTGACTAGCTCAATGATAGAAGGATTTAACTTGACAGCAACAGGCAGAATACTCTCATGTATGGACCAAGATTTGTGTAACAAATCACAAGGTTGGCAACATTCTTGGACATGATGTCTGGTTGGGTATGAGAGCATGCAGGGATCCTAATCCTACTCCTACAACTAACAGGTGGAAGGATGAAATGGTTTGATTTGATTTTTGGATGCAAAGCTGGACATGGTATATAACCTCAACACAGAGCTAGATTGGTGCCTATCCAGGGCTTGGAGTCGGTAGACATACACTTGTGAATGATCAGCATGAACAACTAAAACTGGATTTCAGGGGGATATACATGATATCTGCCTTACAGATATCTCCCAATACAGAGTGTTAAGCTGTCTATACTTATGGCATCCCTATTACAGTATACCCTTCCCAATATTCAATCTGAAAACAGTTTAATCTACCCCTTGAGCAGAAGTTAAAAGATTAAACATTCAACACAGGAATTCTATGTTCTAGAATCTCAGACATTCCTTGAATGCCTGGACTCAGAAGAAAGATACATGCAAAACTGGAGACATAATCAGCATAACACATGCAAACATAGTATTATTCATATAAAATTGACCATGAAATCAGTGGATTCATGCACAAATGTACAACAGGAGATACATAAACTCGCAAGTTTTGCTGCACAGAGCAACCAAAACCAGTTGTATCTTATTACAGAGCCAAAATGTCCAGTTTTCAACAACGTCAAAAATGGTAACACAGTCTGCCTATATTGGCTAGAAAGTGTACCCGCAACAATTAATTACATGGTAAAAAATCAAAAATTCACCAGATACAGACTCCACAAAGGAATGGCGCTCAGAAGTTATTGCAGCAATAGACAAGAGAAGCCTCGAGCCTTGTGCCGCCATCTGGGAGTCTTCACTCAAAAATCAGGTGACATGATCATGTGTACCATTGCCCATACCTCTACACCATCGCCATTAAAGGTCTCAACCACCTGCGGCCTACCTGGAAATCGTCGCTGCGTTCAAACAGAAGTTCCCGCCAAAATGCACTTTATTGAAGTTTCAAATGTGCAGGAAGAATAGTCCCACATTGGTGCCGCAGAGACTCCTTCAATACCTTAAAAACATGGTCGTGAGCATAATAGGTGTCGAGCGCCTTTTGCCGCGCTCGACGCATAAGCCTTCTCCAAAAGCCCATCACCAAAACCCAAGCCATCGGCACACCCCAGAATTCTCCTTCCTATCTCAACGGTCTCGCCGACCGCTACCTTCGCTTCCCCATCGGCCAGAGATGCATCATCGGGCCAACCATCCAAACCTTCACCGATCTCATCAGTTACACCATGAAGCCACCGCAATCCCCTATCGGCCAGACCAATACCGTCGGCCAAGCAAAAGATCCCTCTACCGATAGACCACACTCTCATCGATGCACCAACGAATTATACTCTGCTCCTTCATCGGCGAGACCTCCCACTGTCGGCCCACCACAATCCATCCTCGCCGACAACATAAGTCACGCTGAAGACCATACACAACACTTCCCTTCATCGGCTAGAGATTAGTCTATCGGCCAACCATTTCACCGTTCACCCGACAATACAACCCGTGCCGATAGACCCTGGCTCTTCCCCTTCCGTCGGTGTAACACACACCATCGGAGCATCCAAAAAGCTTCCTGCCGATCTCAAAGGTCACGCCGACGACATCTTTGCCAGCCACACACTGCTCCTCCATCGGCCAAACTCCTTACATCGGCGGGCCACAAATTTGCTTCGTCGACAGCCAAACACACGCCGATGGACATCCATCGGCCAGACCAAAACAATCGGAGCACTCAAGAAATCTTTCGCCGATGAGGCCGATCACTCCGATAAGACCAAAAACGTAAAGCGCTGAACTGTTGAACCGTTGAACCACGAACTGGTTCAACCTGATGGTTCAACTGAGAAGTTCAATGCCGAATGGAGCACTTCAAAAAGAACATTCGCCGAACACAAACACAAAGCCTCGAACCGTTGAACCCTGAACCAAAAGGGTTCAACACTAGGGTTCAACGCGATGGTTTAAACATCAAAAATAATACTCCATAGGCAAAAAAGCTTCAAACCATTGAACCTTGAACCAAAACAAAAAGGTTCAAGCGGGAGGTTCAACGATGCAATATTTGCACAAAGCAAATGCATAATGCGACCCGTTAGAAGAAAAATGAACCTCGAACCGCTGAACCATTGAACTTAGAGAAAAAGGGTTCAAGTTCAAACCAAAATGTCAAAGACACAAAAACGAACGCATGCTGATGGAGAAAAGACGAAGACCCCTCCTCAAGAAATGAGATGCAGATGCTGAAAAACACTGAAGGGGTGCCAAAACTTAGAACCTTTTGGATATTTCGGGATGATGCCTGCATGAAAATTGCTAAATTAACTGACAGTGAATTCAGGCACCAGCAGTGGCTCTGATTGGGGACGTGCAGGTGCAAGACTGCAGCGAGAACCCCAGATCTCTGGGATGCAGACCAGTGCCTTATCCATTGGGCATAGAGTCATGGAGTTACCATGATCTGCATCACCAATCAAACTTGATGGCCTAAGGCCACCAAGAAAAGGAAAACCAATATTTCCCCTTGTCAAACACCTTGTTCTCATCTGCATACACTGGGTCAAGCCTAAGAGTGCTACCATGATCTGACCATAAGCTACCTTGGTCATTTGCATGTTCAACCTTCTGATTCAGTTTGTCACTGTCACCCTTATGCAAACAACCCTCAGCATCAGGCAACAAATGGATGCAGAATGTATCAAGCAATGCATACTCAAATGGCATAGAACACAGGTTATCATCACTATGCATTGCAAAATGATCTCCTAGCTGGACTGAAAATTGAAAGCACTCGAAGTCCACCACACAACTAGGAAAAACAGGGCTCTCTTTATATGCTGGCCTCTCAAAAGAAAAGCTTTCAAATTCACAATTGTGCACATCACACAACCAATAGCAACACCAAATTGGAAAAGATCAGGCTCTGGCATCTTTTTACAATCCGACACATCTTTACAATCACTTACCTAATGTATGTTGTTTCCTCTTTCATCAGGATGAGAAACAGGATCCAAGTCAAAAACAATGTCTAGATCCTCACCATACTTAGATAGATCCTCATCATCACATGTGTCATAAATGGGTGACCCAGGTGCATCAGTTTCATCGTAGTATGCCATTGGTTCATGGGCAGCAGAGCACGCATTTTCATCACCAATGGATTCACTCTGTGGAGGAGTATCAGCTTGTGTGTCATAAACAAAACAGCCATCGAATGAAAAATAATCATGCTCTGCACTAGCACTTATTTCAATTTCTGACTGCTCTTCATGATCTCCATGTGTTTGAAAGGTAGGCAATGGGTCACACATGGGACTATTTTTCTGTTTGCTTATACCTTCTCTGTCTTGAGTACAATACTCACAATTGTCTCCACAGGTCCATTCCAAAAGTTGCTCATTACTGTCCACAACCTCGTTGTGGTTTTCATGGCCAGCTGCCTCATCATTGCAATGGGAGTCTTCATTAGTTCCTTCATTGGCATCCTCAACTGGTGAACAATCCAGTTGAGCTGTATTGTCAGCATTATGTTTAGATACAACAGTCTCAACCTCTATGCTTTCATTTTCATTTTTATCTGTACATGATGCTTTAATTATTTGGTCATTTGCAGCTTCACAACTATTTTTCACACCAAAGCCTGTGGACAGGGGTTTCAACAAGTGCTCATTTCTGATTTTTTCTATATTTTCTACGAACTTGTATGCCATCTGCATACTTGTCACCTTGAAATCCCTCAGTAATGTACTAGAGCCCTCCTCAAAAGCCTCAAAGAATATGCTTACACATGCTGAAATATTAGGTCTGAAGACTTCTGGGATATGTGAAAAGGCTACTGCAAACCTATGACTGAAATCAACACATGGCTCTTCATCTTGTTTTCTGATTCTCATCAATTCTGCAACAAGATCAGCCGGTTCTTTTGCAAATTCTTCCTTGAAACAGTCAGCAAGCTCATCCCAACAGGCAAAGGATCCTTTTGAAAATCTCAAATACCAGTCTTTTGCTTTTGCATCAAAGGACCTAACAAAAAACCTCATCCACATATCCTCATCTCTGAATGAATGCTTTCCCATGAACTCATGAAAATTTTGGATATGTGCATTCCCATCACATACACTGTGACCACTAAATCTGGGCATCTGACAGTATATCATAGCAGGCATAGTTTCTACTTTATAGTCAACCCATGACAAATCTAATTGGTCATACAAAGGATCAAAAGGGGTGGCAGGAGGTTTAGCTTTCTGACTGGCAGACACAACAGGGTTATTGTTTTTTAACTGGGCATGCTCAGCCTCTAAGAATATCAACCTATTTCTTATCTCTTCTATTCTTTTATCCAACATTTCACCGCTGAGTATGGGATAATTCATAATTGGATTCATAAAAATCTTACTCTTAGACATCCTTTGTTTTCCTAAGACCTAAGGTTTCCCCTGGCATCTAACTTATGCAGTAAAACAACGAATATAAAGGGGAAGGAACAAGGTACCTTTTCTCATACAGATGCTGAAGTCTGAACAACACATTTTTGTCACAACACACATCAACTTTTCATGTGCATTTAGATCTTTTGCAGAGTCGTCACCTCTCCAGAGAGGACAAAATTTACAGCAGCTAAAAGCTCAACACATATTTTTCTGAGTTCATATCAACAGAGCATCATCATTCACATGAAACACTCCCCAGCAGAGTCGCCATTTTTGTTGGTTCTTCTTCTGAATCAGCATTAGGGTTTGCCACTTCTAATGCACAGGTAGATTCAGCCAACTGAATACAGGAGGTTGCGTGAGCTCCTCCCCTTCACTTCTAGTTCTTCCGCACCAAGGGGGGTGTCCCTATTTGATAAAAGTATAACCTTGACTAGCTCAATGACAGAAGGATTTAACTTGACAGCAACAGGCAGAATACTCTCATGTATGGACCAAGATTTGTGTAACAAATCACAAGGTTGGCAACATTCTTGGACATGATGTCTGGTTGGGTATGAGAGCATGCAGGGATCCTAATCCTACTCCTACAACTAACATGTGGAAGGATGAAATGGTTTGATTTGATTTTTGGATGCAAAGCTGGACATGGTATATAACCTCAACACAGAGCTAGATTGGTGCCTATCCAGGGCTTGGAGTCGGTAGACATACACCTGTGAATGATCAGCATGAACAACTAAAACTAGATTTCAGGGGGATATACATGATATCTACCTTACAGATATCTTCCAATATAGAGTGTTAAGCTGTCTATACTTATGGCATCCCTATTGCAGTATACCCTTCCCAATATTCAATCTGAAAACAGTTTAATCTACCCCTTGAGCAGAAGTTAAAAGATTAAACATTCAACACATGAATTCTATGTTCTAGAATCTCAGACATTCCTTGAATGCCTGGACTCAGAAGAAAGATACATGCAAAATTGAAGACAGAATTAGCATAACACATGCAAACATAGCATTATTCATATAAAATTGACCATGAAATCAGTGGATTCATGCACAAATGTACAACAGGAGATACATAAACTCGCAAGTTTTGCTGCACAGAGCAACCAAAACCAGTTGTATCTTATTACAGAGCCAAAATGCCCAGTTTTCAACAACGTCAAAAATGGTAACACAGTTTGCCTATATTGGCCAGAAAGTGTACCCGCAGCAATTAATTACATGGTCAAAAATCAAAAATTCACTAGATACAGACTCCACAAAGGAATGGCGCTCAGAAGTTATTGCAGCAACAGACAAGAGAAGCCTCGAGCCTTGCGCCGCCATCTGGGAGTCTTCACTCAAAAATCAGGCGACATGATCATGTGTACCATTGCCCATACCTCTGCACCGTCGCCATTAAAGGCCTCAACCACCCGTGGCCTATCTGGAAACCGTCGCTGCATTCAAACAGAAGTTCCCGCCAAAATGCACTTTACTGAAGTTTCAAATGTGCAGGAAGAATAGTCCCACATTGGTGCCGCAGAGACTCCTTCAATACCTTAAAAACATGGTCGTGAGCATAATAGGTGTCGAGCGCCTTTTGCCGTGCTCGACGCATAAGCCTTCTCCAAAAGCCCATCGCCAAAACCCAAGCCATCGGCACACCCCAGAATTCTCCTTCCTATCTCAACGGTCTCGTCGACTGCTACCTTCGCTTCCCCATCGGCCAGAGATGCATCATCGGGCCAACCATCCAAACCTTCGCCGATCTCATCAATTACACCGATGAAGCCACCGCAATCCCCTGTCGGCCAGACCAATACCATCGGCCAAGCAAAAGATCCCTCTGCCGATAGACCACACTCTCATCGATGCACCAACGAATTATACTCTGCTCCTTCATCGGCGAGACCTCCCACTGTCAGCCCACCACAATCCATCCTCGCCGACAACACAAGTCACGCCGAAGACCATACACAACACTTCCCTTCATCGGCCATAGATTAGTCTATCGGCCAACCATTTCACCGTTTGCCCGACAATACAACCCATGCCGATAGACCCTGGCTCTTCCCCTTCCGTCGGTGTAACACACACCATCGGAGCATCCAAAAAGCTTCCTGCCGATCTCAAAGGTCACGCCGATGACATCTTCGCCAGCCACACACTGCTCCTCCATCGGCCAAACTCCTTACATCGGCGGGCCACAAATTTGCTTCGTCGACAGCCAAACACACGCCGATGGACATCCATCGGCCAGACCAAAACAATCAGAGCACTCAAGAAATCTTTCGCCGATGAGGCCGATCACTCCGATAAGACCAAAAATGTAAAGCACTGAACTGTTGAACCGTTGAACCACGAACTGGTTCAACCGAGAAGTTCAATGCCGAACGGAGCACTTCAAAAAGAACATTCGCCGAACACAAACACAAAGCCTCAAACCGTTGAACCGCGAACCAAAAGGGTTCAACACTAGGGTTCAACGCGATGGTTCAAACATCAAAAATAATACTCCATAGGCAAAAAAGCTTTGAACCATTGAACCTTGAACCAAAACAAAAAGGTTCAAGCAGGAGGTTCAACAATGCAATATTTGCGCAAGGCAAATGCATAATGCGACCCGTTAGAAGAAAAATGAACCTCGAACCGCTGAACCATTGAACTTAGAGAAAAAGGGTTCAAGTTCAAACCAAAATGTCAAAGATACAAAAACGAACGCATGCCGATGGAGAAAAGACGAAGACCCCTCCTCAAGAAATGAGATGCAGATGCTGAAAAACACTGAAGGGGTGCCAAAACTTAGAACCTTTTGGATATTTCGGGATGGTGCCTGCATGAAAATTGCTAAATTAACTGACAGTGAATTTAGGCACCAACAGGCCCAATGTTTGTATTAATTTAAAAATGATTTACAATACAACAACACTTCAACTCTCTCCACCAGTCTTCAATCTGATAGCATTCCGATAGCACCCGAGTACCTAAAATCTGTATTGCAACAACTAATACATGGAAAATACTTATAGAAACATTTTCTAACTCATCTGAGGCATTCACCTTCTCTCTCATGAGATTCCCCAACATACAAATATTAAATGCCATCTTATAACCACCTTCCACTTGTCCAAAAACAACCATGCAAAGGTTGGGTGCCCAAGACTAAATCTAGCCTCTTACAACATCTTATGACACGTCATAACCATCATAGATTCCAGCAAAAGAGTATCTTTCCAAGATAGGAACCTTGGGCTAAATATAGCAAATATACAACTAACATATCTGTCATATGCGTCATAGAATCACAGAATCTTATGACAACTTGCAGCTGTCATAGATTCACTCACCAAACATTATGACAGTTGTCATACATGCCAAAAATAGTATATTCCTTAAGGGAGCATGCCTATCCTCATTTACCATGAGTTTTTACATTTGCCAATAGTAAAAGTCACTCCATAATAACTTCTGGTGACTCCGCAATTACCCCTGCCAGGGAAACTAGTACATCTCCTCATGGACAATTACAAGTTATATATAATAAATGGAATAAATATAATATTGCGATTTACAAGGTTAATGGCACCTTATCCCAACACCTGGGAGGCAGGACCCTTTCCATTTTCACCTCAGAACCTAGAGGGGGTCTCCTTGAGAGGGATTCTTCTTAGAGGCACCATGTGAGCAACACCATTCCCTTATTGGGTTACCTCCACTTCATAGGGTGTGCAAGATGAGCACCATATCATCTGCTTGTTTTCAATCCCCATCCCTCACATTATGTGATGTGATCTTCAAAGTGTTGCACGTGTAACGTTGTTGAGTGTACAGGTTATGCTTTCACGTGAAGCATGATAGAAGCTTATGAGAGTTGTCTTATCAAAAAAAATATTGTTTTAATTTTCATGTCCACATGCAAATGTGGGCACTACAATGTCCTAATGTACCAAAAAGATGAGAGGTCCCAAACAAGGAAGTTTCTTCTAGGATCAAATTTAAATGTTGGCGTTGAAGTTGACATGCATGGCCCTAAAAGTATGAATGAGATATTGGAAAAGTCATGAAAAGAAGAAAGAAAACTTCAAGAATTAGCCATAGCAAGACAAAATTCCAACAATAGAAATAGAAACTTTTCCTTATAAAGGAATCAAGAAAACAAGGGAAAGAATAATTTCAATCGGTATAAAAGGATGGAGTCATTAGAAATGAAATCAACAATCAATCCAAATCTAAGGAATGCTTGTAATGGAAATAACATCAGAGGGAGAAATAACAAGAACTACTCTAGAGGCAATAATAGGCTAACCATGTTGTCTTGATATAATAAAGAAAAAAAATTCATACAGGGGATCCCATTCTATTAGGTCCACCAAGTGGATGTATTATGTATGGAGTAAACCATTATTTCAAAGATTGTCTTAGGAGGTGAGGGAAATATGGAACAATTCAACCACAATAGGCACCTCCACAACAAATATATGCAGTACTTTAGAATTGTCAAGATCAATTACAAAATGTGCCTATTGAGACAATATGTATGCTTTTTGGCTTACCAATTTCTATACTAGTGGATACTAGTACTTTTGAATGTTTTATTGCTCCTAAATTTGTAAACAAATTGTCATTACAAATCAATGATATGGAAGCATCATGGACAATCTAGTATGGGAATAAGACTACTAAGGAAGTGAACAAATGCTTGTTGGATGTCGTAATTCAATTCCCTAAATTTAAAACTAAGGTGGACTTATATGTAGCTCCTTTAGGATCTTATGATCTAATCATTGGGATGAGTTAGCTAGTTAACCATCAAGCAAGTGCAGATAGCTATAGTAAGGTAGTAGAGTGTTTGGATGATGATGGACATAGAGTTAAGTTGTAAAGAATTTATAGATTGATAAATGTGAATACAATTTTAGCTATGCAACTAAAGAAGGTAAAAAGAAAAGAATCTCAATTATATTTGGTCACACTTGATGAAGAAGTGGGAAATGATACACCTACTTTTTTAAAACTTTCCATTCCTTAAAAAGTTTAGGGACGTCTTTCTTGAGGATGTACTAGGACTTCCACCTAAGAGAGTATTTGAATTTTCAATAGAAGTCTTACCTAGATTAGAACCTATATCAAAAGCTCCCTACAAGATGAATATGATAGAATTGATGGAGTTAAAAATGTTGCTGCGAGAGATTTTAGAGAAAGGGTTAATAAGACCAAGTGTCTCACCTTGGGGAGAACCAATTTTCTTTGTTAAGAAGAAGGATGGGACATTGAGATTATGCATACACTAAAGAATGTTGAATAAATTGACAGCAATAAATAGGTATGTGTTTCCTTGCATTGATAACCTATTTGAACAAATAAAAGGAGCATTAGTATTGTTCAAAATTGATCTTTGATTAAGCTATCACCAATTAAGGATTAAAGAGGATGATAGTTCAAAAAAAACATTCAAACAAAGTATGGACATTACAAATTTATAATCGTACCATTTGGGTTAACCAATGCTCCTATCGCATTCTTGAACCTAATGAATAGTGTTTTTCATCATTATCTAGATAAATTTGTGCTAGTGTTTTTAGATTATATATCGATCTATTCCAAGAATGAAGAGGAGAACTTAGAGAAGCTCTAGTTAGTTATGAAAAGGATACGTGAGCATAAATTGTACGGGAAGTTGTCTAGGTGTGCCTTCTTTCAAAAACAAAGTTACTACTTGTGACATATTATATCATTAGAAGGAACTGCAATGGATCCTAAAAAGATTAAAGCCATAATGGAAAGACCAATTTTAAAGAATGTTTGAGGTAAAAAGTTTTATTAGGTTCGCAAGCTATTGTAGAAGATATGTTGAGGGGATCTCTTAAATAGCAAATCCCATTACCTCTTTGCAAAGAAAGAATAAGAGGTTTTTGTGGACAAAGCAATGTGACAAAGCCTTTTAAACCTTGATGAAAATTTAACAACTCCTATTTTAAGGATTCCATATCCTAATGGAAAATTCACTGTAATTACAAATGCTTCCACCAAGGGCATGAGAGTTCTCATGTGAGATGAAAGAGTAGTCGCATATGAGTCTAGAAAGTTAAAGACTCACAAGCAAAACTATGGCCCTTATGATTTAGAGCTAGTAACCATAGTTCATGCCTTGCAAAAATAGAGACATTTCCTTTTGGATAAAAAATTAAGTTAAATATTGATCATCAAGGATTGAGGTACACTTTCACTCAACCTCATGTTTGAATGCAAGATAGAGAACTTGGTTGGAGTTCTTAAGTGAGTATGATTTTGAAATTGAGTACATTAAGGGCAAGGAAAATAGGGTAGCATGTGTTTTAGGTAGAAGGAGACACATAATGTCTATAGTAACATTTAGAACTACCTTTAGGCAATAGGTTTTGATAGAGAAACATAATGATTCTTGGTATGATTAAGTCAATTTAGCTCTAGAAACCTAACCATTAGATCCCAACTATGTAGGTATTCTTTGGAAAGAGATGGATTACTAAGATATCAAAATAGAATCTATGTACAAGTAAATCTTGAGAATTAAGAACCATTGTGTTATTAGATGCTCACAATGCTCCATACTCAGAACACCCTGGAGTTAATAAAATGTATTATAATCTTAGGAAGTTGTACTTTTGGCTTGGAATGAAGAAATAAATAGTCCACTTTGTAGCTAAATGTTTGGAATACCAGAGAGTTAAATAAAATCATGTACACCTTGTAGGACTTTTGTACTCCTATGACATAACCCATCATAAGTGGCAAGTCATTAGTACGGATTTTTTACAAGGGTTACCAATGTCACCATATACTCACAACACAATTTTGGTAGTTATAGATAAACTTACCAAGGTAGCCCATTTCATACTAGGTAATTTAACTAACAATGCTCCAACCCTTGCCAAGTGCTTTGTAAAGGAAATTTTTAGATTGCATGGGGTTCCAGAAAATATTATTTTTCATAGGGATGTCAGGGTCACATCAAGGTTTTGGACCACCTTGCAAACAACTTTAGGAACTTAACTAAATTTTAGTAGTGCTTATCATCTTGAAATAGATGGGCAATCAAAGAGAGTAAATTAGATTTTTGAAGATATTTTACATATGTATTGCATAGATCAACAATCTAAATAGGAAGAATATCTTCCATTAGTGGAGTTTTTTTATAATAATTGTTTTTAATTTGCCTTGGGAATGGCACCTTTTGATGCAGCCACAATAGGAGGGTTTAACAAAGGACTATCCAGCTATGCAACCAAACATAGTCAATACCCGTGGTGCAATAACACAAGATCTTTTGTAAACAATAATCAATTATAAAACCTTGTGCACTTATTCATGATTAGAACCACAAAGTTTGTCATAATGGGCCCTCTTACATGCTAGGTCGCAACCATTTGATCACACAAGATCACACAAATGGATACTCGCCACAATGGACTCCTACATGCATAGACCTCTAACTATGGAAACACCACTTCTAGGCTTGTCGTATGGGTTGCATAATGATAATTTAATTATAATATAATTTTAGATTTCTACCACTAGATTGTTGCAACAACAACCACTACACTAGACTACGTGCAACATTCAATCTTCCTTAATTTGTACTCCACATCATACTCCTTATTACTTCACTCCGTCTCTTAGAACTACTCCCTCATCACTACAACTTACCTTCTACACCTCTACTCCATGATCTCAGTCTACTTCACTTGCCTTGAATTGATGCAAAACCCAATATATAGCATCCTCAAGCTCCTCACATGATCTACATTAGCCTCAAGGTGGTGCAAAGCTTGAGACCACATGAAATGTGTCATAGATTGAAAATAAAAAACCTACAAATTCCAATAGTTTGGAGAATCTCCATGTGGTACACCACACACCTCCACAACAATTATTACAACCTTCCCCAACAATCACCTTTTTGCAAACAAAAAAAATAGTTCCAATTGAACACACTGTCAACTTGTAGACACTTTACAATCCAAATTACCATCTTTACTTATCCAATCGCCCTCTAATTTCAAAAAAAAGAGATCCAAACCATAAAGAAAACTAATACCAAAATCACAAAAGTTGATTCCTCAATGCGATGATAATTCACTAACTACTTTTACCACAGACTGTTAACCACAAACTTGCAAACACACAAAATACCAAACTAAACCACAAATTCCACTTTATTAGACATTATACCACATTTCCATGATGCTTAGGGGTGCACTTACATCACCTTTTGAGGCATTATATAGGAGAAAATGTTAAAGTCCTTTGAGTTTGGACAATCTGGAGGATAGAGTTGTGATAGGACTTGAGATGTTGAGGGAAACAAATGAGAAAGTAAAGAGCATTAAGAAAAGGTTGAAGAAAGCCTTTGATAGGGATAAAGACTATGTGTGTATGTAGAAATATGGAAATAAAATAAGGAAACAATACACCATGAAGGTACCTATTCCATACTTGAACAACACCTCATCTAGGGATCAAAGGACTAAGAGATATAAAGAAAATGATAAAAATCCTATGATATTTGATAATGATTTTGATAGGTTGGTTGCTCAATTCTGCATAACTAGATAATGATAATGGAAGAGCTAGGATGATTTTGACATGGTGTTGCATGAAGATGTGATGTAAAAATGGCTTGGTTGAGGCTTGATTTTCATAGGTTGGATATGATGAATGAAGGGCTAGGATTACAAGATTAGATCAATGGCTAGAATTGGTTGAGAGAACATTAGGGCAAGAATAAAGATTTCTAGGGCAACAAAGGAAGCTTCTAGGGTTTATCCTTATGTGAATGACTAGCATTAGAAGATGTAGTATGAGATGGATGGTTGAGATGAAAAGATTAATTTAATTTTTGTGACATTCATTTAATGATTGTGGCAAGTGGTTGAGGATGAGAACAAACTAGTCATATGACTCTCAATAATTAAATTAAATAATAAAACTATTTAATTGATTATTGGAGAGTGGATGATGGGAGGATAAATTAATTAAATAAATAAGATTTATTCAATTAATTTTGGCTAAAAGGAATAAATGGATTAAATAAATATAATTTATTTATTTATTTAATTTAGGTAATGGAGTAAAATGGATTAATTAAATAAATATAATTTATTTAATTAATTTGGGAAAGGGATATGATAAAGGGGACTCTTAGGACAAAAGTGTCACAAGGTGGTGTCAACAAGGTGATGAAAGTGTCATGGTCAATTTCAGGTGTCAACATTTTGCTCCTCTTTGAGGTGATGTTGTGACTAAGAAAAGTAACATCATTTCAAAGAAGATAAGGTATGGATGAAGGGAAAGGATGGAAAAGAATGCTCTAGCCACTTCAAGGAGTGACAAGGAGGAATGATGTAAGGATGGAATGCCCCCTTGAGAGGATATGCAGGTTGGAAGAACACGCGTATGCTCTTGAAATGGATGAAAAGATAAGGGATGGATAAAAATGGATGAGAAAGATGTTATGCTACATTAAGTGAACAACCATATAGTTTGATATAGCACTAGACATTATGCACCAATGTATAAAGACCAGGGTGATGATGTGTCGTGTGCATGATAGGACTGACTCAAAAGACAAAGGTCACAAGCACACCTATGCCTTTGGGCACCATGATATGGAAGACTATGATGTCATTGTAGCAATCAAGACATCATTTAACCCCTTAATTGGATAAATACCCATTTATTCAATTAAGTATTCAAATCCCCTTCCAACCGTGATTAAACGATATTTCATTGTCAAAATCACTATTCATGTACTTTTCACTATTCATTCATACCTACATCCATACCCTATTCTTAGTATAAATGATTAATTAATCATTTATCATCCTTTCTTATAGCCTAACATTAGATAAATATTTCTATTTATCTAATACCCTATCCTCATCCAAAATTAAATAAATATTTTCATATGTATTGAACTCCTTTATTTTGTCCACTTTTCATTAAGAGGACTAAACCTAATTAACTACCTAATCCCCTACTTGCACATTCCTAACTCTTAATTAAACCCTAATCAAATCCTCCATATCCTCTAAAATGTACAAAGGTATGGTCTTTTGTACAAGACCACATGGGCCTCTTATAAAAGCACAGACAAGTCCTTTGTACCAAGGTCCTTTTTGTCCTCTTTTGATTTTGACCATCCCCTTCTTGATGTCAGAGCATCGCATCTGGCAGTTTAGTTTATTTCTCTGTGTGTGTGGGCAACATCTAGTAGTTTAGTTTGTTCCTGTGTGGGTAGTTATATTAGTTGTAGAGTTGTCGGGTCTTCACTTCCTGTCGCCATTATGATAGAAACTAAACTCTCTAATAGTTTCTGGCTTCTGGTAGTCAGAGAACCGTTGCTGATGACTATTATTCACAACCAATCTGTGGCAGTTAACGGGAGTTCATTGGAAGTCGTTGTGGAAGGCCATTTTGGATGTTCATTGATGCTTGAGAATAAAAGGGGAAGAAATAGTGTGCAGGAGCCCAAAGCCCGCAGAGAGAAAACTGGTAGTAGTGAGTCGATGGCTGATAAAAGACTTTGTAACAGAGAATGTGGAAGTAGTAAAACTCTGTGTTCATCGAGTCTCTGGTGATTTCAAAGTTTGCTTTGTTCATAAATAATATATTAGCATTTCTCTGTTTATAGTGGATTATTGTTATTGTTGTCCAACGAATCTACCAGTCTATTGAATACATTAGTTTTATCTGTGTATTAATAATTCCCTCTTGGTTATTTGAGATCCTCTGTCTGAGTATTAAAGTCTGAATCGTTTCTAATCTGTCTTTGAGTCATTGTCCGGAATTAAACACAATTTGAACCCTGAAATTCTTATATGTATTGTGAAAATTGTTTGTGTGAATCTTGTTGAGTCTGAATTTGTCCTATGATCAGCAAGTCATGCTATCAATTTGGTATCAGAGCTGATGGTTCTGAGTGCATTGGTAGAGCACCGACAGTGAGGCAACCTGTGCCAGGACTAGCGGGTGTGGGAAAAGAGTCAAGCAGTTGTGTCTTGAGTAAATCCTAGGAGAATTTGTTGCAAGAGAGAGGATACCTGTAACTGCAAAGGGTAGAGGAGGCACGAAAGATTGGTTGCAGTTGTGAGTGTAGAGGATTGTAGTAGTAAGAAGGATGGGTATTAGTGTAAGAAGATCTGTTAGAATTCCGTCTTGGAATGAGTATTGGGAAGAAGTGGAGAAAAGAAAACTCCATGAGAAGTTGAACATGATTGCAAGAAGAATGGATGCATTGGAAAATAATTATTTTCCTAATGTTGTTGTGATTGTAGGAAATATGAAAGTGGTAGATAGCAAGCCAGCAACAAACGTAGAAGGCATTAACGACAAGAATGCAAAGATGCTGATGAAGACTGTGAACATTTTGTAGATGTTAAGGAAGAAGATTACCAAGAGACAGAAACTGATAAAAATATTAATTCGCATAGTTTAGAAAGTTCACACTTTGATTGGCTTGAGGATTTGAGGAAAGATGGTGTTCGAAGTGGTTTCAAGTCTGAGGATGAAGAAAATCTTGTTCATGCTTTCAATTCTAAAGATGACAACTATAATGAAGATGAGGAGAAATCCGTGTTTGTAAAGGAGAATATGAGATTAGAGGCAATGTCCAGTTTGGAAGAGTATTTTGAAGGAGAGAGTACAGACCTAGTGAAGGAGATTACAACAGAGAAGAAAAATGTTGAAGGTTCAATTAAGATTGCAGTGAAAGAACCGGAGGATGTTGAAGAGGCAGAAGACCTATTGTTAAAAGATAACATTGCAAAAGTGAAGATTCATGAGGTAACTTTCTTTACACATTGTGAGAATGAAGAAAAGGTTAATGCTGAAGTTTTACAATTTGATAAAGAAGAAGTTGAAGTTGCCTTAGAGTTTCATGATGCATTGGAGGACGAGTTGACAAGTCGTGAAGCCAAGAATGAAAGTAAATTAGGACAACAAGGTATTGCACAAATGAATGGAGGTAAGAATGTTGTTTTTAGTAATGTGGTTATACAAAAGAGTGATGAACATGGATATATAGTACCAAGTTGGCAGAAGAAATCTATTAAGGAAGGACAACAACTAGAATGTAAACAGTGGGTGACTAATGGTGGAGTTTGTGACAACAAACATAAACAAAGACTATAAGAAATCATGAAGGTGGAAATGGATAGTAACAATGAGTTATTAGAATGTGAGATGGAACTGTGGAGGCTTATGAATGAAAAAGACATCAGAAGAGGAAAATACAAGAAGAAAAAGGAAAGAAAAAGGAGGCAGCTTAAAAAGAAGAAGAAAAAGAAAACAGTGGCGGATAAGTTTGATTACTAGCCTCATGTGCAGGAGCACATGTTTCCTTTTATCTCCCGGGTAGTTTGATGTCAGAGCATCACATCTGGTAGTTTAGTTTGTTTCTGTGTGTGTGTGGACAGCACCTAGCAGTTTAGTTTGTTCCTGTGTGGGAAGTTATATTAGTTGTAGAGTTGTTGGGTCTTCACTTCTTGTCATCATTATGATAGAAACTAAACTCTCTAATTGTTTTTGGTTTTCGGTAGTTAGAGAATTGTTGCTGATGACTGTTATTCACAACCAATCCATGGTAGTTAACGTGAGTTCATTGGAAGTCATTGTGGAAGGTTGTTTTGGAAGTTCGTTGGTGCTTGAGAATAAAAGGGGAAGAAATAGTGTGAAGGAGCCCAAAGCCCACAGAGAGAAAACTGGTAGTAGTGAGTTGATGGCCGATAAAAGACTTTGTAATAGAGAATGTGGAAGTAGTAAAACTCTGTGTTCATCGAGCCTCTGGTGATTTCAAAGTTTGCTTTGTTCATAAATAATATATCAACATTTCTCTGTTTATAGTGGATTATTGTTATTATTGTCCAACGAATCTGCTAGTTCTATTGAATACATTAGTTTTATCTGTGCATTAATAATTCCCTCTTGGTTATTTGAGATCCTCTGTCTATGTGTTAAAGTCTAAATCATTTCTAATCTATCTTCAAGTCATTGTTCAAAATTAAACATAATTTGAACCCTGAAATTCTTATTTGTATTGTGGAAATTGTTTGTGTGAATCTTGTTGAGTCTGAATTTGTCCTGGGATCAACAAGGCGTGCTATCACTTCTTCCAAGACCACTTTTCTACCCTTGATTTGGCCTTGATCCAAGGATATCCCTCATCCTCTAACCAAACCTTGCCACTTGGCAAGTGCTCATGCATCCAAGCCTCTCAATCAATCTCAACCCTTGATCTTTCCAGTCAATCACATTCCTTCATCCAACATCTAAAAAATCTATAAATAGCCACTCATCCTAGCCATTTTAAAGACTCCATGAAAAACAAAGTTATGCTGCCACATTGAGGAGCCATCTACATATAATCCAATATCAAGAGCACATCCAAAACAACAAGGTTTGCATGGTAGTTAAGTGATTTAACTTCCTTTTTATGTTATGCATTCCTTATTTGCTTTATCTTGATGTTACATTAGGATTTGAGTGAAATAGGTTAATATTGCTTTGGTTTGTTTCTTAGGCTCATTTTCTCTTATATACAATATTATATTATAATCAGTATATATGCATAATTTAATTAACATATTAAAATGAAATAATAAATTATATTAATGAAAAGTTGAAATTATCACAATTCTGATTTTGACAAACTCAACTTCAACTAAGCTTCTAGGGATCTAGCTATCAAACTTAAAATCAACTAATTAATCAAATAGTCGAAATTATCACAATTCTGATTTTGACAAACTCAACTTCAACTAAGCTTCTAGGGATCTAGCTATCAAACTTAAAATCGACTAATTAATCAAATAGTTGAAATTATCACAATTCTCATTTTGACAAACTTAACTTCAAGTCATCTAGCTATCAAACTTAAAATTAACTAATCAATCAATTATTTATTCTAAAGAACAAACTCAACTTCAACTATGCAAGTCACAGTTGTGCTTGGTACGAATCAAACTTGGGATCAAGGTCAGCCCTAACAACTATAATCTTCATCGACCCAATAACATTGGGATACATTCAGTTTGCAAGAGTCTATTGATCTCAAATTGTTATCCAACCTACCTCTGAATCATTGTGTCTTGCTAGGTCGTCTATCGACTAAATACTTTCTCTGTCTCTAAATTGCTATGTCATGACTCATCTTTCAACTAAACAACAAATGCTTCTATTGCAAAATCACCACTACATAACACTTGTTTGAGTTTCTCTAAAGAATTCTTTAAATAAGGCTTTCAAAGTCCATTGGAAATGGATGGAAATGGATCCTTTTATAGTCCACGATGTTAGGCGACCTGATTTTGGGTTTACAAGTGGCTTATAACATTGAGACTACCTCATACTCCCAATATGCAGGGGGCACCTAACTATGCTTCTAATATGAAGCATATTAAAATTTTGTACTTACTTTTCCCCGACTTTTTTTAATAGTCAACC
Organism: Cunninghamia lanceolata; assembly: GCA_027924645.1. Taxonomy (NCBI): domain Eukaryota; kingdom Viridiplantae; phylum Streptophyta; class Pinopsida; order Cupressales; family Cupressaceae; genus Cunninghamia; species Cunninghamia lanceolata. Next base: position 4,505,598 of record BSBN01000942.1, read on the forward strand.
TAAATTTTAAATCAGTAGAGATATTAAATCTCATTGAACCTCCTAAATTTTTTTCCATAGATCTGTGCCCACTAGGTACACTCTTTTCGTAACGACCCTTTTTTGAACCAATCAACCGAGATTTCTGGGGCACTCTTCATCCCATGACATATAGGACAATTACCGTCCATTAATTATCACTGCTGTCAGATATTGAATTTGGAAATCCAGCTATAGGCACAGTGACGAATGTGCTGTAAAAGTAGAAAAAGGTTCCGTTTCCCTTGTGCTGTAATGAAAAAGCAGCAAGGCCGGTGTGGATGCGATAGCACCATACCAAAAATGTCGAAACCAAAAGAAAAGATCAGAGGATAATCCAAAAAGAGTATGTTACATGGATCCTCCTGACACCAGTTCTTATGGGTTTTCCACCTACTCACCACAATATATATGGCAAAAACAGTTCTAGACAGGTATGGAAATCAGACCCACTTATAGTATTTACTGATTTGGATTTGAAAACAACGGGCCTCTTTTTTTTCCTTTTCTTTTTTGAACAGCCCGCTTGTGCTTGCATCTAATGTAAACACGGGGCTGTTAACATACAATGTATTTTATTGTTGTATCTTGGAGAGGTGTTCAAACATTGTGGGTTCTTGCGATTGTATTTTGATGTCTCTGAAGCTTTTGAAAAAAGAGAGTACTGATGTAGTAAGCATGCATGATTGTGGGACAATGTGGATGGATTCTGTTTGGGTGATGGATGGGTAGGTTTGGAAGGAATTGGGTTGTTGGATGGTAATGATAATAATAATACTAATAAAAATTATGTCCTGAGATTGTGGTGTAATGGTGACGGGTGACCCTAATAAGGACGTGAGCTAGATTTAAAATCCCCCACCTCACTAAGGTGATCGATAAATATAGTTTACCTTCAAGGACAATCCATGTTTACAGATCTTAAGGATGTGGTAGAAGAGCAAACCACAAGCTGACCCAGAATTTACGAAACAAGAAATAATAACATTGTGTTATAAGCTTTTGTGATCGTCATGGGAAATACTAAATTACCAAGTATATCCCAGTGGTGATTATTCCACATGATGATCTCTAAAGCATATCGACACAAAATTGCAAGTCGTGAAGGCCTGAGATACTTATCAATACTTATCAATACTACAAGGAGGAGAGCACATAATGGGTTATTTGGGCCAAGATCCACCTAGGGCTTGTAGCCTTTCTTTTATATTCACGGTATGGATGGATTGGCAAGGCTGGTTTGCTCCTGAGGTTTATAACCTAAGGGGTAGGAAATTTGAACAGCCTATACATGGTAATTTGAAAAGTTCCACTTGCTCGCAAGGAGATTTCCATAAGGCCCCATGTGGTGTGCCTACAAGTCTGTGACCTAAAAATCCACCATTGCCTTTTTACATGTGATATTCAGCGCCCTGCCAAATGGAACTGCAGAGGGCTTAATAACAGACAAATCAACTTTACCAGTAACCACACACAGGCCGGTTAATCTTGATTGTCAAAGAATAAATGTTAGATGTGTTAGAAGGACTGGGGCTTGTAAGGAAACTGGGAACTGTGTGCTTGAGAAATGGTTTCGATGGGGGATGTGGGTAGGTGTTTCTGTGCACACAAGAGTACATATTTTGTAGTGGGTGGTTGGGTTTGGGATTTGGGTTTTGCTATCTTCTGCTCAAATCATCTACCGATGCAAACAAGATATGCTTTGGTTGTTTATTGACTATCTTTTTAAAGAAATTTGTTATGAAGCATTCCCCACGGGCTACACTGCATACATACTGATCTTCCAGATCTGAGGGGCTTCTATTTTCCCAAAGTCTGCCTGGGATTTGCATTAAACTTCTTTCCTTTGGTCACAACCACTAAATTTGAATCCTGGTGGGCAGCTTGAAGGTCAACTAGTCCACTGGTATTCCCATGTCTACTTGGCATTATATAACACATAACCTCATTGCTTGTTTTATATTGTTTTCTTTGATTGTGGCCACATGATTTGAACCTTGGTGAGCAGCATGAAGCTCACCAACCTGACTGGTATACCACATACCATCCCACCATAAATTTTGTTTTTTATGCTATGAAGTAGAAAAATTTGCTTTCAAATTTTGTAATTGTCAAAAACTCTATGTGTATTCATTTAGAAGTGGTACGTGGAAAATGGCCTGGTTCTCAGTCATGTTTCTTAGCTTTTGATAAGTTTCTAAGAAGGAATAGAGGCCTATACTCTATTCTTAAATTACATTCTCATTCTTCTCTGGAATAGGACTGTAGTAAGTTAGTAACAATGATCTTCCCTAGTGGCTGAGTACTCATCAGTTGACTCTAATTTCTGGGAAAAGTTGAAAACAAGAAGAGTCAACTCTTTTCTGATTAATTGACTTGAGAGATCTTGTTGTAATTACCATCTCTACTATTAATCTTTTGTTTGAATCCGAGTTACCTGATTATGCCGCATAGACATCGAAAATAAGCACAAATCACATTTCTATTCATGATATGCATTCTTCTACAATGATTTTTCTGTTTGATACATATTTGTACGCTTATCAGGCAAGTTTTTTTAAAATTTGAATATTTCATTCCTGAGTTTTTGATGAGTAATTGCCTAGTACAAGTTTTACTCTTCAGCTTTGATGAGTTATTTGGCTTTGTAAATAGGAGTTGGGATCTATTTAAACTTTAATACTGAGGAATTAAAGCCTTTTTGCACAGATTTTTGAGTATTGCCCAAAATCAAGGTTGTAGGCACACACGAGACTTTTTCTAGAATGTCATTTTTTTCTCTAAGTTCATCTTCAAATCTGTCTTAAATGAAGTTAAAGTTTCACTGGAAGTATGAGATTCGTCAGTAATATCATTTGAATAGTGGATAAAATAGCCTGAAGCTATTCTATTCCTATTAATGACGAGTTGTATATGAATTTTTATCATCAGATAAGAATGTAATTAATGAAATAAGTGGAATTTTATGACAAATGGTCTAAAAATGAAATAACAGTCTGTATAGAGGCAATCACATGGGTTTAATGGGGTCTATCAGACACTGTATTTGTAGAAATGAACTCTAGGTTTAATATCTTCACAGTGTTGCATGCTGTAAAATAAATTTCATATGATGTTTGTAATGCTTCTGTTTTGTTTTCTGCTTACATTTTTTTTTAATCTCGAATGGTAGCACCTGAACATGATTAATTTCTAATTACTACCAAGGGCATAATGCATATTGAGCATTGTCACCTGGAGACAGGGTAGTACAGATACCGGTACAGTTACAGGGAAGCCATTTCAAATCAGGGTACATGAGCAAATGAATAAGGGCACACTATATTATATATAAATATAGCCACCTGATGATGTGGGTATGGGGATAGGAACGTCATCTCATCCCTATACTGAATTTTCCTGGTGACAATGATATTGAGTGATGGGTTTCTTTTGGCATTGACTTGCAGATGTGGTAACTCTAATCCATTTCACACGCATAAGTTCTTGTAGCCTGGAACTCGATAGTGCTTACTTTGAAACATGGCAGCTCCTGCAGATGAGCTACTTAAGAATGAAAATTTTCAGATTCCTTTGATAGACTTGCGGGGTTTCTGTCAAGATGAACTCATTATGGCAGCAAGATTATCTGGAGACATTGCCGAGCCAAATTCAAGTGGTATGGTTAGTCCCAAGATAGATAAATCCATATTTAATGAAAGTGCAGGAAGCAGAAGACAAACTTATTATGGGTGTAGAGTGCCTAGGAAGCGGAAAAAGCCTGTCCTGGAGTCCGATGCAAGTGAAGCTTGTCAAGGAATCTCCATGAGATCAATTATGAAGTATTCAGCCAGGGGAAAGTCTGGCAGTAACCAGGAGCCAGGAAGAGAGATATTAGATTTAGCTAATAAACTTATTCACATCATGGACAAGGAAGATGAAAATCTGATTAATGGAAGAGACTTGCTTTCTTCAATTGTGTCAGAGAAAACTGATGTTCTGAATCTTGCACACATTGATGAACACCAGCAAGATGATCAAAGTCATGAAGTCCTTGGTGCAAATTCATATAGAAAAAGTGAAGGACACTCCTATTGTACTAACGGGGGAGTCAGAACTGCAAGAAGAGATTTGGGGCATGAGAAAGTTAAGAATGTACAAGGATAGCAAGAAGATTAAAATGAGACTGTAGTTAATGTGAGCTAAAATGTACCAGAAACCAGCAATACAACTGAAGTACTAAAGGGAGATTCAGAAAAGGAGGGAGCTCCTGTGAAAATTTAGAAGGATTACAAGTAGATTAAATTAAATAATTAAAGTTGTAGATGATGCAAGTTCAAGTGAACCAGAAACCATCAACACCCACCGAGTATTAGGAGGAACCTCAGAAACAAAGGGAGGGACGAGGGGCATTCCAAATCTGTTGGAAAAATCAGAAGGGTTATATGAAGGTCAATATAAATTTGGAGCTTGTGCAAGTTAGGATATGCCAGAAACCAAGAGCACCTCTGAAGTACATAGAGGAAGTTCTGAAGTGGCAAAAGATATCTGGGAAATCAGCAAGTTTGAAATTTCTGATCTCTTCAGGTTTGAGGGAAAAATATTGAGCATTTGGAGTCTGTTCATCCAAAGCGAGAAGGTAAACTCTTTGGGAATGACAAAATAGATGCTTGACAGAAAGTTATCATTGTGTTCATAGAAATAAAATTGTTTGAAACAGTTCAAGATCCTTGCAAAAAATCAGATATGACTATGGAAACACCTTACCGATTAACAAAGCAATGGTTTGTGAGAAGCAAAGTGAAGTTAACACCTTTTGTATGAAGCATTACAAGGATATTTTTAACTCGCGAGGAGATAAACTCCCTGTTGTGGAGAATCTAGGCAAACCAAAGAGAGTGTGGAAGACCAAAGAAACTCTCTTACAATTCCAGGAAAAGAGTCCAAACCAATCTTCTTCCAGTACATCAAAAGAAGATGGTAATGATTATTATTTTTTAATAAAAGCAGATTGTAGAAATCAATATGAGTGTAAGGAAACTTAAGTTGGAAAGTGGAACGAATTTATTTTCTGATGCAGCTTTGTATGATGGAAAGGAAGTACCTTCTGATGGCAGTGTAGCAGGTGAATTGCCAAGCAAATGATGCCTTCAAATGATGGAAAGCACATCAAAAAACACAAGGCAGATGTGAGAGAGGGCCAGACTAACAGCTAACAGCAGCAGTGTTTTACATAAAACAACTTTATGAGCAAATTTGAAGAATAAAAGGATGGCTAAAAGAAGAAATAAGTAGGTCATGCCAGGGATGTTGTCATGTAGAAAAATGTGTAGCTTCTGGCGATTTTATAGAGAGCCGGAAAAACAGACTTCCAGATGGTTGGAAGGTTGAAGTCAGTCTACAAAGGACCAAGAGTGAGAAATATGATTATATTCACAAGTTTGTAAGTTATGCCTCTTTTCTGTTTGTTCTTTTGGAACATGTATGTGGAATTTACAAGTCTCGCTGTCTCCTAATATTTCCTTCCTCTTTCTTTCTTTTCTCCAAACCTTTCCTGTTGTATAAATTTCAGAAGTTGTGCCTGAAGCCCTGTTTCATGCAACTAAGTTTTGGAGATACTGAGGTACTAATATAGTTGATTCAATACAAAAATAAAAATAAAAATCACGTTTATTTATTATAAATAACAACAATAATGGGAAAATGAAGGAATGTCTAGCTGGATACGACGATTAGTCCTTGGTAACACTAGCTGATGTTTTGAACTTGTTTTCAAATATAATAACTAGATAGTTCTTTATTATTTGTGTTGAAGCCTGGATGGAGTCCAGTTTACCAAACTGAATGAAACTTAAAGGGTTTGAATCCATTGTTCATGGCCAAGAGAATGTAAATGTTTCTTATGGCTGTAGTGGAATTGAAGTCTGTAATGTATATCCAGCAGGATAGATGGGTTCAAATCGTCAAACGATTACTTGATTTGAGGCAAGTGCTCTGTTTTAGAAATTCAAATAAAAGCTTTTGATGCTTGGTTGTTTGTCGACATCGTTTAATATTAATGATGTGAAATTGTTAAATTTTCCTTCTATTTCCAGTTACCTTAAATTTATGTATACACTGCTTAGCAGGTCCCATTTGAGGAGGCTCAACAAAAATACTCGTGTGAGATTTCCTAGTTTTTCAAATGAAGTACTTCCAGTTATTTGTAGTTCAAGTTGTTCCTGGGGAGTAATATTGGAAGTTGGAAAGGGAATTGACACCTTGCCCATGCCTACCAATGAAGACCCAGCTGTAAGTGTACGTTCAGTGCTAAAATCGTAGCAAAAATGTTTAAATCTTAAAGAGGAAATGCACAATTTGAACCATTTGCAGAATGCATCTCTTAGAAAGAAGTAAACAATAATTTAGTTTCTCAGTGAAAAGATTTCATCAACTGCTCCTTAACAGATGGGAAATGCATAATACTTGGCATTATCAATCCTTGTTTCCAAATTGGCAACTCTAAACATAAGAGTGCAGGAGTGAGTTTCTCTTCAAGACGAGGAAATGCAATTAAACAGTATTTATATTGCAATAGAAAGGGAAAGAGGCATGGTGGGGTTCCAAGATGTGAAATGCACCACCAGCTTACTGTGCCGCCATAACCTGGAACTTACATTAAATTGCCTATAAGAAAAATTTTAATCTTTTCAGTTGTAAGATTTGTCTGATAACTTTTTGCACAGTTAGTGGCTGTGCAGGACAATTAAGGAGCCATTATAAAAAATTGAATAGATGAGATTCGAGGCTTCCATATGTTAACTTCTTGAAGAAATATGGTTGAATTGAGATTGACCCTGTTATTCATACAAATATGAAAAATATACTAGAGTATTTTATGGGTTTGGAAGTTCTAGAGGTCATCTTGTCATACATGGCAGGATGCTTAAGAAGGCTTTGAAGTTAAGTTCTCCACAGCCAGCAGATAAACTTGAAGACAGAAATGAAGACCTGGATACTTGTGACAAATTGGATTCCTGAGAGGGCCTGTGCACTCTTTTGGGTTCTGATGAAGAAAATGTAGAATTCAGTGTTTATGTATGCAAGCAGCGGTAATATTTTTTTATTGATGTTGCTGTTATGTAGGTCACATTGTTGCACATGCTCCACCCTCCCATAGTAAGAGAGGAAGATCAAGGCTTGGAAACTATGTCGAGGGTGTACAAGTTCCTAAAAAAGAAGTTGGACGATCAACACTCTTGGACATATTTTTGGGCATTGACACAGTGCAAATTAATACCAGACAAACAAACCTTCTGGATAAAAATAAGAGCTTTACAATTATAGGAAGTCTAAAATTTCTACCTCATATCTCAAGCAATTAGTTAATCTAGATACGCTGAAAAGCATTGCACAACCAAGTCCAAGTGACAATATGCATTGCAAGACCAGAATTGAGTTGGATTTTGGCCATGCCCCACGAAGTTTCCCTGCATACCAGGTTTTGTTAGTAGATTTCTTCCAAGGGAGTTAAGGTAGCCATTCAATACCAACAACAATCTACATTGTGTTAGCATTTTAACTTCTCTTTCAAGACAATTCAAACTTGAATAGTATGCGAGATAAAACTCTTTTCAAATTATGAGGGGAAGCTCCTTGAGATCTAAAAGTACCCTAGCCACTAAGTTATAAACAAAATATATAGTTATTCATACTAAACAATGCTTCTTTAGGAGGTTATGCATAAATGAAATAACTATTTGCTTTACTTGGGTATAAACACAAGATTGGTAACAACTCGTCTCACAAGCAATTTTTTTAGATATTAAGAACAAAAATGACTAATCTAAATGCAGAAACGACAACACCTTTCTATTGGCTAAAGTAGAGATCAATAATTCAGTGCAAACAAGATTTTGAAAGAAAGAAACAATTGCAACACAAGATGACATGTGATTCCATAAATACAAAGCTACCACTTAGGTGAATAAATAACTTAAAGTACAAATTATGATATTATTATTTAGTTTTATTTTAATCAATGAAATCGCAAACACAATTAACTAGCTTGACTAACAATTATATCAGCATAAACATAATGTCAAGTATCATTAAGAATCTCTTATATACTCGAAGCACTTATTTATAAGGTTACAAGCTACCCTATTTTTGGGACTTTAGAATAATAATATTTTATCCCAAAAATCACAATTTTAAAGCACAAATATTTAAAAGCTTTGGAAGAGTAGAAAATAAATGATAAAATAACAATTGACTAAAGTGACCTAAAAATAGGCCCTCAATCCCTTGATTGGAATAGAATAATTGGAAATAGCCATTTCTAAAGATGCACAAACACCTTTTGTGTGTCTAAAGCAACTTCTTGCTTTAGAACTACTTTAATCCTTTGAAGAACATTGGAACCCTCACCATCAATTTGGGATGTCACCAATTCAACTTTGATGGCTTCAATCTAGGGTTTTTAAGATATTGAAACTTGAAGATGAAATCCTAGCATCATGATATGATTGAAACCCTTGAATTTGGAGCCCTATGATTATAAAACATGGTTGACACTTCTTTTAGTGCTTGTTGAAATATGGTTTGAAACCCTAGGATTTTACCCCTAAAGCAAACTCTTCAAATGAAAACCTAGGAGTGACATAAAACTAATGGAAGCTTCAGTAGTAAATTGAGTGAAGGTAACCTTCGAAACCTTTGGAAAATACTAAAAAAGTGCTACCACATTTGATGTTTTAAACTATTGATATAAATAATTGAAAACAAGGATATGTGGAGTGCATCTCTTGCCATCATTTACCATGCAAAATGTTGCTGATTTTGGTGACTAAAATAGGCTTTTTGCTGCTATAGGAGAATGAAGACGTACTAGGAGCACCCTTATGACTATCTTTGAGGCTTAGAACTCTTGTATATGATTGCTAAGTACTTCCTTTTGTTGTGCTTGTCACCTAAAACCATGCTTTTAGGGTGGTTTTGCCACTGAACTTATCCATTCTCCTCCTAGGTATGTCTTCTATATGCTTTTGTCACATTACTGACCGGATTTCACCCTAGGCACACTTTTATGATATTATTGCCACTTAAGGGGTTGTTATTAAACCTAGGCCTTTGTTTTAGATACATTTGCCACTTGAAATTTTTTCTATATGCATGTAGGGGTGTCAAACAACCATTGATGTCATTTAAACTAATCATCCTACTTGTTGAAGCACACATTTCATGTGCCTTTGCCTCTTAAATGTTCAAGTTATCCTCGAGGCATGCCTAGACACTACTTGAGCCACTTAACTCACATGTGGGTGCTTGTTTTGAGCACTTTTGCCACTAATGTGGCTTGATGATTCCTTCAAAGCGTGCTAAAACTTTGCCCTTGCCACTTACCTAATATGTAGGCACTGATTTTCTTCATTGTAGTCACTAGAGAGACTTTGGAAGCACTTAGGCACACATATACAATACATTCACCACTTATGATTATATTTTAACCAACATAGACACCCCTTTCCCTTGCTTCTGTCACTCTTAACACTTGGTAAACACAATCTAGGTGCATGCCTATGTCAATTATGTCCTTCAAACCTCTTCCCAACATGATTCAGGCACCTTCTTTTTGCTCTCATGTTAGCAACCAATACCCAGGTGCTTGTTTTCCTCTATTCCATCACTTCAACACTTGTAAATTGATCCTAAAATGTTGCCCAACAGATGAATGAGAAATGAATGACAAGTCCAACCATATAAAAACACAAACATCACTATGATTTAAGACAAGATAGGTTGGCCCTTTTTTTACCACTATAAAAGTAGGACGACCATAATTCTTCTATAAAAGTAGGTTTGCCTTAATTAGTCATTGATGTCATCTATCAATACCTTGGCACCCATTTGGAGTTGTTTTATCACTTAAGATTTGATTGTTTGTCTCCTAGGTGCTTCAATTCTTGAACCCAACCAAGCTTCTTCCTTCTTGAACTACCATTATTGCATTGAGACAAGTCTTCTTCCTTGATATGGGCATCATCGTCTCTTGCTTACACATGACTTGGCAAATATAATTCATCCTTGAAAATGATGAGCAACTCATGACTAAAACCTTGACATTAGACATTACATAGATACGACAACTTGACAAATGAATAAGACAACATACACCAAAGACTTGTCATGGAAAGTTTCATAAGGATGCAACATATTTGATGGGAAGAAGGTATGTAGTAGGAAAAGAACAGATGAAATAATCACTATAATTTTTGGCCATACCATGCGATGCTTTGGTAGACAAATGTTGGTTAGCATTATTGGAACTAAGAACCTTGAACAATACCCCAAAAAAGTGAGGAGTCAATTTGTTAGCATTGGTAAGCGAGATGAGAACAAGAATCGTACTTGCAAAAACAAATATGAGGGAAGGAATTGTTGCACAAGTCACCAAGATGTGGAAGGAAATTAATGCACAAATAGCTGAACAATAGGTTTTATAACAATTGTTGATTCATATATACATGGTAATATGGGTGAACTAACAAGATATATAGATAAAACTCAAGATGAAGAAATGCCTCCTAAAAATATGTTTGGGAGTTGTGGAACTTGTGTATGAAGATAATCAAAACAAATGTAGTCGTCAACAAATACTTCAGGATAATTGTAAAGACAATGATATAACATTTGCTCACCTATTGAGCTTAAAAAGGAGGTAGTGACAATTTTGGCCTAGAAAATATTGAGGACATGCGATTTAACATTAGCAATCTATCTTTTAGGGGCTCCAATAGAGTTTAACCTAGATGGATAAAAGAGAAGGTTTTGACGATTAAGGAAAAAATGTAATTTAAGTTTGTGCTAGCTATAAACTCAACAACGTAATAATAACTACAATGACAATAACGATTGGGCTAAAAAGAGTGATTTCAACTGTGGTAAGTAGGATGACAAATTGAATTCTAGAAAAAATAACCTTGACATTTGTTGACTTGGTTGGGCCAAACAAAATCATTGTTGCCAAATGTTGGGAAAAAAGGGGCATGTGAGGAAATAAGTTGTGGCAATATTGCCCATTCTTTGGGAGTTGATACACACCTTGATCCAAGTAGAAAAAATAGTTGGGTTGATCCAAGGATCAAAGATAACAGGTAGGATGAGGACATTGGTTACTACATTAGAAATTGATTGTGGATTTGAGAAAATATATTGGTTCAATTTTTCAATTGCTAGAAACTATTAACTTGGATGACATTTGGAGGAGTATGACATTTCTTGGTGTAGAACCAACAAAATATCAGACAACTATTTTGTAGACAATGAAACTCTCCTTGCTATTAAGAGACAAAATTTGGATCCTTGTTTGGTTTCTCAAGTTGGGCATGCCAAAGAGGCATATGATCCCAAGGAGAATAAATTGGGTCTTAAAGAGCTAGTTGTTTGTCAGTGGTGTGATCAAGATTTTAATTTGAATTCAACAAGTTTAAAAGGTTTTCCCAATTCCTAGATGTTTAATCTTTGTAAGATTGTTAGTCATGTGAATTGTTTGTAATAATAAATAAATGTTTCACTTCCATTTGTAAGGTACAAAGTGTATACCTTGACTTTAACTTATTCATTTTGTACTCACTTTTGTTGGTGTAATATTTTCTTCACCTCGGATATGTTCTATCCTAAGTGTGATATTGCACCTATTTAATAAGTTTACTTAGGACATTAGGAATATTTTATTATTTTCACCTTGGTAGCTAATGACATGTGTACACCTTAACTTGGGGTACACATGAAGTGCCACCACTAGCTCGTCAATCCCTAATTGTTGGTAGTTAGATGTCACCTCTGTTTAGTCAAGCTCATTTCTGTCTCAGTTAGATTGAGTTAACTCACCTCCTGATCATGAGTAATTGGGATTTAAACTCATGACCTCTGGACATGATCTCCTTGATCCATACATCCTAAAGGCCTATATATTGGTATGCAATCCTTTTTAATCAATAATCAATTTCATTTTTATCTCTCCATATTCTCGATATTGGATTTTAGTTGATATTTACATTCTACACGATTTGCATGTTACACCCTTGTGTTCAGATTCTCATTGAATCATACATGGTATCAAAGCTTTGTTGGTGTCTATAGTTAGTTCATGTCTTCTGAGGAATAGGGGTTCAAATTGAAGCTTCAATGGAGAGATTAGATTTTTATGACTCATGGGTCAAATAAGAACCCACCATTGCACCTAGAGTAGTTGAGAAAATAAGCTTTGTCTATTGTTTCATCCAAATTGGACATCTAGAGGTCATTCTTTTTCAGTTTTTGGTTGCATGTATTTTGGTGTCTTTGTGAACAACATGGTTTTCAAGGCACCTTGGCACAAAATGGACCTCACCATTGCATCCGAAAGGCATCAAAACATAAAAATCACTTGTTTATTTGTCAAAATTGGAGTAGGACAAACAAAAGGCATTTTTTTTACTAGGTGAGCATGTACGACTCGCTTGCATAAGTCTGACACAATTTTTTTTCATGGCGCAATATGTTTTGATTTAAAAATTAGCAATTTTTTTTTTTTTTTTAAAATGCAAAGTTTATTTAAAAAAAAATCAAAGCTCTTAAATGCACTTGATGGACAGGGGTATGACCCCTGTCATGGGTAGGGGTTGTCAAACCCCCACGCCTCCACTACTCCTGGCGGTAACAAATTCTAGCGGCAAATTTGTTGTCACCGCTAGGCTTCAATAAAAACACCACCTCTACTCTTTTGCCGCCACCATGGCTGCCACCTTTGCTCATTTGCTGCCCAATGATATTTGCAAAATATTCTACTTAAAACAACTTTGGCGGCTTGGAAACCACCAGCGTAGTATGAACGACAATTTTGTGCTTCTCAATGGCAGTACAATGGTTTTACGAAAATGATGAGTAGTTTGGGAATATTCCAGCTGTAAGGAACATACAAGAGGAATTTTGGAATATTCTATGCTAATGTCAGCATAATGTTAGCGTGCTGTCATCCATTTCCTCCCCCAATCTTGTCCTCTTCTCCAATGGAGTTCTGATTTTTGTACCTAATTTTTGTGGGCTTCGTATGCACTCATTTTTTCAAACAATTTTTTTGGTATAGGCTAATTTTTTGAGAGCTTTGTAGTGGTGTCGATGGTTCTTGATTTTGATTTGGATTTTCTAGAAATTGCATATTCTCACAGGTAATGTTGAGCAATTTTCATTTTGAGAACTTTTGGGACCTCATTATGGTAATATTTTTTGGTGCAATTTTTTCAAAGTGCATAATTATTTGTGTACTTCTCATAGGTGTAGTTTGATTTATCCTATTATGTATCAAAATTGTAAGTTGGCATCTATAATACATTGAGATCAAGACCACTTAATTGATTTGGTAAGTGGTACGTATAATCGCACTAATGATAAAGTGCCACATTATTGTACTTGTTTTGGGAGTCTTTTATGGGTTTATTGTATCCATCGAACTGGGATAAATTTCCTACTTATGGGGGTATTTTTTGCTTTACATGGTGGTTTGATTTCTTAATCTAATATGAGGAGTTAATATGGGTATCAAAAAACATCATGAAATAATCAAATTGGATAGATGGAACTACAAGTCTTGGTGAGAAGAACTCCTAAAAAATTTTCGGTGGGTCAAACACTCGTCAATTCTTTATGGACTTGTTCCTAAACCCACTTCTTATTGGTAGAAATTTGTATGGAAGGACTGGATTGATTATATCTTAGGATTAGTTCTATGTAGTGTCGACATTAACACCATGATGACCACCACTCATGTTGAGTGCCCTTGTGACCTATGGCCAAGACCTATGGACCAGAATCTAGGAGATGTTTGGAGGCTTTGATGAATCTCCTTCTCCAAATGATCATGTGATGTATAGTCTTATACCTCTTGATGAATTTTGACCATGTCATCATGATACAATTGCAACATTTGAAGTTTGGGAAGATCTTGCTCGTCAAGATGACATAGAGATTTCTTCTGATGCTCCTAAGACTTTAGTTGATGTTGAGACTTAGTACTCCTCTACACCAACACTTGTAGATTTATTAGTTGTTCATACTCAACCATCTAGTGTGGACACGACATCGGTGGATAAGTAGTATAGTTTGATGACATGCATTGAGACTTCACTATCATCTGTTGCCTTCATTGAGTTTAGTGTTGGCTCCGATGGGGCTTCTAGTGATTAAGTTCAACAAGACCATATATGTTTTTTAGGAGTAGTTCATTGGGATGAGTACTGAGCAAATCAACTATCTGTTCTGTGAGTCCTACCTTGTAGATTTGGAGGACACCTTTGAGGACTTGAGTTTCCTCTTTGATGACAATTATATTATAGCTGTTGTCACGTCTTCTCTGGCTCTTGTGCTAATTCAGTTTCCATCGCACTTTGACTTGCCACCATCTTTAGTTAGGCATAGGACACCTGATTCAATCTTAGCACCTCATCATGACTTGGAGATTGCGACACAATTACCAAATATATTCATCTTGCATTTTCTTCCCTCTTTTCTAGATTGGGAAGAGCTTCGACATGTATCATTGAGTTTATTTCTTCCAAAGGGGAAGGAATGTGGTTTGGCATGCATGGATCTTCATTAGCTTGTTGTATCATCTTTCCATCTCCAATGCATGAGGCATCACATTTTTGGGGTGGCTACCTAGTCTCTCTCTTCATTCTCTTCTTCTGGGGGGAACTTATTGTACATAGGTACCTAAATGGCCTTGTTGTTGGAACTCATTTCTCTTTTTTTATTTCTCCTAAGTTGTACTTATGGGGGGGTGTTGGTGCAATATTTCCTTCATCTTGGATATGTTCTATCTTAAGTGTCATATTGCACTTATTTAATAAGTTTACTTAGGATATTAGGATATTTAATTATTCTCACCTAGGTAGCTAATAATGACATGTGTACACGTTAACTTGAGGTACATAAGTGCCACTACCACCTCATCAATCCTTGATTGATGGTAGTTAGATGCCACCTCTGTTTAGTCAAGGTCACCTATGTCTTAGTTACACTAAATTATCTCACCTCTTGATTGGGAGTGATTGGGAGTTAAACTCATGACCTCTGGACATGATCTCCTTGATCTATGCATCCTAGAGGCCTATATATTTGTAAGCAATCCTTTGTAATCATAATTAATTTCATTTTAATCTCTCCATATTCTCGATATTGGATTTTAGCTGATATTTGCATTATGCACCATCTGCATGTTTGCATCTAGCTTTTGTAATCTTCAATAGTCACCTAGATCTAGGCTTGTGTTCAGATTCTTATCTTATAACTTTAACCCATCTGTCCCATATGTACTGACTAGTGTACAAGTGGCATGTTTCTATGTAAAAGTTGACAATTAACTAGAGCCTTGTTGAACTTGATATCATGCATACGAAGAATCTAGATCTGATTTGTAGGTTCCCATTCCCCGACTTAGGTCAAATTCCAAGTGCAGTTCTCTTATCTCCATTTTTGACCATGGCAATTTTAAACTTTTTGCATTCTCCAAGTTGACGTCCGACAATCAAATTGTTTTCTCGAAAGTCATGTCAATACTTCAACTCGTCTGTGAAGGTCCTTAGTCATTTAGGTTTGATTGAGTTGAAAATCATTAATTGTTGGTCTCAGTTGTAAGTGATTTGGAATCAAATTCTGTCACCTTGAAGTGTCATAAAATACCTGGGTCATGTCATAAACCCTTACAGCCTTGCAATCCTCGCAGAAATGTTTAAATGTCTGGCCAAATTATTACAAGTAGAGATGTGGAACTTCAGTGCAGTTTTGCAGGTTTACGGTCTCGTTGTTTGCAATTTGTAGTCCGTAGTTTGCAATTTACAATTTGCAAGTAGACTCCCAAAGTTGGACAATGTTCGCATGAATCAAGTTTGCATGAAGATTGCACGTATTTGTCACTCCCTAGAAATTTTGAAGTTTTACTCTTAAGTCAGAATGATGATATCTAAATGCAAGGGAGTAGTCGGAGGTTTTAATGTTACCAGTGAGAATGAGAAATCCCATCGCACATTTACATGCGGTTTATAAACATGTTCATGCATCACGAAATTCCACATTACTTATAAACTCAAGTCAAAAGCTATGTATTTCAATACTATTTGTAGGAAGCAGAAACAAGAATGCAATTTGCAAAAAAAAGCAAAATTGTGTGATGAAGGTCTTTGTTTTACATAGTAGGAATACAGACTCTCAACACACATTTGCATATTGTGAGTATATTTCCCCATCCCACATCTCCACGATGCATACAAGTTGAAATATTATATGCTTGTGCAAACAAAAAAATCTGGCATTTAATTGGTGGGGAAGTCTTATGCATGTGCATCCAAGAAGTGGGACAATTTAGTTTTAACTAGTGGGCATAGTCATAGAATTTTCATGCAATTTGTAGCTCACAATTTGCAATTCATAAGTTGCAATTCTCACTTTGCAGTTTCATGTAGTTGCAAGTCAATTTCTAAGTTTGACTTTATTGAATTTGGCAAGATTTTAACAAGTGCATGATTAATTGAGTTATCCGATCGACAGAAATGTAATACAACTTTACATATGCAATGAAGTTTGAAGGGTTCAGAGTAGCATTGTTGGTGGAGAAGTGAGATTCACATACCTATTTACAGTTTACAAAGTGCAATGCAAATGAAAATCTAGATAAACATAAGTGAAATGGAGGAATCAAACAAACAAAGGACACTTGAAAGGTTAGTCTTAAAAAAAATTGTGTTTTAAAGATAGTTTTTAAAAGGCCTTTTCAAATGTGTTTCAAATGAATTTAAAACCTAAGGAATGGAGAAGGTGTGGGATTCTCATGCCTCATTACAAGTTTTGCAAATTGCAATAAAAAGTCCATAAACAAACATAACAAGAATGTAGAGGTGTATAACAATTAAGCAATTCTTGTAAAACTGCACACAATCTCCAAATTCTTTCAATACATAAAGTTGGCAGACTTCTGGACTTTTTATGGACTTTTGCTGCACTCATGCAGTTCCTTTTTAACTGCTCAACAATCCTGAAAGTCTAGGTAATGTATTCAAGCGGAATTCCTGACTTTTTCTACAGTTTGGCAGTGCCTGTCGATGTGCAAGAAATATTTGGAAATTTGCAATGTAGTGGATATTGGAGTTTTCAAATGCAACTGCAACATAAAAGCCTGTACTACAAAATGACTCCAAAACCTCGCCAGCACTGTGAACAGAGCACAGACTTCTGCCAACATTGTGAACATGAAAGGTTGTAGTGTTGTAGCTGCAAAGCACTCAACAAACATGTATGCAGCATGGGAGCATAGGCATGCCACAAACTGTTTGACAATATGCTTCATAAACTTTGGCTTATAGATAACACAGGTAAACTGTTTGACAAAATGCAACAAAGAAAACTTTGTTCTAAAAACTGCAACATTCATAAATTATCCCATAAAAAATGTGAGAACATGTACACAGCATGTAGATTGTTGGACAAAATCCATCAAGAAATGATTACAAAATAAACAGGTGTAAATCCAAAGTCCTATGGCATCTTTAGAACAAAGTCTTGTCGTGTCAAAGCATAAAATGTAAAGGGGTTTCTCCAAATAGTTGTAGTTGTGATTGCTATGGTTGACATGTGTGCAAAATACGAAGACACAACCAAAGCACATGAACTGTTTCATAACATGCTTCAAAGATTTGTTTGTTGAAAACGCTCTTGGAAATCACAAACAAATGCGACTAGCAACTTTTAATGCCAAATTCCAAAACTTTTGTTGGGATCTGAGCACCCCCACTCGTCTTGAAGTGGAAGCAACTCTGGATTCGACTAAAGACACCGTTGTATATGAGTTGTCAAATGAGTGAATGAATGAATAATTTTTAATGTCTACAAGGCTAAAAATAGTTTATGGGACCACCAGTTTTGCTGTTTTTTGTCTTCTACATATCTATCCTTTTCCTAGTCAAGGTGATGATGAGCTCCCCCAACTTCTCAACATTTCTTCGCTGAATAAACTGTACCAAGAGACAACTGTCAAGCTATTGGCATATTTGTCCTTGATGTCCCTAAAAGCACCACACTCCATAATAAAGTGTTTTTCTAATTCCATTGCCCTAGTATTGCAAAAAATACACACTCGTTCTTGCCATACTTCTTTAGGTCTTTTCCACCGCCCCGTTTCACATCAGAATTGATGAGAGTTACTTCACATCTTGATTCATATGTTCTCTCAGGGTCAAGTATGATTATTTACTCATTCAAAATAGTCATGAAGATTTGAGGAATCACAAAGCTACCTCTTTCAATCCCTAAGATCTTGAATAACACAAGTGGTTTGTCTCTCCTATAATAAACCGTGAAGTATACTAGAGGACATTTATCTTTATTAAATCAGAGTCTTTTCCTCACTGCAACGTTGTGGGGGAATATCATATCTAGTGGGGATTTTTTGGAATGCTTGATTCTGGCAGAAGAGCATATGTAATGGCTAATTTAGATATGTTAGGAATTTGCAGGCTTAATTAAACCAATTCCACATAACCCAATAGGAGAAACAAGATGCAGAAACAACCATAATGCACAGATCAAATGAACAAGCAACAAGAGAACACAAGATATACCCTGGGAAAACCCTTTTCAGGGAAAAGCCCAGCCTCCAAAATCATCCATGCTCACATGTATTATTCAGCAATGAAACATTACAATACAATCTCTGAGCCTCCATGAATGAACTATCAAGCACCTCCAATGCAACCTCTATGTGTACAAGCATGAATCCACACATCACTTGTCATGCTTCACAATCTGCACTTATAGGAGAGAGCTCAATACAATGACAGCCTCTCACAAAACCTCCATTCACCTACAATGAAATATCCAAACAACCTCAAATAATAACATTGTGCTTGCTTTTATAATATAAGCTCACACATTACATTGAGAAAACCATGTGCCCCAAAACCATGGGCAACACAAAACCGCTGACCCCACATTTGACTATTGGTACTAAGTTTCCCAATTAATCAAATAATACAAATAATATCCCAATGTTACAATACAACATAAAGTGGACCCAAATAATTATCTAGTGTGATTAACCACACCACCTAGGTGCATCACAACTAAATAATTATTTAATTACAACATTATAAAAATATATCAAAATATGCAATGGTGTACAACACCATATCCCAACAAGATAAGTGTAAAAAAATAAAAGGTTTCCAAGTTTGGTGAATTAGTTGTAGAAATAGAGCAACAATGATATTGAACACAAGCTTTACAGAAGTCGATGGCATTAATGTAATCGAGCACATTGAATGCTTGAGGAAAAGTTGTTAAAGAGGTTGAAAGATTGGAAGTGATCGAATTGGAAATGAAAGATATAAGTAGGTAGTTGACTTCTTTAGAATGCAATAGAGGACTTAATTGACAAAAGCCATTTTTTAAAGCACTCATGATGTTGAAATGGTCATCAAATTTCAACGTTTTTATAATATTGTTCTATAATGTTCGATATGTAATATTTTAATGAACCTCAAGCTCATGCTCATTTGAACTTTGCATTATATTTATTTAATTTTTATAAAGTTCATTGTGGGTAGTTAGGCAGTTAAAGAGAACAAGGGAATAACCCTAACTTGTTTATTGAAGAAGACTAGATGTAAGAGACTTTTGGGAATACAAAATACTTTGGGATTTTAGAATTTGAGGAAATCAATAAAGATTTTTTAGGAACTTCCTGTCTTGTGTTTTTATTGAGATTTGCAACATTCCTAAGTTTGTTTGTTGTAAGTTCGTATTTTCCCAATTATTTTCTTTTAAATCTGCAAGAAAATTTCATTTGTCTATTTACAAAACCCTATTACTTTCCTTTGTGTTGAATTAGATTAATTTGTGTATTCTTTTTAGTCCAATTCACACATCCTTTTCAATATTTCAATTTAGTTTTTCAAATTTATTTTTAGTTTTACAAATACTTCCAAAACCCCCAAATGTAACCATGTAAAGTGTACAACTTGTAGATAGGATTTTGGCTTTCAATAAGACTACTTCACCATCTTGAGGAGGAGTTTTTACCCGAACAACTGTTACTGATTGGCAAGTGCCAATTTATTTACCAACAAGTTCTAAATTTGATTTAGAATTGTAGATGCAATTTTGACCCGTTTGACCCATATGTAATGACTATTATACAAGTGCTATGTTTCTATTTAAAACTTGGCAATTAACTAGATCCTTGATTGAACTTGACTTCATGCATCCCAAGGATCTATATTCTATTTGTAGATTTCCCATTCCCCTACTTGAGTCAAATTCCAAGTGTAGTTCTAATTTTGGTTTAGAATTGTAGATGTAGTTTTGACCCCTAAACTTTCAAATTCAAATTTAATTATGGGTCTCAACTGGCCCCCTTCTAAACTGTTGTTACTTTCTAAATTAAGTGCAAAAAATTTAAATTTTCATGCTAGGGTATTGTATAAAAAGACAAATCCTAATTCATTTTATCTATTAGGAAGATCCATTTGATACACATCCAATCCATCTATCTATAGACTCATTGTGCAATTAGAGCATCCTCTAGCATCAAGTTTTGCATTGATAAGGACATAAGGCATCTTGCATGTTTTCTTGACATGTCTTCAAAATTATTCATAGCATTAAATTGATTCTAGGGGTTTTATTAAGGTGGGACTCCTAGCACAACAAACTCCAAAGGTATCTCTAGATATCACCAAGTTAAGACAATAAGAGCAAACAAATTTATGAGGATTTGGAGTGCATAAGTTGAATCTATAGTAGAAGGTTGAATATGTAGATTTGAGATTGAAGTTGCAGTGTGGGGTTTGGTTTTGCAACTATGAGATTGAATCAAAGTAGAGAGAAAACTATTTATAGTTTGTCAGTATTATAGATAAGTGTCAAAGGTTCCAACTGAAGCCACAAGCAAGTTTAGTGAATTAGTTGTAGAAACAAAGCAACAATGATATTGAACCTTGAACTTGGACTTTATGGAAGTTGATGATATTAATGTAATCAAACACATTGAAGGCTTGATGAAAAGGTGTTAAGAGGTCGAAGGATTGAAAGTGATTGGATTGGAAATGGCAGATCCGAGTAGGTAGTCAACTTCTTTAGAATGCATCAAAGAACTTCATTGACAAAAGCCATTTTTTTAAGCATTCATGGCGTCCAAATGGTCATCAAATTTTGGCTTCATTATAATATTGTTTTATAATATGTAATATTTTTGCATTATATTTATTTAATTTTTATAAAGTTCATAATGGGTAGTTAGGTAGGTAAAGAAAACAAGAGACTAACTCTCATCTATTTATTGAAAAAGACGAGATGTAAAAGACTTATGGGAATTTTTTTGCAAGAACTTGCAAATGAAAAACAAAATACTTTGGGATTTTGGAATTGAGGACATTAATAAAGGTTTTTCAGGAACTTTGTGTCTTGTGTTTTTATTGAGATTTGCAACATTCCTAAGTTTGTTGTAAGTTTGTATTATCCCAATTATTTCCTTTTGAATTTGCAAGAAAAATTTATTTGTATATTTACAAAACCCTATTACTTTCCTTTGTGTTGAATTAGATTAATCTTTGTATTCTCTTTAGTCTAATTC
Source organism: Cunninghamia lanceolata (assembly GCA_027924645.1). NCBI lineage: Eukaryota > Viridiplantae > Streptophyta > Pinopsida > Cupressales > Cupressaceae > Cunninghamia > Cunninghamia lanceolata. The sequence continues at coordinate 4,527,235 of BSBN01000942.1, forward strand.
ACACATCCTTTTCAATATTTCAATATGGTTTTTCAAATTTATTTTTAGTTTTAAGAATACCTCCAAAAATCCCCAAATGCAACCTTGTAAAGTGCACAACCTATAGGTAGGATTTTGGCTTTCAATGAGACAACTTCACTAGTGTGAGGAGGGGTTTTTACCCCAGCAACTGTTAGTGATTGGCAAGTTCCAATTCATTTACTAACAAGATCCAAATTTGATTTAGAATTGTAGATGCAATTTTGACCCATTTGTCCCATATGTAATGATGAGTGTACAAGTGACATGTTTCTATGTAAAAGTTGGCAATTAACTAGAGCTTTGGTTGAATTTGACTTCATGAATCCCAAGGATCTAGATCCTATCTATAGATTTCACATTCCCTTGATTGAGTCCAATTCCAAGTGCAGTTCTAAATTTGGTTTAGAACTATAGATGTAATTTTGATGCCCAAACTTTCAAAGTCAAATTTAATTATGGGTCCAAGTTTTCCCCCTTCTAACTAGTTATTATTCGTTGACTTATGTGCAAAACATTTAAATTTGCATGCTAGGGTGTTGTATAAAAGGACAAATATTAATTCATTTTATCTATTAGAAGATCCATTTGATACACATCCAATCCATCTATCTATAGATTCATAATGCAATTAGAGCATCATCTAGCACCAATGTTTGCATTGGTAAGGACATATAAGGCATCTTGCATGGTTTCTTGACTTGTCTTCAAACTTATTCAAGGCGTTAAGCTGATTCTAGGGGTTTGATTAAGGTGGGACTCCTAGCACAACAAACTCTAGTATAGCTAGATATCATCAAGTTAAGATAGCAAGAGCCAACAAATTTATGAGGATTAGGAGCGGTTGAATCTACAATAGAAGTTTGAATATGTAGATTTGGGATCGAAGCTATAATGTGGGGTTCAGTTTCACAACCACGATATCGAATTGGAGTAGAGAGCACACCATTTATAGTTTGTCAGTGTTATGGTCTCAAATATTATGACACATCACTAGATTGGATCACTACACATAGTCTATAAAATATATTCAAGTTGTAAATGAAGCTAAAGTATCCTAACCCTCTTTATCGATTTGGAAAAGTGTGTCAATGAATTGTTGCTATCTTAGCTCCCTAGTATGGGGTTATTTGAATATATTTGCTTGTTTGCATTTATTTTCCCTAGCCTAATTTAGAAAAACAATTTTATTTCTTTTCATTTTGGTGAACCGGTTCAATCTTGCACCCCTTAATATTTGGCCTCTAGAGTTATATGTTCTGGTTTTGTTTATAGATATGCATGTTTTGTGTCCTAAATCAGATCTGAAACTTATATGATCCATATTGCCTTTTAGGTTTGTGATTTTGTGAGTGTATGCCAAGGTCTCACCATCCTCATCCATTTCCTTTAAGAAGTCTTCGCTTGAATCTCACAATGGCTATGAGTCCAGATGACAATGGTATAGTTGAAGATATGACTAATAACACTCACCTTATAGGCTTTGGCTAAACTTGACTTCACACATTCCAAGGATCTAGATCCAATTTGAAGATTTCCCATTCCTTGGCCTAGGTTGAATTTTAGATACAATTCTAAATTTGGTTTAGAACTATAGATGTAGTTTTGACCCTAGAACTTTCAAATTTAAATTTAATCACAGTTCGAAGTCGACCCCTTCCAATTAGTTGTTACTTGTCGATTTAAGTGTGAAATATTCAAATTTGTACACTAGGGTGTTATATAAAAGGACAAATCTTAATTTATTTTATTTATCATGAAAATCATTCAATACAAATCTAATCCATCTATTTACCAATTATTTGTGCAAATAGAGAATCGTTGGAATATTACCACATCAACTAACATCAATGTTTACATTCATAAGAACATATTAGGCATCTTGCATGGTTGCTTGACTTGTCTTCAAACTTGTTCAATGTGTTAAATTGATTCTAGGAGTTCGACTAAGGTGAAACTCCAAACACAACAAATTCCAAAGGCATCTCTAATATAACCAAGTTTAGATAGTAGGGGGCAAAAAAGTTTGAGGATTAGGAGCACACAAGTCAAAGCTACAATACAAGGTTGAATCCATAGATTCGGGATTGAAGTTGCACATGTGGGGATTAGTTTAGCAACTTGGGATTGAATCAAAACACAAAGAAAACCATTTAGAGTGTTATAGTTTGTCAACGCATTATAGTGTCATATCTAATAATAGAGCACCAAATTGGATCACTAAGCATAGTCTACAACAAAACATCTTCAAGTTGGAAACAAGGCTAAGTAGTCTAAATTAAAAAAGTGTGTTTGTGTACCACTGCTATCTTTTCTCCTTGCTCTAGGGTAATCTAAATATATTTACTTTCTTGCATTTATGTTCCCTATCCTAATTTAGATTTAAACAACTTTATTTATTTTTATTTTGGTGAACCCATTCAATCTACAACCCTACGGTTTAGCCTCAAGAGTTTTATGTTCTGATTTTGTTTTTAGATTTGTGTTTTATCTAATTCCTAAATTAGTTTTGAAACTTACATGATCCTTATTTCCTTTTAGGGTTTTGTGCTTTTGTGAGTGTATGCCAAGGCCTCGTCATCCTCCCTTTCCTTTAAGAAGTCCTCACTTGAATCCTACAATGGTCACAAGTTAAGTTGATAATAGTATGGTTGATAATTGCAATGATAACACTCACCTTACAAGTGAAGATACATTTGATCATGATGCCCATGTTGAGAAAATGGATAGGTGAGATATTTCTTTAAATGCACATATGCTTTCCTTTGATTTTGCACATTTGGTTAGTGATGCTAATGCTACATATTTGGTTGTTGTTTTATATAACTTGTTGATTAATGAGCCATATGGATTGGAGGTGCTTAAAGATATAGGTGAAAAATAATATCTTCTTGTCCTCTAAGTGGTGTGTCTCTCTCCCCCCCACACACCTCTTATTCCTTTGTCCCTCCTAATTTCATTTATCTTTACGATATAGTATATGTTCCTCCTATTCCCACTTTTGATATTCAACCTCTTCTTATCTCCACCTCTCATCTTTTGCCTACTAATTATGTTTATCCCACTTTCTTTGCTTCTTCCCATGCTCATCCCACTAGTGTTATGCTTACCTCCCATCTCACTAGTGTCATGCCTACCCCTCTTCCTTGTAGTGTTGTTGTAACTACTACTTATGTTCATTCCACTAGTGCTATGTACACTTTTCATGTTGTTTTTATCTCATCCTCTTCCATTATGTCACAACCCATTTATACCCCACCATTTATTTCTCATCTTCCTACCCCTAGTGTATCCCTTTGCACCCTTTACACACTTCTTCAAAGGCGTGATAGAATGGAGAATAAAGTTGATACCTTACCTAGTAGAAATAACATAGATGTATCTATTGTAACCCAACACAGTCCACTTGCTTTTGAGATTTTGACTAATCCATTATTGGTTGAATTTGTGGCTCTTAGATTTGAAATTTATAATAATAGAGGAGATCCCATGACATGTTTGTGGTCCTTTAATGTTACATGTCTGGATTTGTGTATGAGGATAAGTTAATGGCTAAGCTATTGAATAATCATATTCTCTTCTACATGGGTCTATTCATTCATTTTTTATATTTGACCAATTCTTTTGTGATTCACTTTCATGTGAATGTTGGATTGAAGGCTACTATTTTAGATTTATTTTCTTGTCAATAAGGATCTAATGAGCATATGTACACGATTCCATCATAAGATTCCAATTTTTGTGTGCTAAAATGCAACATCAACTCCTTGATGATAAGCTTCAAAGTATATTTCTTAAGGGGTTATTGCCCACTATTCAACAAAGTGTGTATCTTAATAGTTATGCTTCATTTATGAATTATGTGCACATGTGAAATGTTGAGTTAAAGTTGTTGGTGGCAAATGCACTTTAGTATGGATACTCTCCTGCTCCTACATCTTCCTACCCATTTAAGATTCCAAAGAAAAATAGTTTCCAAAAGGGTAGTGAAAAATAAGAGAACGACCTAATTAATGATCATCATGTTGTTATTGCTTCAATGTTTTTACTTTCAAGCCACAAAATCTAAAAAAAATTATGACAGTGCGTGAGCTTTTGAATAATGTGTCTTAAAACTTGCTTGGTACATATATGATAACACCTCCTCCTATCATACCATTGGATATATTCAAGGGCATACCAAAGGGATATGATGTCATTGCATTTTGTAGTTATCATAGTTAATGGGCATGACATTTAGCATTGCATGGCATTGGAACATATGATACAAGTTTGATTGATATTAAGATGATTCATGTTGAGGGTGTCAATGATAGGGGCAATCATTTAGTTGCTAGTAATTAGAAATTACAAATTTATATAAATCCTTTTCTTATTAATAGTCAATTTCATAATGTGGATTTGTTTGAGGATCATGAAATACATGAGCATGTTGATAATGATAAGCATATTGGTTTACATTGATGTGAAGATAATTTTGTGGGTATGCTTAATGCTAGATGTGTTTCTTATTATTCTTCTTCTTCTATTATACCATTCGTTACCTCTTCATATGAGGAGATTCCACATAATAATTATTATAGTCTTTTGCATGTTATAGGTTATGTGAATTTCAAACCATGTAAGGGTATACTTATTGATCACGCTTTCCAATATAATGTATGCACAAAATAATTTTTGTTCAATCATCATTTTCAACAAGCATATGTACATTCAGGGGTTTCTATGAAAATTAATGATATTTTGATTAAGGCTATGAGATGTATTATCTTGCCTTTAGTAGTGGATATGAAAGAAGTGCCAATTTTATGTCATATCATTCCTTCTTTGAATAGATTATGTGTATTACTTGGGTGTCCATAGAGTAGTGTCAAGAGAAACCATCTATGTTTTTTATTATGGGAAGCTGCAAACAAGGGTGCAGGTCCCTATAACAAAAAGTCCCAACGGGCAGCAGAGCAGGCCAAACAAGCCACCAATAGCAGAGAAGCAACACACTAATAGTAAACTAACATATTAAAGTCCAGAGAAATATACATAAACCATAACCAGAAACATGAACCACAACATAAAGAAAAGCTAAGAAAACAACTGACTCTAGCCCTCCTTAAGGAATCCATACATTTCCTTGTAATTCACAAAAGCTTTAGAATCCATCCCGCGTCTCTTCACTTCAAAGTCCTATAGCACCGTTAGAGTAGTAGCAACCCGATGCATCACCTTATAACTCAAAGAAGCCATAACCTTCAGCTTCCCTTCCATGGACTCTACTCTTGATCTCAACTCAATGATCTCTATGGTGACCTGATCACATTTCACACACTCCCTTTGTACAGGGGCATTCTCCTTAACTAGATCAACCTTTTCAGGTTCTAACTCAGTCTCCACATCATCAGAATCATAGTAGGAGGTATTAAGCTCTTCAAACAAACTGGCTCCATCTTGACAGTTCACCGTCTCCGGGGTAAGCTTCACCTACTGTATTTCCACTTCATCCTCCGTGTCAGAATTACCAGAATCCTCCACAATTGTAACTTTGGGGGTTTGGATACTAGCAAGTCTATTGGAGCGTCTTATGCACTGCTTCCTAGTAGTTAAATCACTAGGCTTCTTCAAATTGCCACTGGTATCTTTGACAGTGTCCTTCTCCTTGCTCTCCACCACCTCCATGTCATCCATTGCAGCCCCCTTAACATTCTTGTGATCCCCTTTAGGAGTAAACTTCATAGTGCCCCCACTCTTATAGTCCTCCTTATCCATAAACAATTCACTCTTAGGCTTCTTAGCCTTGGTCTTCCTCAAGGTGTCAATCAAGCCACATTTCTCCAACAACCTCTTCTTATCTGCGGACAGGGTTGGGCTATTCTTTAGGTTATAGAGCCCCGCAACCGCCTCCTTCTAGGAAGAGGTACCAGGGTGCTAGCCGAGGAACCAATGATGGAGGGGGAGGGTTTAACGACAGGTTTCTTAGAATGCCCAACAATAGCATTCTTCAGTGGATAATCTTTCTTAGGGTTTTGCTTTTTCTTCTTAGGCCGGGTTTAGGGGATCCAATAATAGGGGTTATAGAATCCAAGGGGGACCTAACAAGAATAGGGGACTTACTCAAGGGGGACCTACCAACAGTAGGGGACAAATTACCTAAGGTTGCATCAACAAACAACATAGTTTTAGAAGAAGACCCTTCCCTAGCAGGAGAGTGAGGGGCATTCTCCACCAAACCCTTCACATGAGAGTCCTCAACTAGAAAGGATTTGATTGGTTTAGGAGGGTAGAGGGCTAGATGGAACTGATACATGCGTAGGATAAAACCCTGGTGAAGGGGTACCACAATGGCATTGGGGTTTCTAGCATAGGCATCCTTAGCAACCTTGACAGAGGACTCTGAAGAAGTCAACAAATAAAATGGAAAGTTGATAATCACCTTGTGTTTGAAGTGGTTCAAAAGAGAAAAGTGGTAATGGTAAAAACATTTATAAAGACCCTCCAAAGTTACATATTTCATCAGTACAAAAAATACCTTGTCCCATGGTGACACCAGTTTGTCCCTTTTGAAATCCCCTACAGCCTCATCGGGGTTTCACCCTCCTTAAAGAACAACGACATACTATCATTGTCCTAGACTTTGCTCTATTTCTTCAACTTCCTACCCTTGCATGACAAACTAGTGGCATGAGCTATAATCTCCTCGCTAATCTCAAACTACACACCGCCCACTTGAACCACCCTTTTGTCCCATGACATTGCAAACTGGATAGACAAGATTTCATCAAACCCATTAAGACATTCTAGGAACGAGGTGACACCTCCCTCATAGAATATACTCCACAACATTTCATCAGCCCTAAACTCATCACAGGAGTTGGGTTCCATTCTAACCCTATCTCCCCCATGACCAAGTTTTTCGAACAACAGTAAAAATGGTGGTCTAATTGTTGCAAAAAGAAACGATGCAAAGGATGAAGTCTCTGTCTTTTCTCGACCTTATCAACTGATGCCAGATGCAATTATGAAATTTACTCCCAAGCCAGGGAAAGATACTTGAACTGGCCTCACAATTCCCTTCGCATCTAGTATCATAATTTCCATAATTACAATCAACGTTTAGATGGTGATCATTGGAAGGAGGTGCCTCTAGAGTTTGAACATATCCCAATGACCATGTCATCCAAGATCATGTGAGACGGAGGAGTTGGTAAAAAATGATGTGGTTGTCCTCTCTCTAGCTCATCCTCGTTGACGCCATCTCATTCCATGGGGGTATGAAATGATTTAAGTCAATGTCTCTTTGTTTGGAAATGACCACCTGACCATCCCCTTGAGAAAGTCGGTTAGCAAGGCAAACCTTCCAATGAGTATTGAGAATATATACTCAAACTTAGTATTATCCCAGTTTATCACATCCATTAAGAAGGGAGAGGTTGCACCTCTAGACTTAGCCAAGCTTTAACATTACTAGGGAGATTGTTTATATCCATCCAACATCTCTCAGAGTTAAGGTTAACCCCAACGTTGGCAATAGCATCCGCAACACCATTACCCTCTTTATAGACATACCTTAATTCAACTTTATCCAGCCCCAAGAAGAGGTATTTAATATCTTGGATGATATCAACTAACTGCCATCCTACTCCAGCTTTACCTTGAACAACATCAATGATGAGAAATGATGACAATCCCAAGATCTGACCATTACTTTTTGATGTGGGCCAAGAAAATTGAATTGTGTCTAGGATTTTGTAATTAAAGGTGTCATCCTAGGACACTTGCACATCATCAAATACTCTTGAATTAGAGATCATAACATTATCAAAAAGATTTTTCACTCTTGTAGGTAATCAATCATCAAACATCCTCTATTAGCATCAACAATAATGAATTTCTCAACAATCAATCAAACAACATCCATTGTTAAAGTACACTTTGAGGACATTCTTTGACATGATCACTCATCATTTTACATTGGAATTCAACATAAACTAGTGATCAAATCAATTACATTCATTGCCACTTTACATCAAAATTCATTGCAACCCCTAATCACTTTTTCTTTTACTTATAACTTAGTCTTGGGGCTTCAGCAGGGCACACAGATGTTCTAAACTTCAATCCTTGCATAGCAGTCCTCACGATGCTCCTTGGTACCACCCATATTTCCTTACCTCAAACATATCATTAGGGGAACAAGTTTTGCAAGTGCTAAAGATCTAATTATGCTTAGGATGAAATTTTACCCCTAGATACAATTGTTGTGATTGCATCCCAAACACCACTTCATAGATTTTAGTCATCTTAGCCCTCTAATCTAGAATCTAGTTCCATATTTTTTTAACTTGCATATATATTACTAATAAAGGAGAAAGTACATATAGTGGCTAAGAGAGCCACTCCAAAAACATTACATCTTATAGTAATATACTATTAAGTCTTACAAGTTAAACTGAGAATATTAACAAGTATAACCTTATCTCTTTCTGTAACTTTTATAACATTTATTCCATTGCCTCTACTGTATTATCTGCCATTTCTTCTCCCATATATGCTATCCCTAATTGGTTATCTTGATCTACTTTTGCCTGTTCCATGAGTGAATCATTCATTTGCTATTCTTTTCCCATATCTGAGTTGTTTTTACACCGGTTCCTGTTGTCACTGTTTATGAAGGAGTCCCACTCCTTGAATGTTCCTATCTTTGGAGAAACCCTCAATAAACTATTGTCTACATCAAAATTTTGACATGTGAATTCCATTGGTTCCATTTCCTACTCTTCTCTGCTATTTGTCAAGGTATGACTGCTATACCTATTATGTGCCTTCATGTAAATTCCTTGAAGAAGTTAGGATCTACTTTCTTGCACTCATGTGGCCAAAACTCAGTAGTTTGAATGTCTGATCTATAAACTGTTCCTTCGCCTTCATCTAGTATTCTCATAAATCTATCTGTGGGAATTCTCAAGGTAGTTGTAGCCTATTCACAAATCATTCAAAAAATGAGTCTAATAAAAGATCTTGTAAGGATTCTTTCCTTCTTTGAAATTCATTCTCATTCCTTACCTTCCATAAAGACCATAAAATTTTAGTAGTAAAAATAATCCAAAAGGAATTTACATAACAATCTACTTTATTGACAAAACCACATAAAATGTTCACTTTAGTTACATAGGTTTCGGATAGGACTCCTTTTAAGGTACTCAAGAAATAACACCAGACAACTTTAGCAAAATCACAGTAAAAAAAGAGATGTTCATAAGTTTTAGGTTTATTATGGTATAGACATAATTTTTTTCAGTCCCTAAAGCCAGTCTTTTAAGGAGTAAAAGCCATTTGAAACAACTTTTTTCTAGTTCAACCACTTTAGACCAGATTGCACACAGTTTTAGACAACATGTTTGACTCTAGACCAACATTCCATATAGATTTAATGTGTTCAAAGACCATATAAGATTCTGTTAGCGTTTCATAGAGTTTCTTGGGTTTTATTTTCCCAAATGCAGTGCCCTCTTTGCATTTTATTTCCTTCCACTCAATTTTTTGTATGACAATTCCTTGCTATAGGTATCTGTTAATAGATTTACATAGAGTTGCATACGTTCTTTTCTGAGTATCTAGGATCTTATATTCATTTTTTAGCTACACCCAACTCTTCATAGAGTTGCCTTCTGAAACATCACCAAAGGATTCAATGCCCAACGTGTGCCACTTTTTGTAGAACATCCTTGAAGCAAGGCTAATGCCTTATTTTTATGTTTTAAATTCCACCAGATAGACCTATCTTCATGGAGGATTCTCTCATTACTATCGAATGCATCCCTATTCTAAATAAGAGGTTTTACAGTTTCCCATGCCTTCCATATTGATGCAAATACAACTAACCTAGCTGGTTCAGTAGTAAAATCCCCTAACACATTGTCCAAAAGGTTCATCCTTTTCCAATCTCTAGCTTCCTTTGGAGTTGCCTTCCTCAGATTATTCATAACTAAAACCTTCTAGGGCTCATTTCCAACTAGATCTTTAACAATCCATTTTGCAACAAGAGTTGCACCTTGGATTTTTAAATCTTTAAGTCCCAGCCCTCCATATTTTTTACTCAGGCAACACCTGTCCCAAGAAGCATGCTTCTTTTTTTAACCTTTTCCATCAGACCATAAAAATGCCCTTATTCTTTTTTGAATGATGTTCACTTGGTAGCTTGCAAACATCCATGATGATGCATAGTAAATAGAGTAAGCAGATAAATTATTTTGACAAACCTGTATTCTACTTGCTAGAGAAAGATACTGTCTATTCCACATGTTCAGTTTCTTATTAACTTTTTGATACATCCAGTCCCACCTATTTTTCAAAGAAGGATTGATAGAAAAAGGAATGCCAAGAAATCTAACCTGTTTATTAGGATTACCCCATTGCCATTTATCAGAATTAAGCCAATCTGGAGGGTTCTCATTCCAACTTAGTGATATAGACTTAGATAAAGATACTTTTGCACCTAAAGCTTGGCAGAAGATTGACAATCTTTGTTCTAAACACTTTAAATTATTTTTTCAATAATGAGAAATAATGTTGTATCATCAGCAAATTGGATGTTCAATAATGTATCATTATTAGGCAATGTTATACCTTTCAAGACTCATATCATATTTGTCCTTAGTATATAGTATAAAGCTTCAGATGCTATGACAAATAAAGTAGGGGCCAGAGGGCACCCTTGTCTGATCAATCTTTCCAATGTGAAAGGATTGGATAGGGAACCATTAACATCAATTTGAATAGCGGCATCCTTGAACAAGATTTTAACCATATTACAATAATCAACAGGAAATCCTATTGCCTCAAGCATCATAAACACAAAAGACCATTCTACCTTGTCATAAGCGTTTTCAAAGTCTAAGAGAAGAATACCTGCATTTTGTCTAGTTATTTTTGCCCATTCCATGGCTTCCCAGCTAGTTATCAGATTTTCTAATATATATCTTCCTTTTATAAACCCAGTTTGTGTTGAGTTTATAATTATTGGTAGAATGTTAGTCGATCTCATTGCCAACACTTTTGCAAAAATTTTATATGAAACATTTAATAGGGTGATAGGTCTCCAATTCCTTTTATTTTTTAACCCCCTCTTTTGGCAGTAGTTTTATCACCCCTTTATTAATTTCTTCCCCTAAAGTTCCCTTGGAAATAGCTTCATTGTATACTTCAATCAAATCTTCTACTACCCAATCTAAATTGGCTTTATAAAATTCTGCTGGGATGCCATCAATGCCTGGAGATTTTCCATTGTCCCTTGATTGGATTGCTTTTGTAATTTCTTCCTTAGACACTTTTTTACTTAGTTTTAACCTCATTTCTGGGGAAATTTTCTTTGGGCAAATAAGTTTACATAAATTTTGAGCCTCTTTGCATTCCCTAGTGCCATCCTTAGCTATGAATAGCTCTTGATAGAAAGTTCTAAAAATTCTTTTATTTCTTTATTATCATTAAAACATATGTCTCCTTCCACAATTGACCCTATATTTTCCTTAGAATTTTTGGATTTAAGCAAATTGAAGAAGTATTTCGTACCTTTGTCCCCTTCTCTTAGCCAATTAAACCTTGCCCTCACCTTAGCTCCCTGACTTTTGTAGGTCTAAAATCTTCTAAGCAAGTGCTTGGTTTCCCCTAATTTCTTTACTAATTCTTCATCACCAGGTGAAGTTTGCAACTTATTTTCAACTTCCAAGAGTTCTTCTTGAAGTCTCCCTTCTTCCCTTTTGTTGTCTTTTGCATATTTTTTTCTGACTGTCTGGAAGAGAGCCTTGCAGCTAGTACCAAGGGCATTCCAGTATTGCAGTCTACTAGAATTGGTGTGTAGGGCCTTTGAGACTTTTCTCAAACTTTTAACACCCTCTAAATAGTCTGCGTCTTGAAGAAGATAGGTGTTTAGCTTAAAGATGTTATCTTTTCTAACTCTATTACTAGTTTGCAGATCTTTGACCCTAATCTGTGCCACAATTGGATGGTGATCTGATAGTGTGGACATAACCACTTCTACATAGTTTGAGTTCATTTTGTTTTGAAAATAAAAACTGTCTTCAGTCACATAAAATTTGTCAAGCCTAGAATATATTCTATTGCTGCCCTTCTGACAATTACACCAAGTGAACCAGATACCATTGCTTTCATTTTTTTCCCTTCTAAAGGATCAAATAGTTTAAATTTCTTTTTCATTTTGTTCTAGAAAAACATCTCATTTCCTTTCCACCCCCATTTGCTTCCTCCCCATTTATCCTCCCTATTTTCTATCATATTGAAATCCCCTCCAAAAATCCATGGTATTTTAGGCAATCCATTTGCCATCCACTTCCAGAGTTCTGCTCTGTTATTATATTCACTTGGAGCATAGCCAACACATACACCAAATTTTATGTTCTCTTTTTGTATTACCAACCATAAACATCTATTGCATGGGGAACATCCTTTTTAATCACCATCTTAGACTAATTTTTATTAGTCAGAATAGCAATCCTTCCCTTACCATTTTCATGATTGGAGAAGAGGTAATCGGCTTCCCTCCAGATGAATCTAAGATTATTCTCCAGGGTGAATCTAGTGGTTTTCACCTCTTGGAGCATAAGGATGTTGAGGTTTTTATTCTTATTACAAAAATCTCTTATTAGATATTTCTTGTCCGGAGACTCCAGACCCCTTATATTCCAGCTACAACAATTCATGATAAGTCTATATCAGAAGGATCCAACTTTCTTTTCTTATACATCCTATTAAAACAGATTGGAAGTTTTTCCCCTTTGTTTTTCTTTTCCTTCTTAGAACTGTTGGAATTCTTCCTGACATATTTCCTTTTCTTCCTTTCTTCTATTTTTTCTTGGGTTAGGGAGTCTAGCAAACTTTTAAGGTTTTCCTCATTTTTGCCAATATTGGCTAAGTATGACACTTCCGACACTCTCTTAGGGGATTCACTACTAACCCCTCTGGGTTAGTTGTATATAGTTTATTGCCTACAACTAGTTCCAGGCTGTCTTCTCCTTTATCAATTTCCACATTTTTACCGTCTTTTATATTTGCTCTAATTTTTTCAAGAGCTAGCTCTTGGGCATTTTTCTTTTTGCCCAATAGGTTATTCCCACTCACATCTAACTATTTGATAGTACAGTTTTTATCCAATCCAAGGATAGGTTCAATGTTTATAGTCCCCCCATGTCCACAGGTTCTAGTAGGATATTCTCAACAGTTTTTTCCTCCTTGTACAATATAAGTGAGTTGTCTTCTTTTTCTTTCCTGTTCAAAGTGGTGTTAGAAACAACATCTTCATTAGTTCCCTTTGGAGTAAAAGGTTCCTCAACCTTGGTATCAGAGGCCTACACCTCAATTTTTTATAAAATGTCATTTACATACTTGGGAAATCCCTCATTAACTACCTGTAGAGATGAAATATCCCCAACGTCAAGGGGCCCAGGGTTCTTAATAGAGTTGGTATGACCCTCGTTAATTTCCCCTTCCTATAAACTTAATTCACTTAGTTTTCTTTCCACTGCCAAGACATTTTCAATAAAGACACTATCCCCCATTTTATTGCAATGTAAATCTGTATCAATATTCTCATGGGTTTCATTTGGGGTTTCCATTCTAAGGTCCGACTTAGGACTTGTTAATATCCCCAAAATTATCAACATGCTCATGGGGTAGGTTATATTTTTGGGCTTCATGTACAGTTGGTTCCTGATGCAAGTTTATGGGTCGATTAATTTTTGGGCACTTTTTTTAGCATCCATCGGATTTACAAATAAAGCAAGCATTTAAACCCCCCAAACCAAATATTTCATAGAAAACTGGTTTCTCCAGGCCCCTTATTTCAATCCATCTAGGAATTTCCGCCTCTGGTTTTACAGAAACTAAAACCCTCGCATCCATGTGCAGAAGGGTGATTTTCACCTCTTCTACCCTTAGAGTTTCCCCTATGGGCTTAATAATTTGCAGAAGAAAAGCCCATAATTGCTTTATCACTCTTTTAACGAGAAACCATCTAGGAGTGGCACAAAACATAATCTCTTCATTAGAAGCCTTTGAGGTCTAGGGATGAACCTTAAATAAGGTTTGCCTTATATTCCAGATTTTTTTTTAATACCTTTTCTTACATTTCGTGGCTTCTGAAAAAAATCACAAAAAGTCCTTTCTGAATCATCCTACAGAAGGTAACACTAATTCCCATTTTCTTCCCCACACAATATAAATCCATCTATCAAAGAATGCTCTCGAAGGGAGTTTATCAAGATTCAGACAAACTAAGAAAATTGCAATATTTCTTAATCTAGACTCCTCTTTTTTAACAACAAACACCATATCTTTGTTAGGAATCATAACAAAGCCAGGGGTAGGGGAAGAATCCTTACCCAAAGTTTCTTTTCCTCTCTTCGCCTCCCTTCCTCTTCCATTGGCAACTCCAACGTCATCTCTAAAATCTGTTTCTCTGCAGAGTTCCTCAAAACACCCATTTTTTGGCGGACGCGCGGCATCATCTATACTAACAACCTCACTGCATTTTATGGCACCTTCATTATTTTCCATAACATGAATATTAACTCCTTCCGGTGGAGCCATAAAGGCTACGACCAGAGATGCCACGCCAAACTACGGTCTCTGCCCGTAGTAAACCCGCATGACATCAACTTGCGACCTTTGGCATGGTTGAGAACTCTCGCCTCCAGAATCATGTTTAAATTTTAATTTTAAAAAGCAAAGAACACAAGAAAACATGAAAGAAAGACTTACACACAAACAAATCAACAAAACAAGACTGGCATACTAAGACTCTATTTCAGCAAACAATGGAATGAACCAGGGATGGGACTCTGAGAAGAAACATGGAGGGTTTCTGTGCAAACCTTTGTTCCTCTCAGAGCCCCCTCCTCTTTTCTCTTTTGAGAGGAATGAAATTAAATCCTAGTTCCATATTTTAGATATTGGTCTTCAACTATAACATGACATCATCTCAAGTCAACGATGATCTAAATTTCAAGGTACATAATCCTAGTCCATTTCATTCACATTTCAACACATGTTTAATTTTATAGTCTCAGTTAGTTTATTTAACTCAATGAATCAAACTTAGGTCCTATACCTAAACTATTACTTATTACTTGATTTATTCAATTATTTAACACTTCAAATATTTTGAAGGGTCATTTTATTTCCCTAGGTTTTGGTGGGCTCATAACTTGCATGCCTATCCTTTAATTTTTTTTTCAAAGTTTTAGATATGAGTGCTTTGATTTTTTTCCATCATTTTTCATATTTAATTTCTCCTTAAGCCTTCTTTATGTTATCTAGGGTTTATCCCTTGGTTGATTTTAGATCCAACTCGTGTGCATTTTATTGTAAAATCTTAGTCATGGCTTGTAATCAACCCTTATCCTTGGTCTATGTTTGTTCCCATATCAATGATCTTTATGTTTTTTCATTGTTTGTTGCATTTGACTCATTTATCTTTGAGGACATCATATCCTTTTAACTATTTGGGAAGGAAAAGAGGTGGGATGCAAAGTTCAAGTATGCACCATGGGCTAATAGAATGACCTATAAGCAAGCCATTGGTAAGAGCCCATTTGATCTAGTCTATGGATTAGAAGCTAGGATGTAAATCAAACTAGACTTACCGGTGTACAAGTTGTTGCATGATGTTGAAGGAGAGGAAAATGATGCGATTTCTCAAAGAATGCTTGATCTAACAGAGTTGGATGAGGATAGAAGAAATGCATGTGGAAAGATCTTGTCACAAAAATAGATAATCAAGCATTTATTTGAGGAGTAACTTCATAGAGACTTAAAGTTGGTGATATGGTCCTCATGTGGAATGCTAGATTAGAGGACAAATGAAAACATGGGAAGTTTGATCCCTTATGGCTTACGCCATATGAAATTGCTGATGAGCATGATCACAATGTGTATTATCTTAGGGGTTTAATTGGAGATATCGTGGAGTTTCCAGTTCATGGTCATCATCTTAAGCATTACTTCTCTTAAGTGATGAGGTATTTTGAATTGTACATAATGTGCCTTGTGTGTGTTTTGTCTTTGTGCAATTGTGATCCCTGCTGGTTATAGTGAAGTGTGATTGTCTTAGGTCCTTCCTTGTTCTCTTTTTGTGGTTTGTTTTGTGTTGTCATGCCCATACCTTTGGCATTGTGGTCTACCCCTAAAGATCTTGTCTACATTCTTATTGTTCCTACAAGAGGCATGCATTGCTAACTAGAGGCAATTTCGAGACCTAGTTTGACAAGTGCAAATTTACCTAAGTCTAGGCCTCTTTATACAAATTTACCTAAGTGAAATATTTTAATGGGCCCTCCCTTGGTCAAAGTTTTCCTAAGTGTTGTTCCTTCTCATCCTCCATGTCCTTCTCATATGCTAGAAGTTGTGATAAATCCAAAAAAGTTAGTCTAGGAGTTTTAAGTCAATTTTTGGTGTTTTGGCAAAGTTGCAAAGTTTTTAGGGACTTCTTTCATTTTCCTTCCACTTACTGATCTCCCATCCTTCTCCACATTTCTTCATTTCACCTTTTGCAGGATTCTAATGGACTTCTAGATATTTTCACCTCTATTCCTCTCTCCCCTTTCCATAATTTTCCTCACACCCTGAACCTTTCATGTTCCTCTAATGAGTATAATTTCCTCAGACTTCCAAAATTCCATTCTAATGTCCAATCCTGACCTTCAATCCCACATTGAAATCTTGCAACACTCTCAAACATGTCAACCACTCACCAGATCTTCCAAGAATGTCATTAATGACCAAATTTGACTCCTTGCAACTATTCAAATGCTTTTTCTCCCACCCAAGGACCATTATTCATCACAAAGATGTAGATCCACATGCAATCTTCAACTTAAGGATGATGAAGAAAGATCAATTTCCATGAATGTAGTGGATGAAACTTAACCACCAATGATCTACATGAAGGTTCTAGGCATCCATTTCAAGCGAGAAAACTAGTTTTTCTCACACCAACTCATCCTACACTTGGATCGAAGGGAGTTTTGAAGGATTTGGTACATGTATGTGTTTAGTGATGAATTTGTAAAATATTTTACGAGTCCCAACGGATTACAAGTGGCATGAATTTGAAATGCTATATATATGAAGATGCTCACTATAACTAGGGTCAATCATTTTCGCACTTCCACGAGTCTATAACTACCAAGAGTCTTCTAATATTTGCAAGTCCAATTTGCTAACAAAGTAAATACATTTTGTAATTCATAGAAGGGTTTTAATATGACAATGGTGTTTGTAAATGGATGTCTCCATGGTGATTTGTGAATATTCAAGGGAACCTTAGAATTCGTTTGTCGGTTTCCTCTTGCCACATTTTGATGGCATGATTGTAACAAAAATTTGATAAATGTGACAACATTTTAATTCATTACAAACCTTTTGTAATGGTTATCTCTTTGTTTCATATGGATAGTTGTAGTATGGTGATGGATTCTTAAGCATGTTAATTGGTATGACAAGTCTTTGATATATGTATATGCATAGATTTGGTTCAATTATGATTTGTAATTTTTTTGTTCTCTTTGTAAAATGATACTCTATTACCCATTAGAATAGACAGTAACCTTGAAGGTTGATGGTCAATTATATTCCTAAAAAGAAAATCATCTTTCACCAGTAACCTAGGAGTAGGTTAGTGGTTGTATGCTATCATGATTCAATGATCTAACTGGGGAAACATATTAAGTGAATTGTGATAGTTACTATCTTGAGGAATCATCTTTTGTATACCTTCATCTTGTAGCTGTGTAATGATGCTGACATTATCTTGAGAAGAGATTTTATTTGTAGTTGGTTAGTCTATGGCCTAGTGACAATCTTGGGAGCCAAGCATATATTGGGTACAACTGTAGTAATTTTGTTTTGCTTATCATCCCTTATAATCAATCCCATTGAGGATGCATATAGGAACACCCTCTTGGGTATAACTGAGTCCAAAGTGAAGGAGAGTATACCTACTCTAAGAAATTATCCTCTAATCACTCTCATTCTATAGATGAGTTCCTAATCTACCTTCATGAATACAAATCCCTAGACTTGAATTAGATTGATTTCTCTAGGAGTGTGGAGCAACAATTTTAGGACTCAACATAACTACAGAGGGGATCAACCTAATATAGATAAAGTTCATATGATAGAAGGAAGCATGGGGTTTGGATCATGAATTGACCTAGCCCAGACCTCTAGATCCTTATAAAATTTTCCTTCACCTATGATGTTGGTCTACAAAGATATTATAAACAAAGGTAACTAATCTAGAATAAACAATTGATTATTTTCTATAAATAACAAGAAATCTAACTCTACATCTAACAAAAAATAAAAACAAATTAATATTATCCTACCAAATAAATTGAATGAACAAAGTATTCTAATACACAAATTTTGCACTACATGAAATCACAAATCTAATCTAATAAAACAAAGAATAGGGAAATCCACATATAGAGTTGAATGTAGTAGAATTGAACCATGTTTGATGTTGGTTGGGTTGTCCTCAACTTCAAATTCCCTCTCGATGCTTCTCTCCTTATGAACAATTGATTAGTGGTGTATCTCCAAGGTAAGGATAGGAAAAATGAGGGACTTGAATATTGGGGAATGACAACCACTATAACTGGATTGATTGAGTTGGTTGAACAAGTTGTAAGGAAATTTTGATCAATCTTGGCTACTTTCTTGATGATCCTTGTAGATTGAAAAATGACTTGATTTCCCAATTTCATATGAAGAAGCCTACAAGGCAATGGAAACACAAATTGTGGATCTAAATTAGGTGGAACAAAAGAGGGAACACACGAAGAACTCACATTTTTGAAGTAATTCACATAATTGAAAATTATCAAATCATCTCTTTGAGAAAAATCACTAATTTTGACATTTAGAAGATCATTGTGATGAAAATGTTTTCAATGCATGCTAAAAGTGTTGATTTTGTCATAATGTAGAAAACATATTTTTTAATGAAAAATAAAGGTAAAAAAAATTCTAAAGGACAAATGGAGGCTACCAAAGATAATTAGAAGGGTCTAGAAGGTTTATCAAGTGTGACTTTAGCTTAGATATGCAGGTCAACTACCACATCATTCACTTTTATATACCATACTAGCTTTTGGGGGATTTTGATCACCATTGGACATGCCATATCATATCATATAATTTTAGGGATTTACATATTTGACCCCTTCGGATAGGCATGTTGCACCACTTGGTAGGTGCTATTTTTTGAAATGAGGTAAGGGTTGTGGATAATTCTTCCATTCTTACATGTATTCACCTATGATGTTGGACAATTGTTGGTACTCAAACCTACAAAACACAAAAGATGAGATCAAGTGTAGTATACACATATCATAAGCAAAATTAAACTAACTTAAATAGATTAAAGAACTCACTATTTTTAGGGGTTTTAGATACACAAATTGATTCATCCATGACCCAACCATCCAACACTTGAAAAATGGAAAGGACATAGACTCAAGCACAACATCATGGAATTTTGTCACATACAATTTACTTGAAATGAGGGATGTGAGAAATTACCATTTTTGTGGAGTTTAGGTGACTACCTAGGTCACTCAATGTGATGTACATACAAAAGGGGTTTTTTCCTTAAAATGAATAGGTCAATATCAACAAATTTAAGTTGTTTACAAGTTATTTCACCCTCTCAAGTGCTAAAAATAAATCTCTATCCCATTGTTATCCAAATCAAGCTTATAGATAGTTGATAGAGAGAATGCTATGAAGATTTTAGAGATGGTAGTGACTCAAGGAAGGGAGATGTTGTGCCCTACACACACACACACACACACCCTATTTTGGTCTAACAAAATATGGACCCCCCTCTCTTTTGCCTTAGTCCTATCTTGTTTTCCAATTTCAGTTCCTTGTATTAAAAGAGGTGATTTCTAAGATTTGAATAGTTTGATGAATGATTCACGGAATGTTTTGGTTGATTTGCAAAAGGGTTTTCAAATATGTTCCTTTGTATAAGTTTTGATTTCCTCACCTTTTTGGAAAGTTGCAAAGATTTGTCTTGCTACCAGATGTGGGTTATTTGCTTGTTACAGCACACTCTATTTTCTTTGCGAGGTTGTATTTTCTCATTTTGTATTTTGTGGACCTTAGGTGTGTTGTTACACATGTATTTTTTTTATTTGATGTTCCATCTAGTTGCCTTTTTCCAAAAAGGGCCTTTTGGAAACCCTCATAGCTTTTTTTGGAGTCCCATTTTAGTTCTGCATCTTGCAGGACTTTGTATTATGTTCGGACCTATGTATTATTTCTATAAAATCTACTTGCTGGTCATTTTATTGAAAAAGGTACACTCCCTTGATTTTCAAATTATGTGCAGAGTTATGGGTTGGTATTGCGTATTTTAGAGTTTTCTAGTATGTCTAGATCCCTCACCTTTTTTCATAAAATCCATTTGTTGGTCTTCTCCTCGCAAAAAGGGTATTTTCAAGTTTTACAGAGTCTCACTCACCTTCAAGACATTCACATCTTCCCATAATTTTTTCAAATCTACTTCTGCAAGGAAGAATGACTTTGATACTGCATCAACACCTACATACCTCCCTCATCTACATTAATGGAAAATAACTTAGGGATTTCAAAAGGTTAAATTTGTTTTTAATGATCATTTTCACACTTTATGATCAAAACCTTTGAGTTCTCTATGCATTCAATTTTTTTGCAATCAAAACAATCTTTTGCAATCTTCTCTACCACATTTTAGAGCTCTACTTCACTTGCATTCAATAATTGGTAAGAACACTCTACACCAATGCTTACCAAAGACTAGTTTGATCTTGATTTTGTAAAAAAATTCTCACCATCAAGCAATGAACTCTGAAGCAAGTAGGCCATTTCTACCATGATTATTTACTTCCTATGAAAATTCAAAAAGTTCACAATGATATAACTCAGAAAGTTGATAGTTGTGTTCAAACTAGTTTTTAAATTTGAATTATAATTGTTGATTTGGATTAGGGCACAATAAATTTTTTTTAATATGTAAACCCTAGTTTTAATCCCATGGATCACAAAATTAGGGCCCTATCCTTAAGTGCAAAAATCAAATGGATGCCCTAAAGTCTTCCCCTAGGTTGAAACTAAAATCTCAAAACTGTGCCCTAAAACCATTTAAAACCTACAAGATTGCATTTTTTAGGTTTTTTCTTAATCTCCTACACCAAGATGTTTTAAAATGAATTGTAAAATTTTTAGATCAAACACAAATTTCAAATTGCTAATGTCAAAATATAGAAACTCAAACAATTACCTTAGTCTTTCAAAACTTGGCAGAAAATACACTAAAATTAAAATTGTGGAAGTGTGGAGTTCAATTTAGAACTTTAATAAGTTATGTCCAGGGTTAGGCAGATCTCCCACAAATTTGCACCATCATGAATAAGTTAAAGTTTACAAAATCCCCCATAGGATATGGAGTTCAAAATTCAACATCTATTTCCCTTGTCCTTCTCCGCAAATCCTAAGACACTTAACTTTCTTGCAAAATGCATTTAACAAAGTTTGTGGAAATCCTCTCTAAAAGTGAAATTTAAAACATCTAGAACACATGAGTTTCCAACTATTTTGTTTTCGTACATCTAGATCAACCTCAGATTCCTACAAGAAGTTTTGTATAACAACATGGGGCTACAAGATGTTTTACATATGAAATAAAGCATGCAGTTCAGTCCTAAATCCCTGCAAGGTTCTTATAGTATAAAATTAAGGTAAAAATGTAGAATTCCATCTAGTTACTGGATCTAGTGAATAGAGTCTTATGTCTTGCATGTATCCATACTCTCGCATTTCAACTAGAAATATTATGATTTAAATTTTTATCTTATGATAATGGAGAATGGTTTTAGTGAATGCATTTTATCAATTCATGTTGTGATTTGCATTAGATGGAGTACAATTATATAAGAATTTCCTTTCATAAATTTAATTTCTTGTTCTATAGAAAAGGTCCACAAAAGGTGGAGAATGTGTGATATCTTGCTCCACATGAAAACTTTGCAAAGTTTTAAAAGGTGTAAAATGCATGTTTTTAGAATTTCAAGAACTTATTGTGTTCATTTCATGCAAGGTAATGTCCCATGCCAAGAAAATGAAGTATGAATTTAAGGGAGTGATGCCTACCTCAAAGATAAACTTAACTTGGGAGGAGGTCTTAGATACAAACCTTGGACATGTAGACTTGGAAGAATTCAAATAGAGGATGTATGGACCCAATCCCACTAGCAGAGCTAAAAAAGTAGTAAAAAATGGAATTGCTCAAGTAGTAGGGTTCCCTACCTCAACTCAATGCCTAGAGTTAGTAATGGAGTGTGCTAAGCACTATCATCCAGGTCAAAGGCAAATAATAACTGACGATAATGTTGTGCTAGTTGAGCTTATTGCTCAAGCAATAGCATAAGCTTTCTACATTCATGTTAACCTAGTCATGGTAAACCTTAATGAAGATTTGGGGTTGGCCTTTTATAACCAAAGACCTAAGGATTGCAAAAGAAGTATCAATTCTAGGTGGATGAAGGTATCAAGCCTGTCATATCAAAGCTTCCCAAGCCACTTTTCAAAAGTGATTTTTCAACAGAGGTTAGTGACATGGTGACTTTGGTGAGCAAAGTTATGGGCAACTAATAGCTTCTACTTTCCACCCATGGATGTTCAAGTTCATCAATGAAGTACTCAAGGACAAAGAAGTGATCCATTGAGCTTAGATCATTAGTGACAACTTGCATATCTAATTGACCAGGGTTGGAGTGACGAGGAAGTTCTTCATGACTTCCTACCTATTTTATATGCTTGCAAGATATGTATTCTACTTAGGGTTGACAAGAAGAGGATCCATAGGAAATGGGCCAGGATAGTTCAAAGTTTATGATTGTTACCCCTAGTTGTAGATGGAAAATGACCTGAGTTATTACAAGAGGGTAAATGATGCTTTTACCATGTATATCACCAAGTGTTTGGAGGATGATTTGAATAAGAGGATTTCAATATCAATTGCTAAGTTGATAAAGAAATATAGAAATTGGTTTATTCAATTACCCAAATTTTCCTATATTAGAATTGAAGGTTTCATTGGTTCAACATATAAGATGCCAAGATATCCTACTAAAAAGATTATTTTTCTTGAATTGACTAGACAAACTTGTGAATAACAACTCTTGATAAATAAACATAGGGCAAGGGTTCAATTCCCCTTAATTTTAGGTGATGGTATGCATACATGCATATCTTTCCTCCTTGCAAAAGAGTTAGATATAGAAATTCAATGATACATCTTACATTTATATAATGCGAGAGCAAGTCTTTACCCACACTAGAAGATGGAGCAGTTGGAGGGTAAGGAATATTAACATGTGCTATATTTAGAAGATTTCTAGGCTAATTGTGCATATGAACACGAAGTTAGGAGAAGATATTGTAGAGTATTTGTATAAAATTGTTCAACATATATCTAGTCTTTGTTGGCAAGAGACATTGCTTCGGTATGGACCTATATATTGTCATTGATGGCAACAAGGCTCATAAATCTTATCACCATGATAGGAAGAGATATCTCTGGAAGAACATGTTGGATCCCAGGTCCGGTTGACAGAAAATGGCTAAGTATGAAAAGTATTCTGAGTAGAGGACAATAAGTCGGAGAGTATGTCTCCGCAGATGATGATTAGTTAATGTGGTTCAGGTATGATGTTCTCAGTTGTTTGATAGTGTTATACTTCAAAGGTCAAGTCCTGATATCCTCCGAAAGTCACCTTGAAGAATTATCTAAGTTTGGATAAGCAAAGGTATAGTAGGAACAATGAACAGGGTCTTGTGCAGTGGTCCGCATTCCTCTGCAGATAAGTATTTTGTTATGTGGTTTTAAGGTGTTGTAGACACTTATATGAAATGTCTTATTCCAGAGTTAGGAGATCTGAAGTCCACCAAAAGGTTAGCTACAAGCTGCTAAGTATTGACATAGTGTTTGACAGAGACAGAGTCTGAGTTCTGATGGTCCGCATTTCTCCGCAAGATGATATCATGCCTTGCGGTTCTGGGGGTAAGATTAGGGATGTGTAAAGAGTCCTTAATATGATTTTGGAGGTGTTTTGAGATCCTCAGTAAAAGTTGTAACTCAGCAAATGAAGTTGTTAAGCATGCTCTTAAGGAAGAGGCCGACAAGTATATTAATCATTGTGCAGAGAAGAGTTAATGTTTGGAGGATCTATGTAAGTAATTGAATGATTAGAGCTGACCTATATGAACACATTTGGGAAAATATTTGGGTCCACATAACCTTTAGTACATTGGATTGAGCGACAAGGTACATATTTCTATGTACACGTTTCACTTCTTGGATGCCGACCTGATTATGGATTAAATCATGATGCAGATATATAAGAGTGATGAATTTTGGTTGAGAGTGTGGTGTAGAAGTGTGTGTGTGTGCGTGTGTGTGTGTGATGCGAGGATGCGAATAGCAGAGCAGAGTTAGAAGATTAGTAGCGATGAAGACTTGGGATTCAGAATTTAGTTGCTAAATGACTACACCCTGGCATAGTGACAGATGCTTAAGCAGTGTTCATTTTTCATGTGCAATATGTTTGGAAGCAAGCTTTCGTCATCAAGGTAGTGAGCCTTCAACAGGGTTTAACAACCCTTATTGTAATCTGGCTAGGTTTAGGGTTGAGGCAGTGAGCCTGCTAAATCTAGTTGTACTTCATGGTAGTAAGCCAACATGTTCTAGGCCCGTGGAGTGACCAAGCCTGAACATCATTTTTGTAAAGATTGCAATATATATTTGAGAGCTAATCCTCTCCGTGGTTTTTCCCTTTTTGGGTTTTCCACGTAAAATCTTGGTGTTATGTGTCATGCTTTTGTGGATGCTATTCAGTTGTCTATTTTAATTCTATCTGATTATTATTTTGAAATGGTTAAAAGTAAAAGTGTAAGAAAAGATTTATAGAACACTGATTCACCCCCCCTCTCATTGTTCCTAACAATCAACAATTGGTATCAGAGCAAGGTTCCTTGGAAAAAGTTTAACAACTTAAGGAAGATCTGGGATAGTATGAACATGGCAGCAAGAAGGTATGGAAATTATGAGAGATACAACCAATTAGAAATAACTCTTATGGATCTTAAAAATTCTAAAGTAGAGGTTAGGAATCTAAAAGATAACTTGCAACAAGCTGATGAATGCATCTTAAAGCTGAAAGAGCAAGTCAAAAAATTTAAGGACAAATACAAAGAAGTCAGTGACAAATTGTTATTAGTAAATGAAGCCCTAAATAATTTGGAAGCAGAAGTCACAGAAAGAACAAGAGCAAAAGATGATCTAAATTTGATTGTGAAGAATAGATCATAAGATTGTGCAAAACTTGAAAAAGAAATTATAAGTTTAAAAACAAATCTAGAAAAGGCCAGAAGTTTTGAAGAAAAATTTTAGATAAGTACTGCAAAGCTTGATGAAATGATTGCTAGCCAGAGGAATGCTAATGACAAACATGGTCTAGGATTTGAGAAAGGAGAAAGTTCAAACTCTGGTCAAATGAGCACTGAGTCAAGGGAAAATAAAGGATACCAGTTCAGAAATCAAAGAAGAAGACCTAGAAGACCTCCAGTCAGACAACCAAATGCTCAAAGGAACCCATCTTTCAATGGTTATTGTTAGTCATGCAATAGGTATGGTCATAAGGCTACTCAGTGTAGGAGTGGAATAAATCAAAAAATTCCATCATTCTCTGGTCAGTGTTTCAATTGCAAGAAAATTGGTCATAGAGCAAATGAATTTAGAAATCAGATCAAGAAAAGTTTCAACAATGGAAGGAATGAATAGTCATTCAAAGGTAAATGCTTCACTTGCAATAGGGTTGGTAATAGATCTGTTGTATGTAGAAGTAAAGTGAGTCAAAATTCTATTAGATGCAATGCATGCTATAAAATGGAACACAAATCAAATGAATGTAGAAGTTTGGCAAGAACTAATTTTTAAAATATCAGGAATAGTCAATCATTCAATGGAAAGTGTTTTGCATGCAATAGATTTGGACACATGGCTAATCAATGCAGATCAAATTCAATCAATGGAAGGAATCAAGGTCAAAAGAATGTGGTATGTTTCAATTGCAACAAATCTGGACATATTGCAAGGTTTTGTAGAAGCAGGAATGTGAAGAGAGATTGCTATTCTAAAGAAAGGAAAACAGAGTAGAAAAATGAGAAGGGAAAAGAAAAGGTTGATCCGATTGAAACTAAGGAAGAAATGGACAAGATCTGGATTGATAAGGAAGTAATTTTAATTAAGGATAGATCCACACCAACATCTGATGCAGATACCTTCTTTGAAGAGTAAATAGAGAGCTCTGGCTCAAGGGAGAGTAGTATTGAAAATCCAATCTCCCCAGCCAGATAATTGGAGTTGGAATCCATTAATGAGTCATGTGGTGAAATCCAACAAGTAAAGTCCGTTGAAAGAAAAACTGAAAGAAAAAGGGTCAATGCGGCATATTGCGAAGCAATTCTAATCGACTGTGGTCTACAGTGAAGAGTTTTGATAGCTTTTTGGGAATGAGCATTTAATGACGGCTAGGTCAAGTCGTGTGGAGGATAAAAAGGAACTTGTTTAATCTCAAAATCACTATACACTTGAAGGTATCAAGTATTCAGAGAGATCGGAATAGACTTTGAGTAACAACAATCAAAAATTGAAGGGACTGGAGAATTTTAGAAAAAGGAAACCCTAATTCGGCTGTACAAGTAATCTCATTCAAAACTTTCTTGTGAATTTGTTAAAATTCTGAAATGGTGTCACCGCAAGTTGTTGATATTACCGAGTGAGTGCGATGAAAAATTCAAAAAAGGCCCATTTAAATCAACCAAAGTTGATTAGTTGGGTGCATTCTCAAGTGTTCCTCACGGAGTCATGCATGCAGAAGATGTTAGGGCATATATTCATGTTGCCTTAGAGGAATTTGGTGATAGCAGGTTTACTGATCTTTACATAAAACACTTGAGTAGTGAGAATCACGAATTGAAGAATGAATATCTAGCATTGAAAGAAAAGCAATTTATTCAGTACTTGAATTTCCCAACATTTATGGAAGATGAATGGGTCCGGTATGTGTTAAGTAGGGTTCATGATGAATTCATATGGCTTGAAAGACCTTTCAAGATTACAAAAAATGCTTTTAGGGTAGTCACTAGATTATGCTCTATCGGATCAATACCTCTATTGAAATCCATGAAGAATGATACAGTAATTACGGCTACCGGAGCAAAATTTGATAAGAGAGCATTGACAATAAATGATATTGAGGATCATGCCGTGAGATTTGCCTCAATGGTAATGGGATACAAAGTTTATTTCACCAATCAGGAGAACTCTGTTTTAGGCACGTCCATTTACACATCCTATCAAATGATTAAGGAAAATATTGATTATGACATCTATGAATTGCTCCAACAACAAGTAATGGATAACCTGAAGAAGACAAAAGAAGGTTAATACCCCTTTAAATTTGGCACACTGATCATGTGTTTATTTTTATATTTTATGCAAGAGTTGCCTGGTATAAAGAACCTATTCTGGACCAATGATAAACTTGTCGCAGTTCAAATTAAAAATTTGTTGAGTAGCATAGGCACCATTGATGCACAGAATGCAGCCCTATGGGGCTATTTCAAGAACTTCAAAGATCAATGCAAGCCAGAGAAAGAATCCCCAAAACAGTTGTTGAAAAATACAAGGATTCAATTTCCTTTATTGTGACAAAAGATTAGTGTTTGATGGAGGCCGTTGAGCCTAGAAGGTCTGGGTTATGCCTATGGGATATGAGGTAGATGGAGCTATACTAGAAAACTATGATGAATGTATGCTGAGCAAACCCAGATATCCCAAGGAAGAAAGATTTGGGACATATGATGAATTGCATGCCAAAATTCATGTTGAGGTAAGAAAACCTAAAATCTCTAGGAAAATGAGGAAAGTGGCAGAAGAAATTGCCATAAAACATGGATTCACAAAAGAAGAAGTGGCAAAGGCAAGGGAAAAGGCACAGGCTGTTAGGGAAGCAGAAGAAAAGAGAAAAGGTGAATCGTCTAGGGCTCTGAAAGAACCCAAAGATGAGCCAGAAAAGCCAGAGAAGGCAAAAATAAAAACTAGAGCCTCCACTTATGCTGAAGCCTCATCCACTCCCTCAGGTTCCACACCGTCTGCAAATGTGGAAATTCCTGCCACCAACTCCAAAAGAAAGAAGTATAAGGCCAAGAGAATGCATGCAAGTATAATTGTTGATGAAGAAGAAACATAATCAGATGAGGAAGTAAAGAAGATGAAGACCAAGGCCTCAAAAGCCTCAAGAATAAGCAAAAAGGGGCCCTCCGGTAAGAGTAGATCTGGAAAAGGGTTAAAGAAAGATGAGCCTCAGACAGAGGAAGCTACTATAAGCCTTGAAGATGTTCTCAAAGCCATAACAGTTGATGGAAATCTGAAACCCATAGCTCAGTTGTATGATGAATACAATGAGCCAGACAAGAGACTGCTATTGTAGAATATCTAAACATCTACAATAAGGCCTTGATTGAAATTATTATTGATCTACCACACAGCCTGTATAACATAATGAGTATAAGAAAAGAAGTATCTATGGCAAAGGATGTTGAGCTAAGAGAGCACTCATTAATACGATTATGTCCAGAAATCACTTCTGAGGAGAAGATCAAAATCTCAAAAGAAATCAAAGATGCTTTTAGGACCAAGAAAAGAATGAACTCGTTGATGTTGGGAGAAATTGACAAAGTGGTTAAGGAAATAGAGGAAATCACCCTAGACGCATTAAAGAAAAATAATATTCCCACTATCTATGACAATAAAGAAGCAAATGATGAAGACATATCTCCATTGGAGATAAGCCAAAATCAAGGACCAGAACAGAGTGATCAAGTTCCCAATACTGATATAGTGGATATGATAGATCAAGGTAAAACTAAAACTGATTTGCCTCCTGAGAAACAGGCTGAGGATGAAGACAATAGGAAACAAATAAGGAACCCTACATTGGAACACAACACAGATCAACTAGAGAATATGGACATGGATCCTCTAGAACGAAATCAAGAGGAAGTATCTGAGAGAGCAAGAGACACTACAAATGTCTCAGCTGGTTCTAGGAGTCAACAAGTTGTAGATGAGTGTGAACTCCTTTAAGGACCAATCAACTTGGCCTCATTGTCAAGTTTTCAAAAGTTCAAGCTCGTATCTATGGTTCAAGCCAAGGCACAGGAAGAGTTATTACAATCACATGGTCAAGATAACAAACTGATCAACAAAGCATCTACTGTCTTGGAAAACCTGGTGCCATCATTTCAAAGGGATATCTCATTATCCCCTGCCGACCATCTCAAAAAGCTATTAAACTATGTAAGTTTACATTTTGAATCTTTTGAAAAATCTGTAGAAGCAAAGGTTAGAAAAGAGTTTAATGAAAATAGATTGACTGAGTTGAAGATGATGATAGCCAAAGACAAAACTCTGTTAGATAATGGGATTAAGAACATACAAAGTGCCATTGAAGAAAAGGAGAGAAATCAAAAACAGGTTGTGCTAGCTGAAAGGATTGATAAGTCCAAAAATTGATTCCATGACCAATTTGGCAGATGAGACCTTGAAATCTCAAGCACTAATTGATACACCATCAGATGTCCAGAAGGTAGAGAAGCTAGTATTTTTGATGAATGGCCACATCCACATTCTAGTTCAAAGTGCAAGAAATAGATGGAATGGAGAGATATCTCTAATAAAGACTATCTATAGTGACATTTTGCCTTCAATTACAAATTAAGATGAAGATTGTACTTGTAAATATGCGGCAGAGTACATAAAATTTTGAAATTTTGACAAGTTTTTGGTTTTTGATCACACCCTTTGCCATTGATGTCAAAGGGGGAGAAGAAGATCAGTGAAAAATGGATAAACATCTCAGGGGGAGTAGGAGAATAAAGTGTATAAAGTAAGGGGGAGCAGTCAGGCATTTTTCACTAAGTGTTGCCATCAATGCCAAAGGGGGAGATTGTTGGCAAGAGACACTGCTCCAGTATGGACCTGTATGTTGTCATTGATGGCAACAAGGCTCAAAAATATTATCACCATGATAGGAAGAGATATCTCTAGAAAAACATGTTGGATCCCAGGTCCGATTGACATAAAATGGCCAAGTATGAAAAGTATTCTGAGTAGAGGATAGTAAGTCGGATAGTATGTCTCCGCAGATGATGATAAGTTAATGCGGTTTAGGTATGATGTTCTCAATTGTTTAATAGTGTTATGCTTCGAAGGAAAAGTCCTGATCTCCTCCAGAAGTCACCTTGAAGAATTGTCTAAGTTCGGATAAGCAAAGGTATAGCAGGAATAGTGAACAGGGTCCTGTGCAGTGGTCCATATTCCTCTATAGATAAGTATTTTGTTATGAGGTTTTAAGGTGTTGTAGACACTTATATGAAATATCTTATTCCAAAGTTAGGAGACTGAAGTCCATCGGAAGGTTAGCTACAAGCTGCTAAGTATCGACATAGTGTTTGACAGAGATAGAGTTTGAGTTTTGATGGTCCGCATTTCTCCGCAAGATCATATCATGCCTTGCGGTTCTGAGGGTAAGATTGGGAATGTGTAAAGATTCCTTAATACGATTTTGGAGGTGTTTTGAGATTCTCAATAAAAGTTGTAAGTCATCAGATGAAGTTGTTAAGCATGCTCTTAAGGAAGAGGCTGACAAGTATATGCAGAGAAGAGTTAATGTTTGGAGGATCTATGTAAGTAGTTGAATGATTAGAGCCAACCTATATGAACACGTTTGGGAAAATATTTGGGTCCACATGACCTTTAGTACATTGGATTGAGTGACAAGGTACATCTTTCTATGTACATGTTTCACTTCTTGGATGCCGACCTGATTATGGATTAAATCATGATGCGGATATATAAGAGCGATGAATTTTGGTTGAGAGTGTGGTGTAGAAGTGTGTGTGTGTGTGTTGTGTGATGCGAAGATGCGAATAGCAGAGCAAAGTTAGAAGATCAGCAGGGATGAAGACTTGGGATTCAGAATTTAGTTGCTAAATGACTGCACCCTGGCATAGTGACAGATGCTTAAGCAACGTTTAGTTTTCATGTGCAATATGTTTGGAAGAAAGATTTCATCATCAAGGTAGTGAACCAACAGTGAGCCTTCAATAGGGTTTAACAACCCTTATTGTAATCTTGCTAGGTTTAGGGTTGAGGTAGTGAGCTTGCTAAATCTAGTTGTACTTCATGGCAGTAAGCCAACATGTTCTAGACCCGTGGAGTGACCAAGCCTGAACATCATTTTTGTAAAGATTGCAATATATATTTGAGAGCTAATCCTCTCCGTGGTTTTTCCCTTTTTGGGTTTTCCATGTAAAATCTTGGTGTTATGTGTCATGCTTTTGTGGATGTTGTTCAGTTGTCTATTTTACTTCTATCTGATTATTCTTTTGAAATGGTTAAAAGTAAAAGTGCAAGAAAAGATTTCTAGAACACTGATTCACCCCCCCCTTTCAGTGTTCTTGACAATCAACAGTCTTGGACCAATTATCAGATGTTGGGAAAGTGATACAACGAGAAGAATATGATAGAATATTCAAAGACCCCATTCCTCCTCCTAATTGGCCAAAAGAGGAAGTTACCTCTTTGGAAGAAATAATGA
The DNA here is from genome assembly GCA_027924645.1 of Cunninghamia lanceolata. NCBI lineage: Eukaryota > Viridiplantae > Streptophyta > Pinopsida > Cupressales > Cupressaceae > Cunninghamia > Cunninghamia lanceolata. The sequence continues at coordinate 4,559,028 of BSBN01000942.1, forward strand.
GGGGATTTATTAGATATAGTAAAATATGGCTTGATGCCAAAGTTGCTAAGCTGGAAGAACAAGGAGTGTAGCTATCATTCACCAAAGATAAGCCCAAGAGGCAAAAGAAGAAAAAGGAAGTGGATGTAGTAGCTTCTAAGGAAAAGGAAAAAGAGGAGGAAGCTATTAGATTGAAAAAGGGAAAGAAATTAACACAGATGGTGAAAGAACTGAAGAGGATGGACAAATTCCTCCCCCAAAGAGCAAAGGTAAAGAAAATAAGCATGCTTCTGTAACTCCTAGAATGAGAGGTAGTAGGAAACCTCCTTGACAATAAGTGTATAAAAGAAAGAAAGATGCAGGGGAGAATGAGCCTGAGGAAGACCCAAAACCTAAACTGGTGAGGAAAAAGAAAAAGAAGGAAGATGTTCCTATTTATGTATATGAGAAATTTCCTATCTCACCATCCCATTCTTCACCTCCTTCACCCTAGCAACCACCATCTCCTATCTCTCCAATACATCCTTGTCCTACCTCTATCCAAATAGCCACCCCTATTTCCATAGTTCATCCTTCCTCCACCATTCCTCATATTCCTCAACCATCTTCTTCCCTACCATAGAAAACTCTTATTCTATCTTCCTCCCCTTTACTATAGTAGGTTCAAACTACCATTCCTATCCCATCACCCATTATAGTGCCCACTATTCCTATAGCTCCCTCTACCACCACCACTCCATCTATCATTTCCTCTACTATCCCTATTCCTTCCATACCACAAGCACTCCCCTTTTTATCCATTTCTCAAATCCACAATCTCCACTTCCTTCCACTGCTCCCATACTCACCATTGCTTTTACTTTATGTGTACTTTCTACTTCATTCTTTTCGTTCACAAATAAGGCTATCTTGGAAAGATATAGTATAGATTTGGTCACTCCTACTGATTTTCCAAGGGAACCTCTGCAACCATCATCTTTAGATAATATAGATAGAGTTATGAAGGAGATTAAGGATCAGGAGGCCCAAACAGATAAAGAGATAAACTCTGAGGAACCATAATTGCAACGTAAACTAGTTGAAGAAGGTCAACATGTGGTCCAAGGGAAAATTCATGAGGCAATCCTTGAAGAGGTCACACAGCAAGAGATTCCATTTGTAGTACCCACACAAGAAATTGATATATAAGAGAATAAGGATACATCTCTCCAAGATAATTCAAGTGATCAAATTGCAATAGAGCCACCAAATAAGGATCAAGGTCCAAATAATGAGCAACGAGTTGGAGCATTTTTATCTAAGTAGGTATAACCATGTATTTTGGATTTTACCAAGTAGGTAAAATTCCTACCTATTTTGAGTAGTTGGAGTTATTACACCTCTTGGATGTATTTACCCATATTTTCTATATATACAGCTCTCCCCTCTTGGGTAGTCGGTGAGAGTATTGTGAGATTTTACTAAACTCTCTTACAGTTTCATCTCTCGAGCTCTCTCTTTCAAGATAATCTTTTTAGTTTTCTATTTTGATCTTTGACAATCTGTCAATTGGAGTGCATATGATCTACGACCGATAATAGATCTTGGCTTGATTCTCATTTCTCACAAAACCTAACATGGTATCATAGCCTAGTTGTATGGTATATCACATTTTCTTTATTTTGATTTTTGAGAGATTTGAGACTGTTAGATTACTAATATTTTCTCAAAAACCAAGTATGCTCTTCTCTTGCATCCTCAAATGATTTGGAGAATCAAAATAGTTGGGAAGGAAAATAAGCATCTGTATTACTCTAGTTTATATATTTGTGTTCTTGTGAGATCTGGGAGATTACAATTTTTGGGTAATCTCGAAGGCATTTTTGGCCTTTCCATAGTGTCCAAAAGGCTCAAGAAAGTTAATATTAGCTTTCGTTTAACCAAAATCGAAGATCAGAGGACCAACTTTGCAATAGAGGTTTTCAAAGAGCTTCTAGAAGGTGGTCGTCAAATTAGAGCATTTTCGGCCTACATGTACCTTTCCATCACACTCAGAAGGCTTGAAAACCTAAGGATCAACTATCCAAATGTTGAATTCTGAAAAGTTGACCTCTAAGGAATTTTTTTACTTTCTAGGTTGTACGACCCCTGCAACACCTAGTTGTACGACTTTTTTTAAAAGCACTAAGTTCTTATATTCTAAAGCACTTCAAGCATTGTATTAAGTGATCTAATTGTTAACATAAAAGCACTTCAAGTGTTGTTTAAGCACTCAAAAAGTGCTTTGTAATATTTAAAGGGCTTCGGCCCTAATAGAAGGGCTCATCCCTGTGTAATGGGGCCCAAACCCCAAAGCCCCAAGCGGGCCTTTGCAAAATTGCTACCCAAGTGGATAAACAACAGTGTTGCCCACCCAAGCATGATTCCACCACCCTCCTCCATATTCTACCAAAGTTAGCAGAAAATTTGACACCTTCTGCTAAATTTGTGCCCCTCCAAATTTATCTGGTAGTTCACCAAAATTGGTGACAGTTTAAATATATTGGGAGGTAACTAAATTTGGCAGTCCTGAAAAATCTAGAGATTTTCTACTAAATTTGGCGGAGGTTGTTTTTTTCAAACCAAACCCCCTCTCCATTGGCAATTTCAGTTTGATAGGCAAACTTCGAGAGGCTCGTTCTCAGTCATACGGAGGCCTATTATGACACAAGTTTTTTGATTTGGGGTAGAATTTCATGCTCTACACCGTGGTGAAGTTGGTTTTTTTATTTGACTCTCCATTTTTTCATAAATTGAAGATTCTCTTAGAATTTTCTGCACAGTTCTCATTTTGATACCTTCCGAGAGCCATAACTTGTGCAAACAGACTCCTTTTTGGGTGTCATTTTTTCTAGGGTTCATATTTTTCTGTGTACTCTCTATCAATGCTCTCAAGTTGATATCATAATGTACTTGAGCTATAGTTTTAGTGCTTTTGTCATTTTGGGCCCTATAAGAATCTGAATATCTGATATTTGCATTGTAAATTGCACTAATTATAAAATGCCGACATTGTAAATTCTAGGGGGGTCATTTTAGAAACTAGAAAAAAGGGGGGTGTCTCGTGTGTCTCATTTTCACAGTTCTCTTTCTGCATTTCAATCTACTTTTCTGCACAAATGGATAAATCAACAATTCCTATTTTAACTCCATATAACTATTTTTAATGGAAATCTAAAATGATAATCTATCTTAAAAAGCAAGGATTACACAGGGTTACTATGGGACTTGAAACAAAACCCACACAGGATGCAGAAAAGCTTAAATTGTATAATAAATCTGACAAAGCCTTTGGTACTCTTTGTATGTCAGTGTCTCCTGACTTACTGATGAGCTAGGATAAATATATGTTTAATTTCTATCTAAGACATTGCAAGACCTTTAACCTTTATGGTTTGACATCCTTAATACATTGTTTAGCTATTATGGTTTGACCTTTATTGTTTAGCTATTATGGTTTGACCTTTATTGTTTAGCTATTATGGTTTGACATCCTTTATGGTTTAGCTATTACTATGATTTTTGTCATATGTGCATGCATATTAATGGTTTTGTGAAAAGTTAGTTGCTGAACTTGTGAACTAAGCCGCTTGGATCTCTCCAGATCCACCGAAGCTCTCTAGAGCCATCTTTCGAAAAGAAGACCATTAGATTTAGATAGCTTCAAATTACCACCTAGAACCATCCTCTCCTTAAGATGATGGTTAGTTGACAAGATCCATGCTAGTTTCCACCTTAGCACATGCCATGCAGGAAATTAGGCAATGCTAACTTGCCATGCTATCACCACAAGTTCTCTTGCACCTTATAACGTTAGTTCAATGAATGATAAGTCTAAATAACTAAATATTCACTTTAGCCTAAGCTCAGTGATTCAGGCTTCACCTTCTTTATCTCATGCTTTCACTCATAGATTTCTGTTGCTGAGTTGATTGGCATCTTCAGTTCTCTAATAAGAGATGCTTAGTCTAAAAAATAGAAAGAGTATAGTTACTATAATCTTTTAGTTTAGTTCAAGTTTAGTTCTACAAATAAAGCTTGATTTTATAAAAGCAAGCCAAAAGAGTAGTTAGGGAGTTCTTGTTCTTGATTCAAAGACTATTGTTTTTCTTTAGGCAACGAATTATTTTTTGTTTTCATTGTGTAAACATGCCTATTCAGGCTTTCATTCTATGTAAATAAAGGGGGAATTCTACTGAATTTACATTAGCATAGGAGGATCCTTCCAAGTGGGGAGTAGGGCTTGCTCACCCAATAGAGGAGATCTCTCAGTATTTTCTTGGTTTTTATTGCAGTTCCTTCTTTATGTTAGAATTTAGATCATATATGTAGAATAAATTCTATGTTATCCCTAGTTGCTATTCGAATACCTACACGTTATTCTTTGTATGAGAAAAATACAAAAATAGTTAAGTGGTTCTACTTTGATTCAGATTAAATAGCACTTTAATTCCATTCCATTCAAGTGTTTCAGTTGTGTGTTTCCATTTAGCAAATAAAGTAAATTGCAATTACTTTCATTAGTTTATTCTTGATTACACAATTCCTTTCTATGAATAGTATAGTTGTTTCATTTCATTTCATTTCTACAAGCATGTTTCTTTCAGCAAGTAGTATAATTTGGATTTTAGCACTGTCTTTATTTTTCTTTAGAATAGGACCATCACTTGAACACCTAAAAAAAAAAGTGAACTTTACTGCAGATAGCTCTAGACACCACCAGATTGATAAAATTAAATGATGAGAAATTAAAATGACTACAATGACCTCATTATTTTTGGTGCCATTGCCGGAGAACTTAATTTACAAATTTTGTAGGTTGAGGTGTTGGTAAGGTTGTTAAATAAGCACATCAAGAGCTTAATAGTTTATGAGTAGGCCTAGATACACTTTAGGCTGCTTCATAAAGAAATCTTCAATCAGTACACTAACTGAACCAAATTCACCATAAGAATCCATTCTGGAGGAATTACCAAACCATATGTTGAATCAAGAATCCCCCAAAGCCTTTGAATCTCCTCTCAAAATGGCGGACCTTTTGGGTGGAGATGAGCCAGCCAATAGGACCTTTTCATATCCCATATCCATAACCCCCGAGAGAAATGAACCACCTATGAAGAATATCTCTCCCTCAATTTTACCAACATTCAGAGGAAAAGTTTTGGAGGACCTAGATCAATTCCTATTCGAATTCAAGGTTCTCTATTAAACTTATGACTATGGAATAGAAATAAAAAATTAAAACTCTTTCCCTCCACTCTAAAAGAAACAACCCTACGTTGGTTCATGAGATAAACTACTAATTCTATACATACGTGGGAGAAGATGGAGACAACTTTTCTTGATAAATATCAAGATTACTGTATAGTTCGGTATAGAAAGGAGGAACCTTTTAGAATGAAATAAATGGAAGATGAAAATATGGAAGACTATGTTGATCACTTCTTGTTTGTTCACAGAAGATGTGGTAATAGTCTAGATAAAGAACTAAGTAAAACTATCTTCCTGAGAGGGATTGATGAAGATGCTAGAGAGGCCTTAAATCTTATGGCGCGTGGAGATGTTAACAAAGTAAGTTTTGAGGAAATTGTTGAGTTCAAATGGAACTATTCTCGTACTTGAGCTAGTAATAGAATCAATAAAAGAGGGAAGAATAGTGGTGGAGATGTCACTAGAGTCATGGAAGAGCTGGCTAATCTTAACATTGATATTCTGCTTCACCTAAACACTACCCTAGATGGGATTCAAGCAATTAAGAAAACCATTAGCCATCTATTGTCCTCGATGTGGAGAAAAGCATCCACTAAGAGAATGTCCATTCAATCAGATAGAGTTATGTGAAATCTATGAGAAAAGTCATCCGACAATTGAATGTGGATTGTTTCCAGATATAAAAATTGATTGAAAAAGATTCCACAGGTTGAGGAAGAATTGAATTTTATGGGGCAAAAACAATCAAATTATGGTTTTAATCAGTATGCTAGACAATTTGGTCCAAGAGGCCCTTCTAGTTGGGGAAAAAATCAATGGTCTAAACCTTGGGGAGATCCACCCCAAAAAATGCAAATGCCACCTCAGTGGGGACCACCTTGACCTCAACCTAAGTGGATGAGTTAGTCTTGGACCATTCCCCAATGGAAAAACCAAAATCAATATCAATAGCCATGGGGGCCCCAATATAACCAAGGGCCAATACATTATGGAAATTAGCCTTAGGCTTTACTCCTTGGACCATCTCAACCAACAAACCAGAATGAATAGGTAAATCAGTCTCAACTCCCAACTCAGCTTATGAAAAACCCTAAAACAATTACCCTAAAAAATAAGTCTATAACACTAATCCTAACACAACAACCTTGGACATGGTGGAAATTAATGATATTCAATTGTGTTCTTGAAATATTCTAATAAAATCCCTATTTGTGGAAACCCCTGAGGAAAATGAGACTTTGCTCAATGATGATAAGATGGAGCAACTTCGGGGAGAAACACCTAAAATAGAAAATTGTGAAGAAATTTTGAAAGTTGTGCCTATCCCATTTCCAAAGTGACTTAGACAATTTGCTCCAAAGAGATCCAAAGAGCTCCAAAATACTCAAGATGACTCCCAATGTATTAGAGAACTTTAGAAAATAAACATAGAGGTTCCTCTGTTGCGAGTGTAGATGGAAAAATGGATCAAAGGAAATAGAAGATAAATGACAAATACCCAATACCTTCACCCTCAAACTAAGTCCTCCAGACTTGATAGAATGAAGTAGATGCACCCTAATCTACTAGCTATGTTCTCTATGATAGATGATAGATAGAATGAGATGTTGATTGCTCATAAATTTTGTAGCATAACACTAGTATGAGGATGATAGAGGATCTAGAATGATTTCAAAAACATGATGATGTATGAAGATGTGATCTCCAAATGGCTTAGGTGAGGCTTGATTTATGGGAGATGAGGGATATGAATGGATGGCTAGGATTAAGTGAGACATAGAGTTGTAGTCATGTGACAAGTGTCTCATGAGGGTTGAATGAGAGGAATAAAGTCAAGAGGCTTCCTTGTAATAAGGATTTCTAGAAGCTTCTAGTCATGTGAGGATAGAGACAAATGTGGAATTAATTAAATAAATATTTAATTTATTTAATTAATTTGGATGAAGGAGGAAAAGTGGGAATTAATTAAATAAATATTAATTAATTAATTAATTGGTTAATGGGGTTAAAATGGGATTAGAGAGGGATTAATTAAATAAATGTGATTTATTTAACTAATTAGGTGATTGAAGGGGTATGCAAGGGTCCTAGGACAAAATGTCTCATGAAGTGTCTCAAATGATGTCGAAAGATGATCTCACAAGACATGTGTCAACTTTAGGTGTCTAGAGTGAGCCATCAAAGATATCCCAGAAATAAACCAAATGATCAATTTAAACTTATGCTTAAATTTTCCTGGAAGAAAGAAGAAGTTGCCAAACACTATCCAGGTAGAAGGAAAACTTGCAGATGTCTTGGCAGGGAAACTAATTCCACAAAAGTATGGAGATCCAGGTAGTCCTAACATTTTAGTAATGATAAAAGGGATGTCAGTTTTAAACATGCTGATTGATTTAGGGACTATTATTAATGTGATGACCGAAATTTTTTTTGAGGCTTTAGCTTTAACAAATATGTAACTTACATCCACAATCTTGCAACTTGCTGATCTAGCTATCATCAAACTTGAGGGACTGTTGGAGGATGTCATTGTCACAGTAGACACTTGGGAGTACTTTGTAGATCTCCTCATCCTCCAAACAAGGAAGAAGAAATCAAGATACCTAATCATATTGAGTAGACCTTGTTTGTCTATAACAACAAACCTCATTGATTGTTGATCTAGGAGCATGACCATTTCCAATGGAAATAAATAAAAGGAGCTCTCCATCTGCCCATCTACTAAACCATTCATACAATATGAAAACAAGCTATGGGTGGACGACCTTACGAAATCTGATGAAGAAGATGCTTCCACATTAGCTATGGTCATAATTGTGGAACATTTACAAGAATATACTGAGCAGAAGGATGAAGTTGAACTTTCCTTCCTTAATGATACACAACAAGATGTCTCTAGATGGATCTAGAGAGATTCGAGGGACTCGTTGAGAGCATTTAACTATCTATTCTTTGAAGTAGTGGCCTCCAGACTAAACTACCAATAGGAAAGTATGTTACACTAGATCCTACCCCACTACTGTCCCTTAAATACACTCACTAGTCCTTACAGAGAAGTCCATTCTATCCACTCTGGGACAAAGCAAATCACTATTCACCTAGATAAACAACTCTCTATCAACAGTTGGTTGATAGATATGGAAGAGAAAATTGACTGATTTATTACAAAACCACACACAAGATTTTGCATGGAAATATAGGGACATGATGGGGATTCATCCAAGCATCTATATGCATCATATCTACATAGAGGATGTTAGACTTGTAAGGAAACCGCTAAGAAGATTTAACCCTGCATTGAGAGAAATAGTGAAGGAGGAGATAGAGAAACTATTGCAAGTTGGATTTATTTATCCCATTTATGATAGCCAGTGGGTTTCACTATTTGTAATTATGCCAAAGAAGAATGGAAAGTGGCATGTCTACATTGATTATAGGGAATTGAACAAAGCAACAAAAAAGATTACTTCCCTCTCCCTTACATTGAGCAAGTACTGGATAACTTGGCTGGCAGTCATTACTTTTCCTTTTTAGATGGATTTAGTGGCTACAATTAGATTTTGGTAGCTCTAGAGGACCAAGATAAGACCACCTTTACATGTCCATGGGGAAAATATGCTTACAGACTTTTACCTTTTGGGCTATGCAACACCCCAGCTACCTTTTAGTGAGCAGTTCTGATAATTCTTGCTAATCTCACCAATACTTGTGTTGAGGTATACATGGATGATTTCACAGATCATGGTAAAACATTTGATGAAGCTTTAAATAGCATCAACAAAGTGATTGAATGATGCAAGGAACACCAATTGTCTTTAAACCATGAAAAATGCCTTCTTATGATGACTGAGGGAATAGTTTTGGGCCACCATATCTCCCAGGAGGGTATTAAATTAGATCCTAAGAACATTGAGATCATTATGTAGATTCTTACACCTCAAACTCAAATTGAGGTAAGAAGCTTCTTAGGACATGCTGGCTACTATAGAAGGTTTATTGAGAATTTTGACCGAATTGTTGATCCAATGTTTACCCTACTAAAGAAAGAATATGAATTTAATTGGACTCCCCAAGGTCAAGAGGCATTTGAATCCATTAAAAAATCATTGATCACAACACTGATTATTAAAGGACCTAATTGGGGGGACTCTTTCCATATCCATACAGTTGCTTCCAATCAGGCAATCAAAGATGTCTTGGGATAGACAAGTGAGTCTGGGGGTATGCATGCCATCTATTATGTCAGTAAAAACTTGAACCCTAAAGAAAATAACTATACAACCATAGAAAAAGAATTCCTACCAGTAGTGTATGCCATTAAAAAATTATGCCACTACATTACGGGATACAAGGTATTTGTGCATACAGATGAAGAAACCATTAGGTACATCATGAACAAAGCTGTAGTTGGTGGGAGAATCATTAGGTGGTTGCTTTTGTTGCAAGAATTTGACATAACCATAATTGATAAACTAGGGAAAGATAAAATAGTTGACTTCTTGTCAAGACTGATTGTACAAGGAAATAATGACCCAGTTGATGATGCATTCTTAGATGAACACCTATTTGTTATTTCAATCCACTCACCATGGTTCGCTGATTTTGCTAATTACTTAGCCACAGGGAAGTGTCCACCGCATTTTACTCCAAAAGAAACAAGACAACTAATCAAGAACAATTGTAGATATAAATGGTTGAACAATATTTTATTTAAATGCTTCCCTGATCATGTGTTGTGAAGATGTGTGCAGGAAACTAAAGTTTATGATGTCATTCGGGCATGCCATGATGAACCATTTGAGGGGCATTTTTCAGCTCTTCAGACTAGACATAAGATCCTTGGAGCTGGATACTTTTGGCCCACCATGACAAAGGACATTCAACCAAAGAATGGGATGACCTACATTGTCTGGTGAGATGCCTCTACAACCTCAAGTGATTCTTGAACCATTTGAAAAGTGGAGCATAGATTTTGTAGGATCTATTGATCCACCTATTGATGGGTGTTTTTGCACACAACTTAGATAAATTACCAAGTATCTTATCTCTCCTTAAAGGAATCAAATCTCAAGTGAATGGAAAATGACTATCCCAAGGTCTATACAGCCAGGTCTTGGGCTTCACAAGATAACTTAGTTGTATGATGTCTTTTGCTATTCCAATCAAGGGGACTTACATGCAATGTTGATGCAGGAGCATCTAGTGGTGTAAGGGCAATCTTGCATCACCCAAAAAAAAATGATGATTCAAAATTGATGACTTTATTTTCATTTCTTTTCAAAATTTGTATTTCTAGTTCCATAATCGCTTGAATAATGAAGTAGAACCTTTAGTTTTCCAAACTGCTATTTTAGGAAGGTTTGCATTTGGGCACGTATGGAAGCAAAAATTTACAGGAGGCTTCAAAATTGAAAAATAAGACCTTTGGTGAAGGAATCAATCAAAGATCACTTGTGGGCTGAAAGATATTAAAATTTTTGTTTCTTGAAAAAGCTTCAAAGTCGAGTTTGAGGCACTTAGAGGCTCCATAAGGCACCGAAAAATGGGTAAATTGACATAGCAGATTCTTAGTGTGTAGAGCACGCCGCAATCTTTCCAACACTTCAAACAGTTCGTCAATCAGACACCTAGATCAAAAGTTATGGCTCTTGGAAGTTGACCTATTTTTGGAGGGAGTTGCAAATTTCAAAATTTTGGCTAGAGGCCGCCAAAAAGGGCTATTTATGACCATTTTTGGGAACTCTTGGAGTAGTAGAGATAAGGGGGAAAGTATAGAGTCAAGAAAAGGTGAGAAAATAGAAACCCTAGATGATTTGAGGCTATAGAAGGCAGAAGGTTCCAGAATCTGGAGATAGGAAGTTGTAATGTGTTGTAGCCTGTGGAGGATTCATCCTCTGATTTGATTTTAGATTCTGTAATGTAATGTGTTGTCCAAATGAATAAAAGAACATTCCTATTTTCTATGCGCAATTTGTGTGTTTTGTGATTTACCCTTTTCATCAAATGTAGGGTTTTGTGAGATATGACAACAATAGGTATACAAAAACCCTAAGTGATTTAGACTGTGAAGTCTGAAAACTTTATCAGCTACTGATCAATGAAATGCTGCTTTAATCTAAATCTACCAAATTTTAAAGAAAATACAAAAAGACAAGGGAAAGAGGAATGAATGATAAATCCTAAGGCTAGATCATAGTGAATGGAATTGCTGCAGATAGACAGATGCCCTAAAACCAATTTCTACTTAACCAAGTTAAACTACAATGCTGCAGAAATAGTGCAATCTTCAAAGGTAGCCAAAGATTTTCAAGTTACATGAGTTCATTAAACTCCCAATTAATAGTGCAACCTAATCAATGTTATGCAACTGAACTTAATTCATTCAAATAGGTTCAAACTAACCATACAAAGTTACTTACAATCAACAAGAAACAAATGGTATGAACCAGAGCATACATCAAATATCTAAGCATTCATTCAAATTGTAATTGTACTTTATCTAAATCCAAGTAGAAATGAACCATGAAATCCAAAATTCAATAACACAATAACACAATTTGCAATAGCACCTATAAACAAGTTTTGTATTAATTCAGAATTTCAGCAAAGTCTCAACGATTCATTGTTCCAACCTTAAAAAGAGAGAAAATGATTGTTCTTATATAGAGGAGCAAGCATACTGCGTTTTTCAATGAATGGTGAGGATTAATCCAATACTAAGGGCTCAAATTCAACAACATTTAATTTGGGCAGCTGGGTTGTTACAATCTCAGAATTGATTTTGTCCTTTAGGAAAAAGATGAAATTACAACTTTTGGACTTGATATAATAGGACAAAATTACAACTTTTTGAGTTGTCTAACAAGAAAAAACTCTTTTACAATGAATTAATTGGTCAAAAGAAGTATGTGGCAGCCTTGTTAGATTTGGCATTTAACTTATGCTTTTGCTGATTCAACTTTCTGTTGTTCATTGTCATCTGCTATCACTTTGTTCTTCTCTGCTTCCTTTTTTCTGTATGCCATTAATGCCTCCAATGCTGGATTAATTTCTTCAGGAGTAGGATCTTTTACAAAATCTATTCAAAACTTAAGGGTGTCAATTGCCCTAGACAAACTATTATATACTACAAATTTTGCCCTTCTACCCTTCTTGAACTCCTTAAACTGTGCTTGCAGGTTGCTTTCCTTGTTCATATCTGTAGTGCTAAAGGATGAGGCATCTCCCTACAATAGTAAACCCAACTGTTTCTTGCATTCCTAAGTGTCAATTGTAGGGGCAGTGTCATCAAGATATAAGCATGTTGCAACCCAGAGCAGGTCATTGAAGCTACAGATAGCTTCTAAAAGTTGAGTCTTAGCAGACTCACCCTCAGTCTTTACTTTATCAAAAATCTCCGTTCTTAACATAAGCATTTCCAGCCAATGATCAGGCATATGCAATTTGTCCTTTGTCAAAATTTTCTCCTCAATGAGAAGTTCCTCTGATAACTTGCTCATAGCCAAAACTCAGGGATGAATATGTGAATAATAATCATCATAACCCTCACTGTCCTTCATTATTTCCTCCCATTCAGCCTCAAGAGAACAAAAATCCTTATGCATTTCAGTGAGCTCATCGATTATATCACAACCCTCTGTATATATCTTTGTTATCCATTGTCATGTCACTAAAGCAAGTTTCCTTATATTATCAAAACCTTCTAATTCCTCTTTTGAAAGAATAGAAGGAGCTATGGCAGTACAATCCTTGATATGCATTGGCTTGATCAAATACTTGACACAAGCATGAAGTTCCTTGTTTTAATGCCTGAGCTGCTTCTTGGTGAGCTCATCCTTATTCATTCTATTCATTACGTTTGAAAAAGAATCTTTGAATTCCTCAATTTTTTGCACCCTAGTAGTAGGACCGAGGTTTATTGTGGAAGTATTATATTCCTCTAGCCTGACATCTTCTTTATTCACATGTGAAGGAGGTACTACAATCTCAACTACCCTTGACCCTAAAGCATCTTTATATATTCTTGAGTGTACCTTCTCTTGCTTCTGTTTCTTTGGCTTCTCAAGCTAGGCAAGGAAGCTATCCAAATTTAGGTCCATAGCTTCAATTTGAGGTTGCTTTCCTTGGAACCTTTACTACAACCAGTCTGGGGCTGTCAAAGAATGAGTAGGGGACTTAGTTTGGTCACACTCTTTATTTAAATATTTATTATTGCCTGCATCACCTGTCATTCCCCCTTTATTTGCATTGTCTTCCCCAGGAGTTTTTGCATCAACTTTTGAAGGAGATCCTATTTGTTCTAGCTGCTTCCACTCAACCTTATCAAATGTACTCTGGTCTGGCTCATCTTGAGGTGGACTATCATCAATGTTCACTATCTCTATGGTACTCAAATTCATAGGAGGATTGTCTAGAGCATCTTGTATCTGCACTTCCTCCTCATTGATTATGTTAAGTTTCACAAATATCTTTTCTTTTCCTTCCAATAGAGGCACCTGAGGGGACATGGGCTTAGAAGCATCCTTAGCAGTCTGAAATGGCTGGGTTAAGCTACTGTTTATTGTCATCAATGAATCTACTGTTGTACTTGGTAGCTACACTCTAGAAAGGTTTACATATGCTACAAAACCTAAGGAAGGTGGAATAGAAGGACAAGGAAGAATGAGAGGAATGATAATAGGCCTGGAAAAGTCAAGGGGTGGTAGGGAGAAGGATGAATGTGTAAGGATGGTGGAGATGGGTGGCAATGAAGAAATTGTGAAAGGTGAAATAGATGGAATGGAAGAAATGGAGAGTGGAATGGGAAGGGAAAGTGGAGGTGATAAGGAGACAGGAATATCAGGAGGAGAAGATGGAGGGGAAGAAGAGGGTGTAGCTGAGACAACAGTAGGAGAAGGTGGCACAAAGGATGCAATAGAAATGGAAAGAGAAGGTTGTGAACTTACAATAGGAGGAGAAGGCATAGAAGCATTTTGTATGGTTGATGCAATAGGAGGAGCAGTAGTAGCAGGTGAAGGAATGGTAGTGGATACAACTACAACTGGAGGGTCTTGTACAATCTTGAGGCTTGGTGCCTTCTTTGAAGTCTTAGTTTTCTTTGCCTTTGATCACCCTTCTGCTTCCCCAACTTGTGTAGGTTTCCTCTTAGAAGTACTCATTTGAACTGGGGATATGCTACCCCTCATCATCTTCTTGGACTCTTTAACTACTTTTCCTTTACTTTTTTCTATCTGCCAAGGGTAGGTCATCTTCGGTGTCCTTACTATCAGGCTTTTCCCCTTGGGCTACCTCTCCTGGAACTGTAGGCTCTGGCTCCTTAACCTCAATAGGTTCATCCTTTTTGTCATCACTTTCTCTTTCTTTCCAAGGGTTGGTGTAAGTTAAGGTGACTCCAGCAGCAGTGAGTTGAGCTACCTGTGTTCTTACCCAAACTCTGTTGTATCTAATTGGATTTTTCATAAGTTCCTCAAGGGAACTGTCTTCTTCCTCGGACCAATTGGAAGGTGGGATTGGCTAACCAAAAACTCTCCTCCATTCATCCTCTTGGATCACCACTCCATCAACTAATTGATCTAGTGTTTGAGCAATCTGAAATCTACTAATGAAGTCTAAAGACAATCTTGAGCATTTTCTTCTTCTTACTTCATGCTCATCAATACGATTTGCCCAAAAGTCCTCTAAGTGTAACTTATGGAAGGGTTTCTTTCTCACATGCTATTCTAGTGTCCCAAAGGGATCAAAATGTGTCTGAGCTTTGTAGAAAATTAGGTGTAGTTACTACAGCTCAACATCAGAGTACTCTGCTGCACCAATCATTATACAAGTGAATAGTCCCCTACCCAAAACAATAGGGAACTTGATGAAAGCTCTATGCAGATGCTTCCACATGTTATGGCATACACATAATTGTCTTGTCAACTCCAATAGGACTATCTTGTTAGTTGGGTGCTTTGGTAGCCTGTAAGGAGCTCCCCTGAATCCCTATACTCAAAGATATGTGAATTTTGGAAATTGGATGTACCACTAGCCATAGTTATGAATCACATTAGTAGCCTCCAAGGATATCCTCCTTGACATGTCATCTTGTAGCATTCTAGTGATATGCATGGTGAATGCATCATTTATCCTTTTGTAGTGTACTAATGATTGGACAAGTTGCAATTGTGGATAGCAGTCATATACTTATAACTCCCCATCTACATTTCCAACTGTCCCTAGCTAATAAAGCCTAGGATAAACAAAGTTTCTAACCAACATATATACTACATAAGAGGACCAATGGAAGATCTTAGTCTCACTCAGGGCCAGGAATCCCTCATGAATATTATCACTGATAAGACAAGCCCAGTGTAGTTTCCTATCTCTTTTCAAGATTTCCTCAATGTAGCCAAACATCCATGGCTCAAAAGTTGATGCAACAAGTAATCCTATAATCCTGCTCAATAGTGTGACCAAATCTCCTACCTCATCCTTAAAATCACTCCTATACAGTACATGAGGTACCTTGGACATTGGTGTCCTCTTCTTTTTCATCCATTTATCATTAATAATCCACCTAGAGGCCTCTGGTCCTTGGTCATACATTGCTTGATTTTGAGACTTAGTGACTACAGTCAGGGTAGGATATGGAGGGATATCAAAGGCTTCTAAAAGAGCTTCCACAAGGAATCTTGCAACTACTCGCCCATCCTATGTCACCATTGACCTAGTGGGAGCATGATAGCTCTCAGCACAAGCCACAATTAATTATGGACATTGGACTGATGTAGGGAATGCAGTGGGTTGGGCAATCCCGTTGCCTCTGATCCTTCTTGCCCAATCAGTCAGATTGTACCCAAAGATCCTCAACTTGAAATCATCTAGGTCAATATGGCCTAAGTTGGTATCTCCTATGTTGTTCTAGATCGAGGTGATCTTGGAAGAGGGAGGAATGCCCTTGAACTCGTACTTCATTGTTGTAGCCCTTGTAGACATTTATCTTACAATGCATTACCTTAATGAATACCCTAATTGAATACCATTCCACATGCCTAAATCTATTCATTTGGTTAGGAATCCTACATGAACCATCAAAGAAAGACCTTACATGAATTCCTACCATAAATTTTCCATTTCAGCATCAAATCCAATCAGTTGTGGTAAAAAGCAAGCATTTGCCCTCCTACTGGATGTTAGCATGCATCACCATAGAGTTAAATCTTTACATTAGATGGTAAGAAATAAGGCATTCAAAAAAAACTGAATGATGCAAAGGACTTAGTCTAGGGTGAGCAATTGGACTTGCTCAGGATGCATTAGCTATTTGTATAAAAAGCGAGCTCAAGGTCATACATAGGACAAAGTGGGGTTTAGGATTCTATAGGACAAGTAGAGTTTTGAGCTCCCGTGGAACATATCCTACACATAATGATTTTAGTGTTGGAGACTTTCTTGTCCAAAACGGGTAAAATATGGGTCACCAGATATGCGGGGAAACAGGTCCTTACCATACATGTCCTAGATGCCTAAGTTTTAGAGAAAAAGGATCTACTCTATTCTAAGTGGGCATGAGGTGGGGTACTAGACAAGGCAGTTAAAATGACTGTTATCAGATATATCTAATATCGAGTTGATTATCCCTAAAGACCTTTTTATCATTAAAGAGGGATAAAGTGGGATGAATGAGCCACACTAGATAAAGTAGGAAAAAGGATCCCTACCGGATGTGTTCGACATCTAGCTGAACTCCCATAGAAGGCCTTTTGATGGTCTAAGGTAATGAAATGGGAAAAAGGGTGTTCACCAGATAAAACAACGGAAAGGGGGTTTGGTGGATATATCTGACACTCATTAAAATTCCCACAAACGACCCCAAACTACAATTTCTAAAGACTTAGGTGGGCTGAAAGCAGTCTACGGGATAAAGTGGGGATTTGAAGCCCTAGCGGACAATGTCCACCAAGGTTTAAAAGTTACGCTAGCATGATTTCCCCGCTCTAAGGCATGTTTCCTAAGTAGGCTTTCAAACATTGATAAAAACGATGTTTTTCTCTTTAAAAGATTCATCACATACAATATTTTTCTTGCACAAAACAAGCCTATTTAACAAAGGTTGCATTGATTTAACCTAGAATCAGAGCTTTGACTCACAAACCTACTTACACAAGACACTATAAAATCTCAACATATAAACCCTATACTATGAAAGAAGACTAAAAGAACTAGGGTGTGTAATTTATACCATTCATCACCACGAATAAAAAAGGAACCCTTTACTGACTTCAATGGGATTCAAACAAGACATAAATAGCAATTTCAACTATGAACCAAAGAAAGAAGGAAAAAGGGGCCAACCTAGCTCAATTTAGGAAATATGCAGTAGACCTTAAGCTGACACTAAATCCTTCAATCGCCACCAGAGAGGTTTTGAACGCAAGGAAAATTGATGCAAAAATAGCTAAGATCATCGAGAGCTTCGAGTAGTCAAGAGATTTTGAATGCAAGTAACAAATAAGGGTTAAATTTTGAGTTTTATACCCCCAATAAACTTACCATAAATGCGCCAATACCTTCGACAAAGTGGCACGCACTCAAAATGTGAAAAGTGGGGAAAGCAAAGGACACAGGACATGCAGGAAAAAGGTCTGGTAGATAATGTCCACTAGAGGCTAAAAGACCTACAATATCCTATAGGGGTTAGAGGACCTGCTTTCCCTTTGAAGGCACTAACTTTAAGAAAAAGCAAAACTTTTGGACATCACTATACATATCCTGCAGTGTCTATTTTTAGCACAATATTCTGTAGACACCAAAATTAGTGCAAAGGGCCAAAATAAAAAATTCCCTTAGTACAATCATGCACAAAACAATCCAAAACCTTTACAAATTGATCACGAAGATAAAATGTGAAGTCCAAAAGACCAAATCATCCCAAATACCAAATTTAAAACAAGTCCTCCACCCAAAGCATGACCTTCATTCCCTCAATACCAAAAGGAAGGAAAACTGAGACCTCAAGCCAAAGCAAAAGAGGGGGTCTCCATTTGACAAAATGGGGCATGTGTGCAAGGCACAACAAATGATGACTCTACTGGGAAAATGATCCAGAGCATTTCTAAGATAAACGATAGTTACAAACCTAGAAGCTCTAAGTTTCCTACTTATCAAACCACATAAACATGATGACAAACTCAAGGAATTAGAAATCAAAGACTAGTGCAACCATCTACATTCCAAAGATCTGAGTGTGTGCACATGTGTTCATTTCCATTCTTCAGAAACCAAGATCATCCAAGTTCTCTCGCATTAAGATACATGAATGGTACTCACCTTATGAACTACTTGGACATTGCCTTGTTGCCAGTCAAGTATCCATAGCTCTGACGAGGTTATCTCTATAATTCTGCTCAAGCATTTCTCTACTACCAACTAGGCATCTATATCCCCAATAGAGATACTTGAATCCTCCAGCTAGTTGAGTGATATTATGGGAGTACTGAAAAGTACCACCTTTTGATATATTGCTTGCTTAATGTTTCAGTTAATTTAGCTTTTTGATAAGAGTACTAAGAAGCACCACTTACCCTTATAACACATAATTTTTCCACATGGGCTACGTGCATTGGTTCAACTTTGCTGCGCTGGGAATCATAGTGGTGGCAAAGGATAGACCTTAAGATTTTTCACTTAATACAAGATCACAAGGACTTTCTTGGAAACTTTAGTATCATTAAGATATGAAGAGATATAAGATCTTAAAACACTTCAGGTCAAACTAGATCAATAATTCATCTTCCAGGAGCAAGTACCATGCCATCTAGTATGAACAATTGGACCCACAGTAGACTCTAGATTCACGACCATGGTTTCTCAAAGAAATTCTGAACCATAGGCCCAAAGAACACCTTTTGGGATGTCTTAAAATTGCCACCTTATTCAGAAAATGGAAGAGCCCAAACCAAAAGAGAACACAACAATCAAAAGAAACGAAAGCAAACAACAACTAACACTAACCAAAGCCAAAAAATAGAAAGGAAAAAGTATGTATACAAATAGAAGGCATAGGTGCCTCCTAAGGTTGGAAATAATGCTTCAAAAACTACCCATTAACATGTAGTGGGATATCTTCACTAGTAAGTGTTTTCAACCGATATGCATTATCTCCCAAAATTTCAACAATTTGATAGGGGCCTAGCCAAAGTTTTTCAAATTTACCATGCTCTCCCTTCTTTTCATGAGCTTTATCCTAGTATAGAACTAAATTTGAGATATTAAAAGTTTTTACCTTGGTTCTCCTATCAAATCAATGTTTCACAATGCCATGATGTTTGGAAAATTTTTCAATAGCAGCATCTCATTTTTCCTCTAGATGTAATAACTGTGTCAGGCAAGTGGAAGTTTTGTCATCAGACTCTAGGTAATCCTGCATGAATTGCAAGTCCTCAAATGTATGGGAAACACAGGCTCTAATCCATAAACCAAATGGTAGGGCGAAGTTCCTAAAGCAACCCTATTTCTTATCCTTTTGGCCCACAAAGCGAATCTAAGCTGAGTGTGCCATTCCCTAGGATTCTTGTCAAGCAGTCTTTTAAGGACTTCTAACAATTTTTTGTTTGTGGACTCAGCGACACCATTACCCTTGGGGTAGTAATTGGATGAAAATTTCTATACAATGTTGTAATCAAATGCCTAGTTAGAGAAACACAGTGATGAAAATGCAGGACCATTATCACAAACAAGAGCAAATGGACAACCAAACCTTGTAATAATATGTTCTTCAACAAACTTTATTACTACCTCTGTCGTGCATTGCTTACATGCTTGAACTTCAGACCATCTAGTGCAATAATTAGTTGAGGTTAGAATATACCTATGGCCTGTAGGGGAAGGTGGATTTATCATACCAATAAAGTCGAGCCCCCATTAAGCAAAGGGGTGTACCTCTACAATTGGTTGCAAAGGAATTGCAACATTCCTTACCCTTGAGGAAGAAGTTTGGCAGACATGACAAGTCTAGACATGTGTATGAGCATCTCAGAAAATCATAGGCCAATAATACCCTACCCAGAGAATTTGGTTTGCAATGGATAAACCAGAACCATGTCCTATGCCAAATTTTTCATGAAAACATACCAAAACCTGAGCAACTTCTGGTTTGTTAAGGCATCACAAATAGATTCCTTCATGATTTTTCTTGTATAATAATGAACCCTTGACCATAAAACTACTACTTTTTAACCTTAAATCCCACCTCTGGGTAGAATTCAGATGAGGAGGACATTGCTGATTAAGTAAATAGAACAAAATGTCATTGTACTAATCATCTTGAGATATGTCTTCTAGAACATATTGTTGAGAGACTAAGCCTAGATTAGTTTCTTCCATTGTTCTAGTGAGGGTCTGTCCTTTCACCAGTCTCATTGGTTGTATTTCCAAGTCAAATTATTGTAATATGGCGACCCACTTTCCTCTTCATTCTCCTAACTCATTTTGCATCAGCAATGTTTTGACAACATTCAGAACAATGGTTGTCACCCTACTTGTTAAGATATAATGGTGAAATGTTTTCACTGTCTTTACAAATGCATAAGCTTGTTTTTCTACATTAGGATAACGGAGCTCAACATCCTTCAATGGAGTACTCATGAAAGCAATCAGATATTCATTCGTAGGGCCTTTCTTTTGAGTTAGCATTGTTGCACACGTGCGTTTTGAAGCAAAAGAATAGATATGGAATGGAAAAGTATAATATGGACTTATAAGCACTGGGGCATTTGCAATAGCCTACTTGATTTCTCAGAAAGTGTTTTTCACCTTAGATGTCCACTCAATTTTAACATCTTGTTCAACATGGCATTCAATGGCCTAACAATCTCAGCAAACCTGGTTATGAATTTTCTTACGAAGTTGATCTTTCCAAAGCATGACTTGAGTTCCTTCTTGCTAGTGGGTGGATGAATTTTAAAGATAGCCCAAACTCTATTAGGATCTATTGATATACCTTCTTTAGAAATAACATGTCCCAATAGTTTTCCTTCAGTCACCGTGAGGATACACTTCTCGGGGTTAAGTGAAATACCATAGTCTCGACAACACTGTAAAACCTTCCTCAGGTCAGAGATGTGATCCCCTCTTCTCTTGGAGAATATGGTTAGATCATCCATGTAGATGATAATGAATTTGCCAACTAAACCTTTGAAGGCTATATCCATTTCTCATTGGAAAGTTGCACCTGCATTGATTAGGCCAAACGACATTCTTCGATATGCATATATCCCCCATTTACAGGTGAAGGCTATCATCAGTCTATTAGTGTACTCAACCATCACTTGGTTATACCCTGAATAACCATCTAGGAATGACATCATCTGGGATCCATTAACAATCTGCAGTATGTCATCTAGTGATGGCAAAGGATAAATGTCCTTATCCGAAGCTCTGTTCAATTTTTTGAAGTCTACACACAATCTGATTTCACCATTGTTCTTATGGACTGGTACTAAATTGGCCACCCATGTCAAATGACATACTAAAAAATGATCCTAGATGCTAACAACTTCTTCACTTCCTAGAAAATCAGACGTTCTAACAGGGCATTGACAGGTCTTTGCCTCTGGCGAAATGGTTTGACTCCTGGTTTCAAAGGTATTGTGTGAGTAATAATAGAAGTATCATAGGTTTTCAAATCCTCATAACTCTAGGCAATGGCATCATGATAGCCCATTAGAGCTTGGATAATTCATGCCCTTTCTTTGGGAGTATAGACCTTACCAATGAAGACATTCTTGATATTATCATCAGTCCCTAAGTTATGTGGGTCACACTTTCCCCCAATATAATCAACTTGTTTTCTCTAGGTTCCTAATTAGTCATGATCAAATAGCCTCTCCAACTCAACCATCCTCTAGGGAATAGTGTTGGTCTTGAGATTTAAGACACCTTCCAAATCCATCTTAGCAGCTTTAGCTTCTTCTTCATCTATAACTTGAGCAGCAAACATGTCTGAACATGTGAGGAATTCAAGTATATGCTTATCATCTTCAAAGACTTGAAAATTAGTGACATTATTAGGTACAAAGGGAGTTAGGACCAACTCCATAGTGAACTTCTTTAGATCAGACATGTCTAGTGGTTCCAAAGTACTAGCAGCTTGTGCTAACGCATTAGCAACATGATTATGTTTTCTTGGGATCAACTGAATCTTAAAACCATCAAAACTCTCTATAAGATCCCAGACTTAGTTTTGGTAATATCTGAGCCTTTTGTCATGATAGGAGTATTACTTCCTTACTTATTTGACCACCAATTATGAATCTCCAAAAACTTGAATTACTTGAGCCTTTTGTCCAATAACAGTCAACAATCCATGCACTAATGACTCATACTCAGCAACATTGTTTGTGCAGAAGAGCTGCAGTCTATAGGCAACAAGATATGACTCTCTAGTAGGACTAATTAACTCAAATCTAGCACCAAACCCCTACTTGGACTTGGATCCATTAAAATGTAATGTCCAAATCTAAGGTTCCCGACTCTGTGTATCACTAGAAATAGCTGAAGTCTGACTGGCTTGTGGTTTCATTTTTTCATTATCCTAAGGAAACATCTAAATCATTTTATTATCTGATGTTAGGGATAACTTCAAGCACCTCTGGACCTATTGTATTGCTTTTGCACATAGTGAACACTTGATTTCTGAATGAGATGCATTATAGATGCGACACCAATTTGGAAATAACAACACTTCCATGTGTATCTTTTTCCCCACGGCTAATTTATCACTCATAAACTTAGCTATGAAGTCTCTGAACCCTTCAAAGATCCCAAGTTCATCATTAGAAGAGTCATGATCTGATTGAACATATACCTCTATACTGTCTTGTTGTTTATCCAGAGGTGGTTCAAGATGACTGCAACCATCAAGCACTAGTACTTCTACCTGATTTATATGATGAAGATAGACTCCCAAATCCATTTTAGAGTACAAGATCTCGTTCATCTGATTATACTCATTTATCATGTGCTTGAACTTTGGTTCTCTCTCAATGCAAATTTGATTAACAATGCCTCTCCATGGCAGCCACATATGGGGGAAGTCAGTGGCCATATAGCCATTCAAAGTTTTTGACTAGTCCTTACTAAGTAGCATGCCATAAGTATCAGGAATATCTACCACTTGTATGTCTATGTACTGCTGCACCTGAGGATCTAAGGCCAGTTGCATATGAATTCAATTCAATTCTCCAACTCCAACTTGTGTTTTGTCTAACTGAGTAACTTTCCTAGAGGACTTAGCAGGAGTGAGTCCCAAGGCCTTGCAAATGGAAAATAGCATCACATTGGTGGAGGCTCTTGAGTCTACTAGGTAGTTGGGAAGGTTCTTAACAAATATCCTTAAATTCAACAGGAAGGGTAGTGATTCACTTTTCTCCTTATATAATGTGACCTACTGATCAGTGTCTAAGACATGAACTTTATCTTTTCTCTTATTTTGGACATCCTTCTATGAGGTATCTTTTGGAGTAGGGTCTGACTTAGCTTGCATTCCAATGTCTTGGAGAAATGTTGTCCTTACTTCAGGGATCTTCATCAGCTTGAAGACAGACAAACTAACCTTCATCTTTCTAAGTTCATCAACTACATATTGACCCAACTTGGCTACCTCAGACCTCTTAGATGATTCTGTAGTATCATGTTGAACGATGACCTGAGGGGTACCCTTTTGGGGATCAAGATTATTAGAGGCCTTGGGATTAGGAGGAAACTGGTAAATGTTTGGAGGGATAAATGTAGTAAAAGGTCCTTTCAAATTGTTACTTCTAAGGTTATAAGGGGCCCTATTACACTGTTGATAAGCATGTACTTCATCAGCTTGTTCTTCCTTAGGTTGGTTGTCATCTTGAAAAGGGAAAACATAACTCTCCAATATCATAGCAGTGTCATACCTTTGAGTGGGCACCAACTCATATCCCATACGTGGGGTGGTCTCTTGTCCATTAGCATTTTGAGCCTCCCTCTGGAAGATACTAGGTGTGATCTGAAAGTCATGATAATCTAATTCTGAATGTGCATTAGTGTTATGAATTCTGCACCATGAGGATAGGGCAGCTTCTGCCAGCATCACTCACCCTTGAGAATGGTTATTTGCATTTTGAGACTCTAAAGGTGATGGGACACCTCCATTATTTGGCCTAGTATTCTAGGTCCTATTTGGTCTCTAATAGTTTTGGTTCTTAGGATTAAGCTGCCATCAACCTTGTAAATCCTATGTAATTAATTACTCATATTTTTTGTAAATCACCCATAAGGGATGAAAGGTTTCACTAGCAGCAGTTTTGTTTCAGCTACATGTTTATATCCAGTCCTCGACATTAATTCATCCGCGACGGGGGGTCACTAATTATTTGTATTTTATCATTGTGAATCTGGACCATTCGTCATTAGGTCACAGATCTGACAGTCGATATTTTTGTTGGTTATCTTGCCCTAGAAGGCAACCCCCTTTTATAAGGATATTTGTACTACATTTTGATTAGATTTGAGAGTAACAGGTGGTGTTGGATTGAAGACTGAAGGAGATAGCAAGTGCATGTATTGTAATCTCATATTTGAAGATAATACAACTTGGAGCCTCTTTTCTTGGTGGAGTTTTTTACCTGAAAGGGTTTTCTCCACATTACATACTGTGTTATGTGTTCAGTTCTTAGTGCATGTTATTTTTGTGTAATGGGTTTTGATTTCTGTTGCAATCTCCATTGATTCTACATTGTTTAGAGGATAATAAGGTTTGAATCAGATTTTCGTTGTGTGGTTTGCACCTTCATTTCTAACATGATTTTGGTTCCTCTGCTGTAAATAAGCGTTTTGATTCCTAAGATGAGTCACTTCAGCTATAAGATTCTTCATTTGTTAGGCTAGTTCTCTAATGTCATCCCTAGTCTTGGTAGTTGTAGCTTTAGATGATTGAAGGAATGGAAGTTGGACTGGAGGCAATTATGATATGGGGGCTCGAGGATGAACCACTAAAGCTTGGATTGCAGCTGGTACTAGAACGGGGTTGATCACTGGAGTATGATTAGCCAGGGCTTGGTTTATCCTTTGAATCTGATTGGGCATACCCATAGGACCTATATGATTAATGGGGCTTGACCTTGATTGCCCTAATTTCGTGTTTGCCTTGACTGCTTCAGCATAAGCTTCTACCAGGGTTGCCATCACATGGGTCTTTCTTCTAACAGACATTGAGGTCAACCTATCTAATGCAACATAATAAATTGGCAATGCAATATTTGCAACAATGTTGTAAGGTTCTTGGAGGCGATAGTAGGCTTTGTGGAACTTGTTATTGAAGGTGCTTATCAACTTATCATCCCTCCTCTGAATCTCAACAAAGGACTGATAGAGATCAACATGAGATGTTGGCATCCTAAATTGATCCAAAAATGCATTCTTAAGGACCTGCCAAGAATTAATAGAATTTGTAGGTATATTAGCAAATAGCAGGCTTCATCATGGAGAGAATACAGAAATAGTTTGTAGGCTACATCCTCATATTGGACTTGCAACATGTACATATTACCCTCAAAAATCTTTATGTGTTCATCTGCAGTTTGCTCAGGATCATTAGGATGAAATTTAGAACAAAACTTGTCAAGATTCTTTGGCATGTCATGATAGTTAGCAAACTGGATGGGAGAACGACTTGCAGCCAACCAAGCCATATTGAGAAAATTTACTTGAACTATGGTAGGGTTTCTAGGAATGGACTACGATCTTGGAGTTCTAGGTATCCCTTGATCTCTTCTTGTTCTTCTAAATTGAGTTAAGAACAAAAGATACTCCCCTACTGAGCTAGATCTTGTATGTCTTTGTCTGGTCCCCAGCCTAGTCTATCTAGATGGGAAGGGATGAGAATACATAAAGCAATGTCCAGGTTGCGTACTTTTGGCCCACCATGACAAAGGACATTCAACATAATGTGGTGCAGTCATGGTAAGAGGGTCCAAAGAATGAACTATCCAAACCATGTAGCTAGAGTAAACACAACAAAAACAACACAAATATAGAATGCAATGGAAGATTCAGATATTTAGTATATCAAAGAATTACAATGCTCATATGTCGGCAACATGTGGGCTATAATCAAAGGGCTCACAGGCTTGCTTTCTAAGTTACAACAGATATGAAAGATATGGCATTGAAGTGCCTTCCGAAAAGAAAATCAAACTCTAAATCACATTCTAAAACTACTGACTTCCTAATGCTTCTAGGAGATCTATATATATATCATCTCCAAGCTCATAGAATCCTCCACGTCAGCCACAAGACGTTACAAACTCCAATGAAAGATGTAACATGTAGAAACATGTAGGTCGGCCTACAACACATGGTATTGCTCCACAAATGAATGAAACTTGGTGCGGACCTCAAGGAAGGTCTATCTAGTCCTCCTTTTCCTTGTGATATGTTTCATTTGGCTCCACAAGTCTCAGAAGTGCTCCACAACTTTCTCCTTCAATTAACTGTCTAGATGCTCTATTATGTGAAAGTTGATGATCTTCTGATAGCGATAACTTTCTAGAAACAAATCCAAATCACTTGCAATTAGAATATGATGTAGCTAACATGGCATAGAAGCTAAATCCTGCTCTGCATACTCTAATATGAAAATGCGGCAAAATGCGGTAGAAAATGCTGAAACTTGCAAATGATTGAATTAAACTGAAAATGAAGGAAAAGAAAGAATGCAAATATTTTTAGTTAATGCAAGATTGCTTTGCAACTTGGGATGCTTCTGCATCACTATGTCAAGCAATGTGACCAGTGCCAAAGAATGGGAAAACGTACATTGTCTAGTGAGATGCCTCTACAACCTTAAGTGACTCTTGAACCATTTGAAAAGTGGGGCATAAATTTTGTAGGACCTATTGATCCACCTTCCAAGGGTAACCACTACATCTTAGTCTGCACTAATTATGCTACCAAATGGGTTGAAGCAATGGCCCTACCAGTTGCAAGAGAAGAAAAGGTAGCATATTTCCTATATAAACACATTCTACAAAGATTTAATGTCCTGAGGGCCCTTGTCTTTGACCAAGGGCCACAATTTATGTCTAATTTAATCAAATCATTTCTGATTAGGTACCAAATCAGCCATAGAAAATATTATCCATACCATCCTCAGACCAATGGACAAGTGGAAGTAACCAACATGGAATTGGAAAATATTCTGGTGAAGACATTCTCATCCAAAAGAATAAATTAGGAAGATAGGATGACAAAAGATGTTTGGGCTTATAACACTACATGGAGGACAACCACAAATTTCACTCCCTACGAACTGGTTTATGGCAAGAAACCAATACTCCCTATTGAGTATGGATTGGAAACATTGAAAACAACATTGGTAGTAGGGATTGATTTGACAGAAGCCCAACAACATCGGATTATGTAACTAAATAGAGTTGAAGAAATGAGGTTAAAGGCCCTCCATCATACAAAATTGATCCAACAACAAAGGAAGGAATGACATGAAAGACACATCCGCAACAAACATTTCAAAGCAGGGGATTGGGCCCTTCTATATGACTTGAAATATCAGGATTTCAAAGAGAAATTGTACACTAGGTGGTTGGGACCATATGTAATAGATGAAGTTTTTAGCAATGGTGTGGTACAATTAT
This sequence comes from Cunninghamia lanceolata, assembly GCA_027924645.1. Classification (NCBI taxonomy): domain Eukaryota; kingdom Viridiplantae; phylum Streptophyta; class Pinopsida; order Cupressales; family Cupressaceae; genus Cunninghamia; species Cunninghamia lanceolata. Next base: position 4,586,897 of record BSBN01000942.1, read on the forward strand.
CACCAATTAATGGAGATCATCAGACTCTTCTAGTTAACATGCACAAGTTGAAGATATATCATAAACCATCATCTAAAAAAGAATTCTTTGTTGTTCCAATCTAGGATTGAACACTTCACTTTGGAAATATTTCTTCCATGGGTTTGGTGCTCTAAACCCTCAATAAGATCATGATCCAGAATAAAATGAGAAGGTTGAAAACCATAAATGGTGACCTCTCCTATAAAAAGGGGTAAAGTTGAAAACCAAAAATGGCAGCCTTACTTAACAAAAAGGTTGGAAATCAGCAATCGTGGCCTCTCTTAAATAATTTCCCCTTAATTGAACTAAATCAACTTACCTTAAAGCAATTTGCAAAAATAAACATGTGAACGTTTTAGGCTCTAGATTGATCCATATGGCTCTAGATGGCACCAGATGAATTACCACAATATCCAAGCTTAAAAATATTAATCATGCTCCCTATCAAGCATGGAAGTCTGGTAATGATCAATAAGGTCACACCTGGAATGTAAGTACCTCTCACATGTTGTCTTATTTATTAAAATAGTTGTAGTTATTTAAGAAGTTTATTTGGATGCAAAAAGTATTTTCACAAGCATGCCACGTGGGAATTTTTCCACTCGGTCATTTGGTGGTATCATACTGTAGTTGGGTAGGGAGAAGATAGCTAGCACCAAAGGATAACATTTCAAAGACATCATGATGGGTTCATCCTTCTAATTGCAACATTAAGAGAAATTAATGCACATAAGGAATAATAATTGAAAGGTAATTATGGAATTAATGTTGCATATCTTGCGAATAACTATTGAAATAAGTTCATAACAAAGGTCTTTCGTCATCAATGTACTTATATGATACTTATCAATGGTGGCGACCAAAAGAAGGAATGACTCTCACGAAGGAATTAATGAAGAACTGTAGTGGCATTGCATGCAAGTTATGCCCCATTTGCACGCATTAACTCATGCAATTATGGCCAATTCACTTGTTCTGTACTCACACATTCCAGACATCAATGACATGACAATTAAGAAGCAATAGATTGGTGACTTGCTAGTTTCACTTTCAAAATTGAAAAAGTTCTTCTCATCCATCTCTGAAGCTGTCTTGCCCTACAAAAACACCATTTTTAGAATTATATAGATTTATCACAGTGAAAATGGGGCAAAAGTGGAAAGTTGAACTAGAGAATGCACTTTTTGACCTGCCTAGTGCAACGGTATTTGAGTAGGCTGGTTCATTGGAATTCCTAAATAAATTTGAAGGATATGAGTCAAAATTGGTTGAGGAGTTTGTGATGAACTACCATCTTACATTCTCAATGGTCAAGGGAGTCCGCATTCCTGTGAGCCCTACAGTCATTAGCCAGATGTTAGATATTCCTGAGGTAGGTGAAGATCTTTCCCAGTCTAAACCCTCATATGAGGAACTTATTCAGAATTTTCATGTTGCTCTGGAGCCTTTGCCTCGCTATATTGTTAGCAAGGGGGATACTAAAGGGATAGATAGAAGAAACCTCCCAGAGCCCTGGGGAACTATGGTTTTTTGGGCGATGAAGTTTTTAATGTGTGAAGGGAAATATGATACTGTGTCCTGGAATGCACATGCTAAATTATTTAAGGCATGGGGCCAATCGGCCTAAATGTCTCATCAATTTACCTACCTACCTATACAATTACTTACAGGTTATGATAAAAAAAAAGTGAAAGGAAAAATCAATGGCTAGATCAATCATCATGGCCTTATTCATTTGATAGTTAAGCACCATTTCCTACAACAGGACAATGGCCAAGATAGATGGGAGGCATTCCTTTCACTCAAGCCAAATAAAAAGAAACCAGGAAGAAATCTAAATCTTGTGTTACCTCTGTTTCTATGGTTCCAGTTGCTCCTTCCCCCAGAAGACTTCAAAGGGTGACTGAGCAGCCTAAAGATAAAGAAGCAGAGAAGGATATTGTTGCTTCAACTTTGAGACCTAAGAGACCCCACAGGATGTTCATTATTTAAATGAATGGTGAAGAGGAGGTTGAAGCAGAAAAAGAGGCAACCAAAATTTTGGGGAGCATGTCTACTTTGTCTTACAAGAGTAAGAATCCTTTGGAGCCCTCTGGAGGGAGGGGAAACAACCCCAAATTGAAATTGCAATAGACAAAGAGGACGAGACGTAGACCCTTCAAGCCCTGCCCCTCTCAAAAGCTAAAAGTGATATGTGGGAGTGTAGAAATCAAATTGAGGAGCTTCAACAACTTGTTGAAACACGAGCTACATAAATAAAGGAGAGCCAACAAAAATATTTGTAGGATAGAGAAGAAAATAACAAAGTGATCTTTGAACTACAACAAAATCTTGAGGAGGAATGAGCCCATGTCATAAGTAGAAATGCCCAAATAGTTGCCCTGACTCAAAGACATGCACAAACTGCGCTTGCACCTATCACACTTCAACTCTATCAAGACAATGCTAAGTTCCATGTAGATAATACTAAGATAAGAAAGGAAATTGCTAGGCTCCAGAGAGATTTGGAGACCCTGCAGAGAGAAAAAGTAGTAGCTGAGGAGTAGGTTATCCTGGCATGTCAAATAAGGATATCCCTCCTTTCCCAATGTAAACCTGTAGGTGTGTATGCTCTATTTCTAAGAAAAATTCTTAACGTGGAAACTTTTGAGGATAAGTTGCAATTTATCTGTTGATTTTGAGGATGATAATAAATTTATGGAAAAGTACCTTCAAAATCCTAATGAACAACAAGACATGCTTTGTGAATTCTTCCAACATGGGTTTTGATGGGTCACCTAAATACTTCAATGCTAAACTTGTATGTTGGAGAACTTCAATTGTGAAGTTTTGTCTCACTTTTGAGATATAATGCTGAATGGGAAAGTTGGATGGAGGAATACAATGTTGTTGTAGCCAATACTAGCCTTACCATGTGCTATGAATTCCCTAAGTCCACTTGGTTTACCAAAGCCTTTAAAGCACAAGCTTATAGGCAAGGTATCAGGGAGCAATATGTTGAAAATATATAATCCAACATTGGTACAATGAGGGACCATGAGGACTATCTTCCATCTGCTATTGTTAGAACATGTCTTGGTCGATGGGAGGATCTACCACCCTATTTCCATGATGAGAGCCCATTTCTCCATTGAATTTATGGTGGATGCTTTCTAGGGCATGAATTATCATAAAACTTATTCAAGAGTGTCGATAGGATTGGATTGGGATGAGGTTTTAGCCTCCTCTAATTCTCACAATTGCCCCATGGTTAATTGCAGGGGGCCTATGCTACAAAAAAAGTTGATAAATGGTATGCCAAGGTGTCTAAAAATGAGGGGTTTGAAGCCAGAGGAAGAAAGTTCATCATGTACAAATAGGAGGACTATGATTGTAGTAGGATAATAGAAGAAAAGAACATGGAGGATGACGATGTAGTACAACTTTCACCATGAGGACATGGTGTAATTCAAGTTGGGGGGAGATGATGAGCTAGGATAATTATATGTTTAATTCCTATCTAAGACATTGCAGTGCCTTTCAATTTTATGGATTTGGCATCCTTAATAAATTATTAATGTCTATAACTATTTTAATTAAATGGATAAATATCGTGCTTTGGGATTTAATTTCTTTAGGTAGAATCTTGTGATTATTACTATGATTTTTGTCATATATGCATGTATATTAATGGTTTTGTGGAAAGTTGGTTGCTGAACTTGTGAACTTATAAGCAACCCAGATCTCTCTGAATCCACTAGAGCTCTATAAAGCCATTTTCTGAAAAGAAGACCATTAGTTCTAGATAGCTTCAGGTTACCACCTAGAACCATCCTCTCCTTGAGTCGATGGTTAGTTGACAAGATTCGTGCTAGTTTCCACCTTAGCACATGCCATGCAGGAAATCAGGCAACACTAATTCACCATGTTGTTACCACAAGTTCTCTTTGCGCCTTATAACGTTAGTTCAATGAATGATCAATTTAAATAATAGAAGCTACACTTTAGCCTAAGCTCCGTGATTCAAGCTTCACCTTCCATATCTCATGATTTCACTCACATATTTCTGTTACTGAGTTGATTGGCATCTTTAGTTCTCTAATAAGAGACTCTTAGTTTAAAAATATAAAGAGTCTAGTTACTATAATCTTTTAGTCCAGTTTAGTTTAGTTCAATTTTAGTTCTGCAAATAAAGCTCAATTGTATAAAAGCAATCCAAAAGAGTAGTTAGGGAGTTCTTGTTCTTGATTAAGAGACTATTGTTTTTCTTCAGGAAACATATTATTTTTTATTTTCATCGTGTAAGCATGCCCATTTGAACTTTCCTTCTATGAAAATAAAGGGTAGATTCTACTGATTTTACATTAGCATAGGAAGATCCTTCCAGGTGGGGAGTAGGGCCCTCTCACCCAACGGAGGAGATCTCTTAGTATTTTTCTAGTTTTTATTGCAGTTCTTTATTTATGTTATAATTTAGATCATATGTGTAGAATAAATTCTATGTTATCCCCAATTGTTGTTCACTTGCAAATTATTCTTTGTTTGAAAAAAATATAAAAATAGTTAATTAGTTCTGCTTTGATTCAAATTAAACAGTTCCTTAATTTCATTCCAATCACGTACTTCGGTTATGTGTTTGCATTTAGCAAATAGAGTAAATTGCAATTGATTTCATTAATTTAGTCTTGATTACATAATTCCTTTCTACAAATAGTATATTTGTTTCATTCCATTTCAATTCTTCAAGCATGTTTATGGCAACTAGTATAATTTAGATTTCAGTACTGTCTTTATCTTTCTTTAGAATAGGACCATCACTCGAACACCCCAAAACAAAAGTGAACCTTACCGTAGATAGCTCTAGACACCACCAGATAATATTAAATGATGATAAATTAACATGACTAGAATGAACTCATCACTTACTTTTTCACTTTGAGTCTACCACTACACCAAATGATATGTGGACCACTTTGGAAAGCCTCTTTGGTAAGCAGGATGAAATAAGGGGTCATCAATTGGAGATCAAACTTATAGGATTGAGTCCTAGCAATTTTAACACCATACAGTACTTCTTAACAAAGACACACAATTGATCTTAAGTATTTTTTTAAGCTTGGTCCTAACTATTCTGTATTTGTTTCTATCTTTCATGCCACAAAATTTTCTCTAGGTACAAACTATAAAATGCCTTCTCTAGATGAGTTTGTTGCAGAACTCACTAAAGAGCAAGATAAACTAGTTCAAATGGGTACAATCAAACCCTCTAAGTCACATGTCTTGATTGCAAATCAAGGTACAAAACAACAGAAAGGGTTTGACAAATGGGATAAGAAAAAAAAGAGCTAGGGAGAGAAGAAGACAAATCAGAAACCAACTACTTCAAATACAACTAATTGGACCTCTTCATGAAAAGGTGAGAAACCTAAGAAGGAGAAGGTCAACTATTTCTATTGTAAAAGGCCTGGCCATGATGAATGCAAGTGTCTAAAGAAATAAATTGATCACTTATCACATCTTCTTGAGAAGAACAATATCAAGGTTCCTGACTCTATCAAATAGGGTTGATCAAATGGGTCTTCAAAGGACACAAAAAAGAGTGAGGGGAAAATAAAGGGAAAGGCTGTAATTGTATTTTATTTATAGCCAGATACCTGGATCATTGAATCAGGTGCTTCACACCACATGGCTTCCTCACATGATGATTTTTCCTCCTTAGAGCCATGTTCCATGCCAACCATACTTATGGGTGATGATACTCCTGTTGAAGTGCATGAGAGAGGGTCTATTGACGTGGGCGAAGGAATTCTTCAGGATGTTCTCTGCATTCCATCTTTGTCAACTAATCTCCTATCTATTTATCATATCACTCACACAGGCTTTGGCAAGTGAGTTGAGTTCACACCAGAAAAAGTGGTAATCAGTGAGTTGCACAATGGGCCTATAGTTATTGTGGGAAAAACAAATCATCATTCCATACTGTATCAGTTTTCTCACTTGTTTCTTAGCTCTCCTTTATAGTTCTACTCACTCATTCAAATGAGGTGATTCATTTGTGGCATCAACACTTTGGCCACTTGAATTATTGGTACTTGCAGCAACTCAATCAACGGGACATGGTTTCAGGGTTTCCTTCAATTTAGTTTTCTAATGGAGTTTTCCAAGGATGTGTTCTTGGTAATCATCCCGAGGAGAAATATGACAGGCAAAGCATGGAGGGCCACACAACTTCTATAGTTAGTACATAGTGACTTGTTGAGATCATTTCCCAATCCTTCTTTCAGTAAGGCTCGATATGTTCTCACATTCATTGATGATCTTTCCAGATACACATGGGTATATTTTCTCAAACAAAAGTTTGAGGTCTTTGAGTCTTCTCAGGACTTCAAATCTTTTGTAGGGAAGGCCATCAACATTTTGCATATAGATAATGGGGGAGAATATGTGAACCACAAGTTTGAATAGTTTTGTGCCTTAAGGGGTATTGATCTTTAGCACACAATTCCTTATAGTCCACAGTAGAGTGGTGTCATAGAATGCAAGAATAGGTCCTTGAAAGAGATGGCCAACTATATGATTCACTCTAGGTTTATGGCACCTCAATATTGGGCAGAGGCCATCAACTATGCATGCTACATCTAGAACTGCGTTCCTCACAAAGATGTGAAAGGGGTAACTCCTTTCTAATCTTGGACCAGTCACAAACCCATAGTAAAGCACTTTCAAGTGTTTGGTTCTCCTACATGGGCCCAAATTCCAACAAAGAAACACAAGGCTATGGATCTACAAATCAAAACTTACATATTTGTTGGGCAACCATACAATGTCAAAGGCTACAGGCTTCTCCAGCCTACCACACATGACTTGTTCATTAAGAGGAGTGTTCATTTTGAGGACTCTTCCAGTTCTTCTCTCACCACTTCTCCATCAACTATCACATTGGAGACATTGTAGCATGATGCTAATTCTTTAGAGGATCTTAGTCCTCTTGATCATGATGAGGAGTCTTCTTCCTCCACTTCAAATGGTGACAATGATGATGAGGATCCACCCTCTCCTCCTAGTCATAATTTAGAGGTTGATGATTATCCTCCAGATTCTCTTACCAATGGGCTCTTGGGCTTGTTAGACTTTTCAGTCAGCAGGTTATTGGACTGGTGATCCTTCTGATACTCGAAGAATAAGGTCATAATTTAATAGGCTCCACATCTCTTCATTGCTTCAGCTTCTGATCCACAAACCTTTCAAGAAGCTTCTGGTGTCCTTGAGTGGGATGCTGCTATGCAAGAAGAGTTCAGTTCCATGGAAAGGAATCACACTTGGGATTTAGTCCCTCTTCCAAAGGTAAGGAAACTTGTTTGATGCAAGTGGATGTATCAGACAAAATTTGTAGCAGATGGGTCGGTTGACAAGCATAAGGCTACTAGGTCACCAAAGGATTCTCCCAAGTGCCTAGGATTGACTACTTTGAGACTTTTGTGCCAGTAGCCAAAATGAATTCCATCTGACTTGTCCTTGCTATAGCTGCAACCCATCATTGGGAAGTTCATTAGATGGACATGAAGAGTGCTTTTCTTCATGGTGACCTTTAGGAGGAAATCTACATGAAGTAGCCATAGGGGTTTGTTCAGGATCCTTTACTTGTTTTCCATTTTTAGAAGTCTCTCTATGACGTCAAACAGGCTCCTTGAGCCTGGTATGTCACGATGGACTCCTTCCTTCTGACAATTGGGTTCACGCAATGCCATTTTGATTCGAACATCTACATTTTGCAATAGGATGATTCTCTCACATTTTTGGTTCTCTATGTTGATGACTTGTTGATCATAGGGAGTCACTCATCCACCATTAAGGTAGTGAAAAATGCTCTACATGATCAATTTTTTATGTCAGACTTGGGTCTTTTCCACTACTTCTTAGGGATTGAGATCACTTAATCATCTTCATGCATCTTCATGGCACAACCCAAGTATGCACTTGATATGCTCTCTAGATTTTGCATGGCTGACTGTAAGCTTGTACTGACTCCATTTATGTTAAGGGTCAAACTTGAGGCTAAGTGTTCTTCACGTTTGGTTGATGGCACTTTATACCAACAGCTTTTTGGGAGTCTCATCTATCTGACTCACATGAGGCCTGACATTTCATATACCGAGGACATGGTCTCTGACTCACATGAGGCCTGACATTTCATATACCGTGGGCATGGTCTCTTGGTTCATGCAAGAGCCCCATGAGTTGCATTAGAAAGAAGCTAAGTGGATACTGCACTATGTTCAAGGCACTCATAGTTATGGCATTCACTATGCAATGGGCATGGATATTGAGTTAGTGGGATACACAGATTTAGATTGGGCAAGTGATTATCAAGATCACAAGTCTACTTCAGGGTATTGCTTCTCACTTGGTTCCAATCCAGTTTTTTGGTCAAGCAAGAAGCAGTTTGTAATTGCTCTTTCATCTATAGAGACTGAGTATCGAGGGCAATTAATGCCACTACTAAGGCCATGTGTCTTTAGAATATTCTCACTAAGTTTGACATTTCATTTAGAAAGCCCACAGTCATCTTTTGTGATAATTAGAGCGCAATACATATCTCAAAGAATCCAATCCAGCACCAATGGACAAAACACATTGAGATACATATGTATTACATTCAGGGGCTGATTCATGGGAACATCACTGATTTCAAGTACGCTTAGACATCAGAGTAGATAGTAGACATCTTCACCAAACCCTTCATTGAGAGTAAGTTCCTTTATCAGCGAGCTTTGCTATAGGTGCAACCAATGTCTACTTCAAGAGGGGATTCTTAGTCCTTCACTTTCACTCTATCTACTCTAAGGGTGTTTTCTCTCTCTATTTGTTTTTTTGGGGGGGGCTATTCCTTTGTGGGGGGCCTTTTCTCTTTTGGGAGGAATTATTTGTACAATGTGGGTACTTCACTAGGCTTCATTTGTCAAGACCCATACCTTTTTACCCACCTAATCTACTCTTATGACGGTGTTAGTGTAGGCTTTTAAGTTTCCTTAGGGGATATTTATTTTTCCTACACATTATTGAAAGGAAACAAGGTACGCGAAATAGATTCCTACACTAAACTAATGAGGGGAGAGTTATACAAATTTTTAAATCCTTTACAGTTATAGATATGTGATACACATTAACAGAGAGACTAACCAAACATCAAATGCAAGAACAATACCAAAGACAAGATATACGTGGGGAAAACCCTTTTGGATGAAAAACCCCACACTCCAAAACCCACATAATGTATTATCAAATCTAATGTAGATATCAATACACTTGCAATGCAAGTTCTTTTAAGACTTTCCAAGATGTCAAGTATGGAGCGATTCTAGCAGCATTTCTGATGTAGGAGCATCCCTGGTTCAAGAGCAATCTTGCATCAACCAAAAACATTTGCATTTCAGTTTAGGCAGTTCAATAAGAAGCAGTTTCTATATTTTGGTTTGCATTCTTCCGCAGCTACATTTCACATCTTGTGGAGCTAGATTTAGCATCTAGACTCATTTATCTACATCATATCTAGAATTCAGAGCTTTTGGATCAGTTACTGGAAAGTTATCGCTATCAGAAGATCGACTGTTTTCTCAGAATAGAGCATCCTAACAGTCTCTGACAATCAGCTAAGGAGAAGACTTGCGGAGCATTCCTCAACTTGTGGAGCCTAATGACACATCATTCAATGATCTTTGGTTCATGGCTGACCTTCCCCGAGATCCGTACATCATTTCATTCATTTGCGGAGGTGTTCTACATGATGAGGTCCAACCTATCCGTGCACACACATTATAGCTCTTCATTGGAGTTTGTGACCTTCCTTGGCCGACACGGAGGAATCTTTTGTATCAGAGATGATATATAAGGATGTAATAGATCCCTAGGCAAGGAGTTAGTGATTGATTCATAATCCTTAGTTTAGATTTGGTGCGAAGGAGCTTCAAAGCTATATCTTGCGCATATTCTGATATTCTGTAATTAGGTCTTTGAGCCCTAATTGTAAGCCTGCATGATGCTGGCCAACTTGTATTTGAATTCTATTATATACTGAATGACAGTTCATTTTGTGAACCCTCCTACTATGACTGTACCAATTTTTGTACCTGCAAATGAACTATACAACTCCAACTCCAAGCACTTGTATAAATAGAGAAGTACTACGAATGGAGGAAGCTCCTAGAGCAAGTCAACACAAGAATCTCATCCAAATCCATATGGCCCAATTTCCAAGGCCATAAAACATGCGTATGACACTTATAAGAGATTCCCTTTCATCCCTTACAATCCCCAAACTTAAACGCCCCAAATTTGCCCAAAAAAGGTATGACAAATGCTCTTATAATGTCATAAAATCTGTCATATATGACAACACTTACAACTGTAAGAGAATCTATCATAACTAACTATTAATAGGAGATTCTCTTACAACCTATCATAGTCAAAATTAGGCACTCACCTTCTCCATGCAAAGATCCTTCCTGACACTTATCACACCTATCATAGAATCTTCTATTTCTAGCTCTTACATGTCATAGATTCTGTCATAGGAATCTGTCATAACTCTTACACGTCATAAACCTCTTACAACACCCAAAAGATGCTGAAACATGGAAAAAGTCTTCTACCACAAAGTGGGATGCCTATCTTCTCATATGAGGACAAAAATACATCTAGTCACCTTCCATGTAGGATGACACATCATCGTACCAACTCCCTCAAAGCAAAAAAATAAGATTTGCATAGAAATTACAATAATAGGCAAAAATAAATACAATTAAATAATAAATGCTAGGAACTTGTAAAGGTTGAGACACCTTAATTCCCAACATTCTCCCACTTGTCGAACACCTTTCAAGAGCCAAAAGAAAGACATGATTTTAAATTCTAGGGGCTAAGAGGCCCATAGACTCTAAACACCATCTAAACTTTTTCATGCTCACAGGTTTTGTCAAGGAATCTACAACATTCACCAAAGTGTCAACTTTCTCTAAATTCACCTTCCCATCCTCTACCATGTTATGAACAAGATGGTACTGGACATCAATATGCTTAGTCCTTGCATGGAAAGTGGGATTCTTTGCCAAAAATAAGGCACTCTGGCTATCACACCAAATGGTAATCTTCCTGTTGTGTTGGTTGTCCTTGATGGCAAAAGGTTGATGACAAAGGATAGTACAATGGATGACAAAAGGACAATGAAGCATGAGGAGTCTTATCTTTGTGATGACATAGAAAGGAAGAGTTTGAGGTAGTAAGGTGATACAACAAGATATTAAGGATCACAAGAGTTCATATGTATTATGACATTGAGGTGTTTGATGCTTGTCAAAGTTGTCAAAGATGATAGTTGATGTCAAAGGTCAAAGGGTCAGGATGCTATGTTGGCCTCATGTTTGCTTCATTGTTATCATGGTATGGTATCAATGCATTTGGTTGATCATGTTTGAAGAGTTCATGGTAATGATCATATTGGTTTGTCACATGATCATATTGATTAGTCATAAAGTTATCTTCATGAAATCAGATGGTACTTGAAGTTGAGTTGAAGTGGTTCTACATCTTTATCAGGAGTTGCAGATTGTCTTCAAGTCAGGAGTCTTTGGCATGGCACATGAGGAATACTGAATGTTGAGAGTAATAGGGTATTCAATATCATTTCTATGTTTGGCTTTTATCTTGCTTTTCTTGAAGACTTTGATCAAGAGTTGCCTCTCTCTATTCTTATCATGTGTCTGAGTTGAATTTGTGTGACTCACAACAAGGGTTCTAATGGTTGTTGAACTTCATGTGATTTGTTGATCTTCAAAATATGTCAATGATACAGGTGATCAGGGGTTCATGTTGTTTGATGCCAATATTGACTTTATGTCATATGAAGTTGTTGATCAATGCTTTGGTTACCTTGATCAATCTCTCATGTTACACAAAGATCTCTCATACTACATAAACAAGGAGATATTAATATGATTTATAGTGTGTTATCTATGCCACAATTGCAGAGACATCTGGTCATATTTGTTGAGAGTGATTTCTCTTTTGTTGGAGACATCTATGCTTATATTTTGGTAACCCTAAAGGTTTCCTTCTAAAACCCTAAAGTATAAAACATAAAACATAAGGAGTAGCCCTCCCCGTCATGTTTTTTGCCTTTTTTGTTCATTGACTTGTAACAACAGGTTAAAGGTAACTTAAGTTACCACTTAAGGGCACCGATATCATATTTTAACCCGCCCCTTGACCTAGGTGAACTGGTAATTTTAGTTATGCTTTATGACTGGGGCGCCAATAAGATCATCAATGACCCAGATTAAAAGCTTCGATGGCACGAAAAGAGAATCTAATGGTCGCCTTTTTATTTGCCTTTTTGAACTCCAATGGTCACTCTAGGCTATTTAAATTTGATGGGCAAAAGGATATATAAAGCAAAAAAAATAGTCTTTTGAATGTCTTAGATGATGCAGAGGGCTAGGAATATTTGTTATGAGATCTATGTGATGTTATTGATGGTTTTGATTGATGATATGTGATGCTAAAAGATAAAACTACATGCCAATATGCAGTTTGATCAATTTTGTGAAGAATATCTTAGTACTTGCAGTGATTGAAGTTTGAAGAGTAGTCAGAGTATAGAGGTCACCTTAAATGCAAGAAAGGAAATTGTAGTTTGGTTATACAGATAAATTGTTGTTTGCAGAGATTGAAACAAATTTAATATGTTGGTACTGACATGGTGTTAATGGTCCATGATTGAAGGAGACTTTGTTGAGTGAAAACAAAAGGAGTTATAAGGTTTTGTGATATAGAGAATCAGGTTATTCCCCTGAATGATTTTTACTTGTATCCAAGGTAATTTGTTTCTGTCAGTGAGGCATCTATCATCCAATGAGGCTTATTATGTATCGGTGAGATATTTTATTTTTGCTAGTGAAGCAATAAAGTGAAGGAGTTTAAGAGTGGTTTTTTTATCCCTTTTAAGGGTTTTTCCACTCATAAAAAAATGTGTCATGGCTCATGATTATTGTCTATCTGTATGCTCTTATGTTCTATGATTGTTCAATGCCTTGTTCATTCTTCACATCATTATTCTTTAGTATATGTGCTTAAACAAATCTTGAGGTCTCCTGTATTTTGTATTTCAGTGAATTAAAAGGTGTAAGAGGTTTTTTAGGGTTTATAAACCACTGATTCACCCCCCTCTCAATGGTTCTGTACTCTAACACTTCCCTACATCAAACCCAATGTCAGGACACAATCTCTTAAGCTAAATGGCTTCCTTACAAGCATGAGTAGCTATCATGTACTCTACTTCTATCATGGACAAAGTGACCAAAGGTTGTTGCTTACTCATCCAACTAATAGCACCACCAAACATGGTGAACACACTAGTGGATCTCCTACTGTCAATGTCACTTGCCCAATCAGAATCCACATATCCACAAATACTCACAGAATGATGAGGTCATGTAGGATAACCATGATAACATAGGCAATACTTGAAAATACCCCACAAATATCTGAACACTATCTTCACTACATCCTAATGTACCCATCCAGGATTATCCATAAATTGACTAAGGACTCCCACTACTTGGGTAATGTATGGTCTTGTACAGACCATATACATCAAGCTACCAACTGCACTAGCATAAGGAACTCTGCTCATATCCTCCATCTCAGAAGGAGACTTTGGAAATCTACAATAGATAACTTTGTCCCCATCATAACAAGAATAGTCAATGGTCTGCAATCTACCATGTTGAATCTCTCCAACATAATGTTAACATACTTACTCTGGCCTAACCAAAGTTTTCTATTTTCTCTATCTCTTCTGATCTCCATCCCCAGAATGTACTTGACTGCCCCTAGATTTTTCATCTCAAACTATGCTGACAATTGAGACTTCAAATCAAAAATCAAACTTTTACCATTCCCAATTAGCAACATATCATCAGCATACAAAGCAATAATGAGAATGTGATCATTGTCAAACTTGTAACAAACACAATGATCTGATTTTGATCTCAGAAATCTAATACTCAACATAAATGCATCAAACTTATGGTACCACATCCTAGGAGATTGTTTCAAACCACACAAAGACTTTTTTAACTTGTAAGCTAGATTTTCTTTACCTTCAACAATGTAGTGCTCTGGCTGTGACATATATATCTCCTCCAAGTCACCATGAAGGAATATTGTCTTCACATCCATCTTCTCCACTTCTAAATCATACGTTGCTACAAGAGATAATAGGAACCAAATAGATGTCAGCTTTGCAACAGGAGAGAAAATTTCACCATAGTCAATTCCCTCCACTTGAGAATACCCCTTCGCAACCAATCTAGCCTTATATTTCTCAACACTGTCATCTGCACCAAATTTATTTTTGAACACCCATTTGTGTCCAACAAGTTTTCGTCCTTTAGACAAAGGCACCAAGTCCCAAGTATTATTTGTTTTCAAAGAAGCCATTTCCTCTTCCATGGCCTCCTTCCAGGAGCCTACATCTTTCATGCCCATAGCCTCTTTCATAGTTCTAGGCTCATCAGTGTTAGAAATCCAAGCAAAAATGTAACTAGAATCAAGAAATGAATAACCAAAGCTCTCATGTTTCTTCCTAATTTGTGTAGACCTCCTCACAAGCTAAGGTGGAAGTTCTTCTTCTTCTAAACTTTCAGAGCTGCTAGAGCTCTCGTCATCATTAGGTCTAAAAAATGTCTTTGGTTTAACTTTCTTAGAGGTGGAAGGAAACTAAACCACATCCTCTTCCTTCTCTTCTTTCTTTGGTTGTAGAACAACATAAGAAGGACTGAGCTCTCTAAAGATCACACTTCTTCTATACAGAACTCTCTCGGCCACCGAATCCCAAAGCTTGTACCCTTTCACACCGATACCATAATCGATGAAGATACATTTTACTGCTTTATTGTCTAACTTAGACCTCTTCTCCTTAGGCACATGTGCATATGCCTAACATCCAAATACTTGAATGTGTCTTAATGAAGGCTTCTTACCAAACCACACCTCCATAGGTGTCTTATCAATGAGTGTCGATGTAGGAGACCTATTAACCAGGTAATAAGTGGCAGTAATAACTTCAGCCCAAAACTTTTGTTCAAGGCCAACTCCACTTAGCACACTCTTAGCCCTCTCCATTAATGTTCTATTCATCCTCTCTGTAACTCCATTCTACTGAGGGGTATACGGAGTTGTCTTGTGCCTCTCAATGCCTTGTTCTTTACAAAACTTTTCAAAATCTGCTGAACAAAACTCACCACCGTTGTTAGTTCTCAAACACTTAATCTTTATATCCTTTTGATTCTCTACAAGAGCTTTGAACTCTTTGAATCTTGCAAGGACTTCAAATTTACTTCTATGGAATACACCCATGTCCTATTGTAGTCATCAATAAATGAAATAAAATATATAGATTTTGAAATCAAAGGAACATTAACATGACCAAATACATCAGAATGAATCAAATCCAACACCTCAAAAGATTTGTGAGAACTAGAATAAAACTAAACATGGTTTTGTTTTCCATATATACAATGTTCACATAAATCGAACTCAAGGTTATAAGCATTCATACCCTCAATGATGTTTTTATTTTTAGGGTCCTCAAACCCTTTTCACCAATGTGGCCAAGCCTTTGGTGCCATAACATTGTCTTCTCTGCTGGAAATTTCATCTCAATAGATTGAGCACCCTTGGGTACCCAGAAAGCACGACCATCGGAAGTAGATACAACAATCTTCTTGGCCACTAGTTCTAATGGTGAGGATGAAGGCTCTGAAGCTCTCTTCTTCGAAACAGAGGCACTATTGCACTAAACCGTGCATGCATCAAGCTGAAACAGAGTGCCAACCCGAACACCCTTAGATAACACCATAGCTCCTCTAGTCATCTTGCATCCTCCATTTGGAAAACAACCTGCACACCCACATCATTCAACTTACTTACAGAAAGAAGGTTCCATGCCAAACTAGGGATATGCAGAACACCATTGATCCCCTTCACTCGTCCATTAGGGAATCAAATCAATATTCTTCCATAGACAACAATATTCAGGTGAGAGTCATCACCCAAGTACACCTTCCCACCATTGAACTCTTCATACTTCAAAAACCAATCTCTATGTGAGGTCATGTGAAAAGATGCACCAGAGTCGATTAGCCACACATCCTCATATGCATGTGTTGCCAAGGCAACAACAAACGCTTCTCCATCTTCTTGAGAGGACTTGTTAGAATTCGAATCATATTTCTTCTTTTTCTTCTTCTCCTCCTTGCACTCCTTGCGAAAATGACCAAGTTTGCCGCAATTCCAACATAGAGCCTTGGACTTTCTAGGAGACTTAAATCTCCCACAAGATTTGGATCTGCCTTTGTCTTCTTTATTCTTGTCCTTTTTATTTCCTTTCTCTTTAGGTCTACCATGAACCACAAGAGCCTCCTTAGCCTGCTCAGAAGACTTTCTCTACATCTCTTTAGACAATAGCGAAGAAACCACTTCATCCATCTTGAAGGTGGTAGTGGTACTCCCAATGGCCATGATAAGGTGGTCCCACAAATCTGGTAAGGAACATAGTAATGTCATGAAATGATCCTCCTCCTCCATCTTTACACCAACAGAGGTCAACTAGGAAAAAAACATATTAAATTTATTAAGATGATTTGTGACAGATCCTCCATCTTCCATCCTCGGAGAATATAGTTTCTTTCACAAGAATAGTTTGTTCACCAAGGATTTAGCCTGATAAACATCTCCAAGTTTCTTCCAAAGATCTTTTGCAGTCTTCTCTTCATGGATATTTAGGAGCACTGAATCAACCAAATAGAGCCTTAGCCTTCTGATCTATCAAATCCCAATCTTCTTGTTTCATGCTCAATGGCTTGGTGTCAGATACTGCGAGCCATAGATCTCTATCCACCAACATGTCTTCCATCTTGAGTTTCCACAACTCAAAGTTGTCTCCATTGAATTTCTCTATTTCAAATCTACCAAATGTGCTTGCCATCTTCTTCCTGCAACAAGATCACAAAAGACTCTACACAAACTCCCACTCAATCGAAGATCAATACAAAAAACCCTCTACCCAATAATTAGGACCAAAACTGACCAGACTCTGATACCAACTGAAAAGAAGCAAGGTACATGGAATAGCTTCCTACACTGAACTAATGAGGGGAGAGTTATGCAAATTTTTAAATCCTTTACAGTTGCAGATATGTGATACACATTAACAAAGAGATTAACCAAACATCAAATGCAAGAACAATTCCAAAGACACAAGATATATGTGGGGAAAACCCTTTCGGGTAAAAAACCCCACACTTCAAAACCTACATAATGTATTATCAAATCTAATGTAGATTACAACACACTTGCAATGCAAGTTATTTCAAAAGTACCCAAGATGTCAATTTTGGAGCAATTCTGGTAGCATTTATGTACCTACAAATAAACCATACAACTCCAACTCCAAGCACTTGTATAAATAGAGAAGTACTACAAATGGAGGAAGCTTCTAGAGCAAGTCAACACAAGAATCTTGTCCAAATCCATATGGCCCAATTTCCAAGGCCATAAAACATGTGTATGACACTTGTAAGAGATTCCCTTTCATCCCTTACAACCCCAAAACTTGGGCGCCCCAAATTTTCCCAAGAAAGGTATGCCATATGCTCTTACAATGTCATAAGATCTATCATATATAACAACACTTACAACTGTACGAGAATCTGCCATAACTAAGTATTAATAGAAGATTTTCTTACATGTCATAGTCAAACTTGGGTGCCTACCTTCTCCATGCAAAGATGCTTCCTGACACTTGTCACACCTATCATAGAATCTTCTATTTCTGGCTCTTACATGTCATAGATTCTGTCATAGGAATCTGTCATAACTCTTACGCATCATAAACCTCTTACAACACCCAAAAGATGCTGACACATGGAAAAAGTCTTCTACCACAAAGTGGGACACCTATCTCCTCATATGAGGACAAAAATACATCTAGTCACCTTCCATGTAGGATGAAACTTCACCGTACCAACTCCACAAAGTGACAAAATAAGATTTGCATAGAAATTACAATAATAGACAAAAATAAATACAATTAAATAATAAATGCTAGGAACTTGCAAAGGTTGAGACACCTTAATTCCCAACATTATTAAGCTTGCTTAAGTTATATTAGACTTGGTTATTATGAGGCCACATGGCATAATCCATTAGCTACATGTGTCACTCTCACCCACACATGGGTAGTTGAGTTTCACACCCTCTTTTGGATTTTTATGCCACCTCTTATAATCATTTGAGTTTGAAACATTTTTTAGGAGTTTAAAAAATGGAATCTTTAATATCTTGCAATCCAGGTATGATCTTGAGTCGAAACTCACCTGAGATGTTTACTTAGCAGTTTCACACCCTTTGGGAAAATTTTGAGTCCATCCAAGCTCAAATGTAAAGTTACTAAAAATAATAAGCTCTACCATTTTTAGCCCCTTTTGAAACTTTGAAAGTTCTAAACCATTCTTTAAGATAAAAGGTATTTGAAGAGACCAAAACTGGGAAGAATAGTAACCTTTTGTAGTTGGAAGGTTGAGACACCTTTCCTAATATTCTCCCACTTGTCAAACACCTTGCAAGAGCAAAAAGAGTATCCACACCATGATTTAATTGCTATGGGCTAAGAGACCCATAGACTCCAAACACCATTTGAACTTCTTTGTTCTCACGGGCTTAGTTAATGAATCTGCAACAATCATCAAAGTCTCTAACTTAACTAGCTTCACCCTGCCATCCTTGACCATATCTATAACAAAATGATATTGTACATGAATGTGCTTGGTTCTGGCATGAAATGTTGGGTTCTTAGCTAGGCAGATCGCACTCTAACTATCACAATAAATTATCACTGCACTTTGTTTTATTTTGATATCTAAACATAGTCTCTTAAGCCAAATGGCTTCTTTACAAGCATGAGTAACTGCCATATACTCAGCTTCAGTAGTGGACAAAGAAACTACAACCTGCCACTTACTCATCTAACGAATTGCAATAATAAATAAAGTAAATACATAAGCACTAGTGAATCATCTGCTATCAACATCACCTACACAGTCTTAATCCACGTAACCATGAATATCAAGGGAATGCATGTCTCCTATCAAATTACCTTGATAACACAAGGAATACTCTGAGGTACCCCACAAATATCAAAAGATTCTTTTAACTGCATCCCAATGAACTCTACCATGATTAGACATATATCTGGAAAGAACTCCCACTACTTGGGCAATGTCTGGTCTAGTACAGACCAGAACATACATCAAACTTATGACTACACTTTGGTAAGGCACTCTACTCATGTCTTCCATCTCTGATCAGGATGTTTGACATTGTGAAACAGATAACATCGTTCCAACTGTAAAAGGAACACATAATGGTCTATAATCTTGCATGTTAAACCTCTATAAAACTGAATTGACATACTTACTCTAGCCAAGCCATAGTTTTCTATTCACTCTATCTCTTCTTATTTCCATCCCAAGAATGTGTTTAGCTACACCAATATCTTTCATTTCAAATTTAGCTGCAAGTTGGGGCTTTAGTTTTGTTGGGTGAATATTTTGTCTTTAGCTAACTAAAGGAAAAATGATTATATCAACCATAGTGTGATGAGATAATATCTCTCCTCTTAGAAAGGGGAGGCTCCCTTTTATTACCAAATAAAAGATAATAACTATTAAAAACTTATTTACACTAAAACTAACTTCGAGGTGATTTCATATCATCCATTTCTCTTTTTTTAGAAATGATGCTTACAATTCTCGATACAAAAATATTACAATTTACTAACTTAGAGCAATGATAACCACTATGTAATTCAGTTACATGAAATAACTAAAGCAATACCAGTATATCTGAACCACGAAGAAACCCACGAAAACACAAAGTTTTCTGTTGCTTCTTATGCTTGAATGTACAATAAGGAATTTGGAATATAATGCAGCCCGAAGTCTTAAATGTATTCCAAGATATAACAAAATGATCAAAAGAATCAACTTGCAGCTCAAAGTCTTCAAGTTCACTCTAAACTTACAAATATAAACTAATTTCCACAAATGATAATTGCAGCTCAAAGTCTACAAAATCAAATTTGGAATGTCTCTCAATCACTTGACACACACTTTCACCTTTCAATCACTTATCAGTTATAAGGTAATAGAAAAGACATAAGAACAATTCTATCACTTGAAAAATTATATCCAACACAAAGATTGGTTGCCAACTTGCTTTTCTTATATTGATTTTGCTTGAAAATTGATTTACAACAAAACCTCAAAGTCTTAAAATTGCTTCTCAAATCCGGCAAAGTTTTGCTTCAATAGACAAAAGATCCAAATTACAATAGAGGCCCTCTTTATTTATAGTGAGAGGCCATGAGATAATCTAGGAAAATTGAACTACTTTGACTTATTCAACAAAGGAGTCTTTATTGATTTGGGACTTCCTATGTTTTTACATGTAATTACATATGGAAAAAGTACATGTAAAAGTGTCCAAAACTACAAATAAAGTACATATGTAACTATAAAAATAAACTAAAGCATGAAAACTTGGATCAACTTGCACTCCCATTCTTCTTCAGATAAGCCTCGTACATAGTGAATACTGCTTGCATCTCTAAGCTGCTAGGACCAACAGTGTTTTTTGAGATCACTGGAGCTCTGGTCACTGTATCTTTCACTATTGTGGTCTCCTTTTCATGTCTGGTTAACTTGGCTTTTAGGTTATCTAGTGTTAATTAATTATCCAAAATATTATCTAGAGAGGCAACTAAAAAAGCTGTCTTAAAACTCCCTTTGTAACATATTCTTAAACTCTTGGATCATCTCATCAACAAGAAGAAAATGATGATCTTTAGATGTCAACTTGCATGGGAGTTCCTCTAATTTGTGCAAAAGATCAACATCGCTTTCTTCACTCAATTCCCTAGCACTCTCCAAATCTTTGATCAATTCTTTTAAAACATTACTTTGATGAATCAATGACTCTTTAGTTTCCACATAAGATTCATGATTTGAAATAATGCCAATTGATATCAGAGTTTTTATCTTCAACTTTTTCATCTCAGTCCACTTATCAAGGCTATTATCTAAATACTCAATGTCTTGAGAAATTACATTAACCAGATCATCCAGCCCAGCCCTTAACTTTTCCATTCTGCTCGTCTTCTTAGCTGTACTTGTAAGAAGAGACACTCCTTGCGAATGCATTCTCTAAAGGTATTCTTCAACTGCTCTTCCTTTCACGAGTCTTTTCTACCTTCTGGATAACAGGGTCTTCCACTGTGATTGCCTCAAGTGTCACTGACTAAGATGATAAAGTAATCTTTTGCACCACCGTAGCCAACTGCTCTGTAGTTGCTTTGTATTTCTCCTTCATTTCCTTCTCATGATCAAATTTCTGAATCAAGGAATTGAGAGTAGACTGTACATTGGCCTTGGCACTTTCATGTGTGATTTTCCCTAGTTCAATTCTAGAGATAGAATAATCACTCATGTTGAAATTATCAATGGTTGCATCTAGTGGTGGCTGAGAAGTCTCCACATACTTGTGGCCTTTGTCTTCTAATAGCCGAGAAAGAGTCTTGGGCTTCTTTTGAGTCTTTAGCTTCACTGGCATTATCTTTCCAAAGTCAAAGTCATCTGGGGAGATGGCTTGCTTTTTCCTCTTAGGAGTATAGGCTGAGAGCCACGGAGGAAGCACTGATGTACTGACATTTGGATCTGACTCCATTGCAGGTGCAGAAGGAATTGTACTTACACTTGTAGTAGTAACAATTGGAGGAGTGTTTGTAAATACAACACCTGGCAAATTCACATTAACAATCTACTTAGCACCTAAAACAAATTGATCAAAAAATGTTGAATCACCAATATCATAGGAAGGTGAAGACAAGCTTGGAATAGACCCTAAAGAATGAAGAGCAACATCAAAAGCAATCTTAGGACTATCAAAAATCATCTTAGAGGAAGATGGCGAAGAGCCAGAAGACTGAATAACAATGGGAGACAATGGAGCTTTTGAAAGAATAGGTAAATAATCTAAAATAGACACAATGGGAAGGGGAGAAGAGACTCAAGTTTCCTATGACATGTCTTTTGGTGAAGACATGTTTATTTCCTCTAGATGTTCCTGCTCATCTCCTTCCACTGCTTCCCATTCATCCTCTCTTTCCTTTGCAGACCTTTCTTCAGTGTCCATTTGCTCATCGGCGGGTTCCTCAGTATCCTGCTATTCTGATGCAAGAGCATCCCTAGTTCAAGAGAAATCTTGCATCAACCAAAAACATTTGCATTTCAGTTTTTTTGTAGTTTAGTTGGTTTCTTTTCATTTTCTAGTTCAGTCAGAAGCAGTTTCATCTTTTGGTGCGGTATTTGGCCGCAGTTGTATTTCATACCTTGCGGATCTGGACTTAGCATCTACATTTATTCATCTACATCATATCTAGAATTCAGAGCATTTGGATCATTTACCAGAAAGTTATCATCATTAGAAGATCAA
This sequence comes from Cunninghamia lanceolata, assembly GCA_027924645.1. Classification (NCBI taxonomy): domain Eukaryota; kingdom Viridiplantae; phylum Streptophyta; class Pinopsida; order Cupressales; family Cupressaceae; genus Cunninghamia; species Cunninghamia lanceolata. Next base: position 4,609,505 of record BSBN01000942.1, read on the forward strand.
TTGTTTTCTCAGAGCAGAGAATCCTAACAATCTCAGACAATCAGTTGAAGGAGAAGGCTTGCGGATCATTCCTTGATCTGGGGATCTTAATGACACATCATTCAATGATATTTGGTTCGTGGCTGACCTTCCCTAAGGGTCCACATGTTATTCTACCCATTTGAGGAAGTGTTCTATGCATTTAGGTCTGACCTATTTATGTACATGTTATAACTCTTCATTGGAGTTTGTGACCTTCTTTGGCTGAGGCAGAGGAATCTATTGGTCCAGAGATGTTATATATTGATGTAATAGATCCTTAGGAAAGTAGTTCTCATGATTTAGAAGATTGATAGTTTAGATATTGTACGAAGGAGCTTCAAAGATTTATCTTGCACATGTATGTAATCAGGCCTGTGAGCCCTAATTGTAAGCCCACATGTTACCAGCGGATCTGTATTTGATACTGAATGACTGAATTTGCATTTGCCTTACTTCTTTGAGTTGTTTCCATTGTGTTTACTCTTGCTACATAGTCCAGACAGTTCTTTCTGTGAACCTTCCTACTGTGACTGTACCTTCTTCTATTTCCATTTCTTTAGTAGTAGACTCCTCTTCTGTCACCTTGGCTTTCTCTCCTTTTGATATAAATTTTATTCTAGGCTTAGGAGCCTTAGAAGTACTAGGAGCATCACTCTTATTTTTAGTCCTTATTTCAACCTTTTTTCCTGTCTTCTCAAGAACTTCTTCTTCGGAGCCAGTGATAAAGTGTTTCAGCTATATCCCTTTGCTTTGAAGCCATATATTAGTGTTGTCTAAGATAGGCTCACACCTCTTTCTCAATGATGTCACTTCTTTCTTAGACCATAACATAGCAGGCAAAGGAGAATTTGCAATTTGCTCATTTACATACTTGGGACTTACAACATCTTCATTATCAACAATCCCCTCAGGGATATCAGCTAAACCCAACTCTTCATTTGACTCAAAGTCAATCTGTTGTAATCCAATTTTCTGATATCTTCTTCAGTTCTCAAATCTGCCCAAACATCCTCTACCATTGGCTCATGGAATTGAGTTTTCCTCCTGATCTTGTCTTTCACTCCCCGGTAGTCAAGTTTGGGTCTTCTCTTGAACTGCTTCATGGTAACCAATTGCATTTCAGTTTCCAAAGCCTTAGCTTTTGCGGCAGTAGCAACAGAATACCTGCCAATTTCAATGGGGAACCTGAATCCAAACTTCTTCAATTCCATTTGTTTGTTGTGTACTACAATCATCTCTCTACATAATTCCATCAAGATAATCCTATCAGTCAGAAATTTTGGCAACATGTAAGCATAACCTTGATAGTAACCAACTCTTAAATAGGTAAAAGTTGGGAACTGAAGATATAAACAACCAAAATCATTGACAACAGTCTATGCATCATCTGAAACTCTTCTTTGTTCTAACTGGGGATTAAATAGACACATGAAAACCATGAAGAAGGCATCATTCACTCTTCTAAAATGATGTATAGATCCCTTTAGAGTTAGCTGAGGATAGTATTGGTATACTGGCACCACCCTCCGATCTCCCTCAAATGTCAAACCTAGAAAGCTTCTCATTGAAGCAGCTACATATACAAGATATGATGTCATGTAGAACTTGGAAGTAGTTGACACCTTAATCAATTGCTCATGAAGAGCATTGCTAATCTGTTCACCCCAGAAAATATTTTGTTTACCTTGAAGGATTATTTTGATGTAAGGATACATCCATTCATGGAATGTGGAAAAAGATGGAAGTCCTCTCACCCTACTCAGAAGAGTTATCAAGTCACTTACCTCCTCTACAAAGTCACTTCTGGGAAAACTCCTAGGCCATCTAGACAAATTTGGACTGACAGTTTTCAACCATTTAGTATTGATAATCCTTTTGGATTTTTCCACATCTTTATCATATTCTCTCTAGGCAATGTTGAAATCTAGCTCTGCAACATCCTCTGCACCAGGACACATGAAAACCTTATCCATGAACTATGCATCTAGTCTCATAATCACGTTGCCATGAGCATCCACCATTGTCTTGTTATCCTTGTTATAAAAGTGGGTAACTTGAAGAACAAATTCAACATTATGTGCAATAACAGGAAAGGAAGCAACCAAATGGATACTGCTCTTGATAATCCTTTGCATGTAGTGACTAGGTTTATCTTGCTTTGTCTTGTCTACAAATTTGGCCATATCAACATGGCCAATCTCTATGTCTCATATTTCATCCACATTTGATGTGACTGAAGTGACAGGGAACACACTCTGGTACTTATACTTCATTGCTTTGGCCTTCTTTGGTGATGGGTCGGTCATTTGAAAGATGAGCACCTCTGGTAGTGAAAGAAAACTTGGCAATCTTCCAAGGACAACTGCAACAAGAAGAGGCTGCAGTGTTAGGGGAAATGTGGTACATGATGATACTACAAAGTGGGAAAGGTGATCAACAACATGAGCTCGAAGGGGCTAGAGACCAATCGAAGCAAAGAATGGAGCGAAAGCGGGCTGAGGATAGCAACTTGGAAAATTACCCAGAGTTAGAAAATTTCAAGGGAGTGAGTGTACGGGTGGCAAAAATTGCCGCCCTTGCATGTATAGAGAATTGCACTGTGTCAGGGTGGCAAATTTTTTCGCTCCTACATATAAGAAGGTAAGCATGGAAAATGTGTTCAGGTGGCAAAAAAGCCTGCTCTTGAATATAGAAGGAAGTTCTCTGCATAGTATGTTTGAGCGACAAAAATGACCGCTTGTGCATTTTGGATTCGGGTAAATCATCACAAACTTTGTGTAGGGGTGGCAAAAATTGCCTCCCTTATACATAGGGTAAAACATGAAAAACAAACATGGGCATAAAATTTTGTTGCCCATGCATTTCTCGAAAAAAAACACAACATATATGCATTGACAGTGAAAATCATCACCTGTGCATATGGGATGAAAATATATTTGTGTATGGGACAAAAATAGGTTTGTGTATGGGACAAAAATAGATTTGTGTATGGACGAAAATAGATTTGTGTATGGGCTGCGAAAAAGGCTGCCCTTACATTAGGACATGGGAAACAAATACTATGCATGGGTGGTGGAAATTGCCGCCCTTACATAGTGAGGGAGTTTTATAAGTCTTTAGTATGGGCAGTAAAAACCACCATCCCTGCTAATCTCAGGTATTTTACAACAAAACACGTGTGTAGGGTTTTTATGGATAGGCAACGGAAATCGCCACAATTGCATACCTAAAAACACAAAGACAAAAATGAAAGTCTAAAAACTAAAACAAAAATCTAACTAAGAACCCTAAAATAATCAGATGTATGGGAAGGAAAACACAAAAATTATAAGCGATTTTAGAGATTCTTTCAACACAAAAAAGTTTGTAAACCAATGTAATTAACAAAAGAATGATTCAAAAAAAGAAATCATGAAACAAAAACAAGAACAAAACTTACCCGACCGGAAAAAACCTAGCTCAGATCCAAGAAAAATTTACAATCCAAAACGTGCACCGAGAATGTTCAAAGGTTTTCAGATGTTTAAACAAGTCTCAGAGGTGAATAGTCAAGAGTAAAATGAAAAATAAAAATGATTTAAAACATATAAACAACTCATAAAACACTCACACGAAGTGCATTAAATGCACTAAGTGTGAACTAGAAGATGCATGGGTGACACTTTTTGCCACCCCTACACATAGGAAGCATCAACAACAAAACATACAACGGCGGTGATTTTCACCGCCCCTAAATGTGAGAAGATATAACATCAATGTGTAATGGCGGTGATTTTCACCGCCCTTGCATGCAAAACAAAGTTTTTCTAACTCCTTAAAACTGCCCAAAACTCAAATCTAATGAATTCACCACTTGATCCGTTTACACAAAATTCAAGAAACCAAGATGAGAAGATACTCAAATGGATTCTTAGGAGCTAGAGGACAACGCATGAGGACAAGATTATTTGCCTCGATTTGCGTGCTTAGAGTTGTAGGCTACAAAACAGACAAGTTTCGTAGGGGTCATCCTACAAAATGAGCACAGCTAATTTTGAGGATAACAGCTAGCTCTAACTGGGGAGCTTCCTTTGATCATTCTTTGAAATGATCAAAGGGAGAAGAACTCCAGTCTCTATGTGCCTTCATCCATTCCATTGGGCTATAGAGTTAGGTACACAAAAGACACAAAAAGACTAAAATGAAAAAGACACAAAACTATACAAATATACATGAACTTATCTGTTGCTTCATTGTGTGAAAAGCTTCATATGTTGACCATTGTGTGGCAATAAGAAAGGCATGCCATCTTGGTACTCCATAATGAAACTATTTTCACCATAACATTGATGAATGACAAAAGGGCCTCTCCATAGGGAATCAAACTTCATGTGCATTCCTTTTGGCTCTCTCCTCTTGTCCCATAGCAAGACTTGATCCCCAACTTGAAAATCTCTAAATTTGGCCTTCTTGTCAAATAGCTTCTTCACTTGACCTTGGTGTTCTACAATGTGATCCACCACTTTGACTCGCTATTCCTCAAGCTCCGAGAGGAACATTATGCGCTTATCAATAGAACTCTCAAAAGTTCCAACTTCAACTGCCTTTGCCAACTTCAAAGCTGGTAGCTCTAAAGTAATTGGTATTTCAACATTCAATCCATACAATAACTGAAAAGGAGACATCCCAATTGCTCTCTTTGGGGTAATATGATCTACCCACAAAGCATCAAACAATGCCTTGTGCTAGGTTCTCTAATTTTCATCTACCATCTTTCTGATGATAGTGACTAGATTCTTGTTACTAGAATCAGCTTGACCATTCCCTTGGGGGTAATAGTCAGATGAATGAGAAAGAATAATGCCATATTCAAAACATAAACTAGTAATTTCATGAGAAGAAAAACATGTAGCATTATTTGCTACAATCTTGTTTGGAACCCCAAACCTGGATATGATTTTTTACTTGAGGAACCTACAAACTACTTCGGAAGTAGCATGCAGGAATAGCCTCCACCCACTTTGTGAAGTAGTCAGTTGATGTAAGAACATAATTGTGTCCTACACTTGATGGTGGATTCACCGTACCAATGAAGTCAATACCCCATTGCTGAAATGGTTCCTCAATAATGACTGGTTTGAGTGGTAGGGCAGCCAACTTGGGTTTCCCCACAAACTGCTGACAAAGTTCACACTTACGCACCCAATCATATGCGTCTTGAAACAAGTTTGACCAATAATATCTAGCTCTTAGAATTTTATGAGCCGTGACAGGTGCTGAAAAATGTCCACCACATGCTAGACTATGGAAAGATTCCAAAAGTTTGCTTTGTTGTGCCTTATCAACACAATGGAGGAAAATCCCATCAATGCTCCTCTTGTACAAACCTTGTCCCATAAGATGAAATTTGTAGCTTTGAGCTTAATGGTCCTTTTCTCTTTATAAGACAAATGTTCAAGACATTCACCATATGTGAGAAAGTAAGCAATGTTTGAATACCATTCATCTGTTGTGCTAACAAAAAGAATGGCAGGAATGTTTTCAATCTCTTCTTCTTCATCATCAGTTTCCTTAGGTACATTATCAGTAATAAGCTGACACAATCCTTTCCCATGCACAAGCTTGGTGGGCTTAATATCAAGATCATACTCTTGGATATTTGCAATCTAGTTGCCTCTCTTGCTACCAAACTCTTGTTGAGTTAGAATGGATTTAACTGTTGAATCTGGAACCAATGCAACAGTATGAGAGTTCAGAATGTAGAATCTGAAATGCTTGATAGCTTTTACCACGGCATATGCATGCTTCTCCATAGCTGAATATTTGAGTTCATGGGATTTAAGAGGACAACTCATGAATGCAATGGGAGATTCAATACCCTCCTCATTCTGTTGAACCAAGATTGCCGATAGTGTATGCTTGGAAGCATAACTATACATAATGAAATCCTTGGCATAATTAGGACACACCAAAACCAGAGCATGGGCAATGGCTCTTTTAATATCCTCAAATGCTTCTTTACCTTTCATGCTCCAACGGAAAGTGGACTTACTTTTCATCATATTAACAATATGACAAGTTTTCTCTGCAAATTCACGAACGAACCTTCGCAGAAAATTCACCTTTCCGAAGAAAGAATGAATGGTTGTCTTACTTGAAGCCAAAGTAAGAGCTTGAATTGACTTGACCCGTTCAGGATCAATTTTTGTACCTTCCTTGTACACTATATGCCCAAGAAGCATGCCTTTTGTTACCCCAAAAATAGACTTTTTAGGATTAAGGGAAATTCCATGCTGACGACACCTTTCTAGAACTTGCCGCAAATGGTGGGCATGATCTTGATGCTTCTTAGAAAAATTAGTTAAATCATCAAGATATACAACAATAAACTTACCCATTTCATCATGAAATGCCAAGTCCATTGCTCATTGGAAATTCGTGCCAGCGTTGATTAAACCGAATGGCATCAGGCGGTAAGCAAAAGTGCCCCAAGGAGTTGTGAAGGCAATCTTATGCTGATCCATTCTACTGACCTCCACTTGGTTATAACTCGAGAAACCATCTAGCATAGATAGCATCTCTGAACCAGTCACCATTTGTAGTACTTGATCCATACTGGGAAAGGGTAATTATCCTTTAGGGAGGACTGATTCAAATTTTGGAAATCCACACAAATGCGGATTTTGCCATTCTTTTTCCTTACCGACACTATATTTGCAATCCATGTAGAATGATGAATTGGGAAAATTATTCTTGCATTCAATATCTTCTGAATTTCAGCTTGAATAGTACCTAAAATCTTTGGGTTGTACTGCCTCTATTTTTGCTTATGAGGCGAAGATCCCATCTTAAGTAGAATCACGTGTTGAACTTCCTTTGGTCAGAATGACTTCAACTCATCATAAGAATATGCCAACACATCAATGTAATGACGCAAAAGAATCACAAACTTGAACCTTTCATCAGATGTACAACACTTCCCAATATTAACCATTTTGGGACCAACTTCTGTACCTACATTCACCTGTTCAACTTTTTAGATGAACCTGTTCCAATCTGTTGCTACTACTTGATGTACTAGTCATGCTTGTCAGATAATTTCTTGAGAGAAACCAAGCCTTTAGGAATTTTGTTACTTGTCAACTGTAGAAACTCTTCACTTGTCTCAGAATCAACTTCAGAAATAGACTCTCTAGGTGGAGAATCACTACCCTCAAAGTAGAGTTCATTGAAGCTATCTGTCTTTTCGAGGAATGCGATAATTTGATCATCGCCATTGAAGACTTGCTAATGATCAAAATTATCTGGGACACTTGGTTGGAAAACTAACTCAATTGTATATTTGTTACCCTTAAAGTCCTTATGGGGAACCATAAAGGTAGCTGAAACGGCCAATGAATCTGCTCGATCATTGAACTCTCTTGGTACTGCTGAAATATTAAAGGCATCAAAGTCCTCAATGTAATCCCACACATGATTGTGATAATGCCTCAACCTTTCATTTTTGGTTTGGTACAAATTCATCACCTAACAAATGACATGTTCTACATCTCCTTGTGCATGAAGATTCTTAACACCCTTGGTGTGAGCAGCTTCCATACCCAGCAACAAACATTCATATTCAATAGTATTATTTGTATTATCAAATTGTAGCTATTGAAATAAGGGCAGACAACTGAGAGGGGGGGGAGTGAATCAGTTGTCACAAAAACTTTTATCCTTTGTTGTAATTAAACTTCTTTACCACTTATTAACAGATGAATGATATAACCATGAAAGCATAAATCAACAACACATGAGCAGAAACATAATCAACACATATGACACCAGGATTTTTACGTGGAAACCCAATTAAGGGAAAAACCACGATGGGGGTTAACCCACAAGTTTTATTCTCTGTTAAAAAAATAGAAAAATGGGAAGGCACTTGCCTTCGGGTGCATTGCCTAGAGCTCACTGCTCAAAGAGGCTCACTGCCTACAAAAATATTTATAGGTTTATCACAAAAAGATTGAACTAGAAAACAACATCTTCTTCATGCCAAGGTTAGTTCCATTGAATCGCACAATACTTCTACTCTGCCCCCAAACACTTCTTCACTATCTCCTCATCCTTTTCTGCTCTTCCTCTTCTGTTCTTTCCTCTTCTCTGTTTTGCCTTTCTTGCTTTCTTAGGATCTTATCATTTTCGCACAAGGATGCCTTTTCCACAACTTAGCTACAAGTATTTATATGCTTCATCAACCTTGGAATAAACATCAAGGTCAACACTACAAACATCTGACTTAATGTGAATCACTATACTGTCAGCCAAACATAGCTGGGATCCAAATCTTCCTTGAACAACACGCCACACTTCATAGAACCTCTCTTAGATCATCTGCAACATTTACAAAGCATCCGGTCGGCCAAGACTGGAAAGAACAACACCCAAGGAAAAATTTTCATCCACGAGCTCAATCCTCAATGCGGACCACCAACACAACAGGCACACGATCTAGAGACCACCACAAGCACAATGGAATCAACAAGAACAACATCACCACCTCAAATCACCAGAAACACTTGCACCTTCATCCAGGAACTCAAGAACACCAACTGACATGACTGTCACACTAGAAAGATTGCTTGCAAAAGTCCAAACCATGAACCTCTTGAGTTGAGGATACATACTGACATCCCAAACACACCTCTAGATCTACAGATCATAATATTCCAATGCAGATCAATCTAGATCCATTTTCTATCACTGATACAGAGGTAAACGCAACGGGAGCTTACAAATGGGAAGGAGGAGTCATTAATACAACCAACATGTTATAATACCTATCGGCTTATCATCATCATCATATTTCTTGCTAACACAGACAGCATCATCATATTTCGAAGAGGCATGAAATATCCTCCTGCTGACTACTGTTCACTTCCTCCACCTTTCGCCTGTCAGCAGCATCATCATATTCGGCAAGCGCAAACATCCTCCTGATGTTCACTGTTCATCTTACCGCCAACCTCTACCTTCATCATCATGATGTTCAGCATCATCTTCATCAGCAGGATATAAAATATCCGGTTCCTCCGAAATATCCTGATGACGACAGCTTCAAGCACCTTTCCTTTGATGCTTACGTCACCCCGATATCCGACTACACAAACAACAGCATCATGATATGACTTATCCGGTCATATTGAAACATCCTGATGATGTTACCCAAACTCTATGCCGATGACTTACGCCAATGCCAAAACACTTGGCGACAGCAGGATAAACTTGCATAGGGTGATATTCGCAATATCTTGATGACGATGACGTCACATGCACCTGATGATGATGTCATCCAGATATAAGATCCTTATATCCTCCGCAGCATGATAATGAAATATCGAGTGATCTTTTCAATATCCTGATGATGACCTCTCCGGTCCTTAGTCAAAAAGTGAACTTTCACTTCTGCATACGATAGCGATATGCGGATGATGAATACACACGAAAGATGATCCTGATGACGATATACACACTGAGTATATATCCAACCTATATCGTCCTGATGCACTTGAAACATGCAGTCTTCGTCAGCTTCATAACCCGATCCGGATAGCAATATACTCACAGATGACGATGCGATTCACTCCGTCTGGAAAAGCACATGCAGATCCCTGTATATCCTTCAGCTGCATGCAAACTCACAGAACCGCACAATTTCACAAAGAAAACATGAAGATCGGGCCGGATCACCTTCAAATCAAAACTTAACAGTTTATCTCCCTAAATCCTAGCACATGAGGATGCTAGGTTGATTCACAGCATGCTACCAACTGATCTCTCAAACAATGAAATGCAGAAAACTAAAATGCAAACTAAACTATCATACATGACCATTCCACCGATTTGCAGAATCAACCGGTGGAAGGGTTGAAAGAATCCATCAACTTGTAATTAGAACGGAAATCAAAACATAAACAACTGATAAACCAGATAATGCAATTGATGAGATCTTATTTAGATGAAATACAAATGTCCTATTTCTACAACAATGTCTGGACTGATCTCTGGAACTCACTCAATCACCAGTACAACATAACACAACTACTACTCTGATATGATATGATATTAGATATCAAACCCTAACTGATCTGAGTTATTTATAGCAATACCCTACGAGTACTACCAACTTGATTCCCAGCGGCTGGGAGCTTCCAAGCAGCTGGGAGAAGACAGCTCATACTACCTGATCACGAACTCTAACTGCCTGCACACTCTCCTAGGCTGATCTAATACATATGCATTGGTCTAATGGACCTTATTACATTATGAAGTCAAACATGCTAAAAATAGACTAATGTCCTGTCATGCGGACAATATCCTGTCTTGTAGGGGTGCTCCTGCACCAGTCACTCTGTCACCTCTAAACAACTGCAAAACCTAGTTCTACTCAGATGGCCATAACTTCACAAATTCTTCATGCGGATCCCTCAAATCTTAACTGGAGCAACTTCAAACAATCCTTTATAACACCCTTTGGTCTGTAGACTGTAACCTTCATCTCACTGGGAATGCGGAGCAATCTACTTCACTAAACTACACTGTCTTCACTATCTCTTACAAAGAGTTATGTAACTCACTTGTTTCTTCCGGAGAGGCTAATTTTCTTAATATCCTCAACATACAAGTCTTCTAGAATGGGATACAGTTGACACCAATGACAACAAGGATATGTTGACATCAATGACAACACCGATTAGGCACATATTTACAACAATCTCCCCCTTTGTCATTGATGGCAACATATAATGTGAAAAATTGTTTCAACCATTAAGACAAGAACTTCTCCCCCTTTCTCTTATCACATCTGCAACCACTCTCTTCACTGCTCCCCCTTTCACTAGCAATTGCTTGCTTCCAAGTTTTTCACATGACTTCTCTAGCCCTTTGACATCAATGCCAAAGGGCACATATTTGCAACCATCTCTCCTTTTCGTTTCTTTTTCCAGAATCATATTGACTACTCCCCCTGAGTAGCATCCCCTAAACACCAATCCAGATCACAAGATATGACTATGAATTCCACCGGACTGATGCTCCTTAGTTTTGAGCAGAAGGAGTAATAACCCCTAGCATCACTATGAGATACTCAAAAGTATCCTTAGGTAGAGGCTTAGTGAAGATATCTGCAATCTGATACTTTGAAGAGACAAACTCCAATCTGACTTCATTCTCATTTATCTTCTCTCTCAAAAAGTGAAACTTGATGGATATATGTTGTCTTTGAAAGTAATATCAGATTCTTTGAAATGTTTATTGCACTTGAATTATCACAGAATATTGTAACAGGTTCTTCAAACACAACTCTGATATCCTTCAACATTTGCTTCATCCACAAAACTTGAGTACAATTACTTGACGCTGCTATGTACTCTGCCTCTGCAGTAGACAGAGATATTGCCTCCTACTTTTTGCTCAACCAAGAAACCAATCTCTTTCCCAAGAAAAATGCACCTCCACTAGTACTCTTCCTGTCGTCCACATCTCCTGCCCAATTAGCATCTGTATATGCATGAAGAGTGAAATCATCACCCTTAGGATACCATAAGCCATAGTCAAATGTTCCCTTCAGATATCTAAATTTTTTTTTGATTGCTACAACATGAGATTCTCTAGGATCAACTTGAAATCTAGCAACAAGGCCAACTGCACTCATAATATCAGGTCTGGTATGAGTTAGATAAAGTAGTCCTCCAATCATTGATCTATACCTTTTTTTATCAGCCTTAGGGGAATCATCATCTTTACTCAACTTGCATCTGGTTACCATAGGAGTACTCACTGGTTTTGAATCCTCCATTTCAAACTTTTTCAACAACTCTTTCACATACTTAGACTGAGATATGAAGATGCCTTTTTCTGATTGGATGATTTACAGACCTAAGAAGAAATTCATTTCACCAAGCATGGACATCTCAAATTCACTTTGCATCTGATCAGCAATTTTTTTACACATGCTTTCATTTCCACCAAAGATGATATCATCAACAAATACCTCAACAATCAAGATGTGTTCATGATCAATTTTGAAATAAAGATTACTGTCAGCAGTGCCTTTGCTTAAGCCTAACTTTAGTAGATACTTATATAATCTTGCATACTAGGCTCTTGGGGCTTGTTTAAGTCCATACAATGCTTTCTTCAATCTGAAGACCTTATCTTCTTGATCAGACAAATGGAATCCTTCCGGTTGCTGAATGTAGACCTCTTCTTCCAACTCTCCATTCAGGAATGCTGACTTGACATCCATCTGGTAGACTTTGAAGTCTTTGTAAGTAGCAAAGGTAAGAAATAATCTGACTACTTCAATTCTATCCACCGGAGCAAAAGTTTCTTCAAAATCAATTCCCTCTACCTGAGAGTAACCTTTGCACACCAATCTTGCTTTGTTTCTCACAACTTCACCATCTTCATTCAATTTATTCTGAAAGACCCATTTAGTTCTAATTACATTTTTGTTTTTAGGTCTAGGAACAAGATCCCAAGTATGATTCTTTTCAATTTGCATTAATTCTTCTTCCATTGCTTTTACCCAACTTTCATCATTACAAGCTTCATTCACTGAATTTGGTTCAATCTTTGAAATCATACAATACTCATCTTGTTCTTCAATAATTCTTCTTCTAGTTTGAACACCTTTATTTTTATCTCCTATGATCTAATTTTTAGAATGATTCAATCTTACATACCTGGGAGTTTTGGGATTTTCTTCAACTTTTGATTCTTGAACTTGTTCCTCAATATTTACTCCTTGAGTTATTGGATTCTCCGGAGTCAACTAAACTTGCTTTCCTTCATTTGGACTTTCATTTTGATCATCTAATTCATATCCACAAAACCTTGAAGGTCTCTCCTTGCTTTCATTAACCTTGACATTAGCACTTTCAACAATCTTTTACAATCTCTTGTTAAAGCACCAGTGTGCCTTGCTTTGATTAGAATAACCCAAAAATATTCCTTCATCACATCTTGCATCAAACTTGTCTAGATCTTCATCTCTTTTGATATAGCATTTACTACCAAAAAACTTTGAAATATTTCACAGAAGGAGCATTACCAAACCTCAGTTCATAAGGTGTTTTACTAGAATTAGCTTTGATCTGCACCCAGTTAAGAGTGTAGACAACATTACTTATAGCCTCTCTCCAATAGACATGTGGAACATTTGCTTCCATCGTCATGATTCTAACAGCCTCTTGAACAGTCTGGTTCTTCCTTTCCACAACTCCATTCTGTTGAGGAGTCCTAGGAGCAGACAATTGTCTTCTTATTCCATGAATTTCACAAAATGCATTAAACTCACCGGAGGTAAACTCTCCACCAATCTCATTCTCCACCCTAGCCTTAAACAGTTTGAATTTGTCAAGAGCCTCTGATTTCTCTCTCAAGAAAGTGACCCACATCATCCCGGAGTGATCATCAATCAGCAACATAAAATATCTGTCTCCTCGCAAATTCCTAACCCTGGTAGGACCACACAAATCAGTGTGCACAAGTTCCAACAATCCACTTGAAGATTGTTCTTTACTCTTAAATGTTGTTCTACTCTGTTTTCCCAACTGACATTCCTTACACATGATATTAGCAGGTTTTATAAGCTTTGGAAGATCTCTCACAGCCTGAGTAGTACTTATCTTGACAATGTTGTCAAAGTTTACATGACACATTCTCCTATGCCATAGCCAACTCTGATCAATCTGAGCAATCAAACAACTTTTACCAGTACCACTTAAATAAAAGATGTCACCTCTGGTCTGTGTACCAGATGTAATCTCAGTTCTGAAGCTTTCCAAAATTCTACATTTTCCATCCTTGAATCGGAGATCATATCCCTTGTCAACCAACTGTCCAACACTGAGAAGATTATGCTTCAACCCTTCTACATACAAAACATAATTAGTGTTATTCTTACCATCAAGAGAGATGGATCCTCGTCCACAGATTCTACCAGCTAAATTGTCTCCAAACTTCACAATTCCACCTTCATACCTTTCCATACTTGTAAACTTACTCATATCACCTGTCATATGATGAGAGCATCCATTGTCAATTACCCATTCATCCTTTTCTTCAGCCAAAGCAGCCAAGGCTCTTTCCACATTCACACAGCTAGAAGATTCAATAGACATTGGATCTTCTTCTTTGTTGGCAATGAACACCCATTCATTTCTTGAGGTACTTCCCTTATTAGATTCATCATTAGTGACTCCTTCAGCAGCTTCTTGGACATAGTAGCATTTCTTCTAAACCCTAGGTCTATTAGAGTTTGTCTTTGAAACCCTCTTCAGACATCTTGAGGCAAAATGACCAATCTTATTGCAAGCAAAACATTTGAAAGGCAACTTTCCTTCATACTTTTTGGATCCTCTTGGTAGTCTTTTGGCAAAAAGAGCTTCAAGTTCTTCAAGCTCCAATTCATCTTCTTCAAGATCCTTCCTTGCCTTCTCAAATCTGGTTAGTCTTCTTGAAGAGCTTTCACCTGGATCAAATCTTTGCTTTCCAAAAACACTGGCCTTAAATGCAGATTCAGATTTAGGAAGAGAATCACCAAACTCACTCATTTCAAATGCTGCAAGCTTGCCAACTAACTGATCCCTTGTAAAAGTTGTCACAGTCCTAATCTCCTCAATAGCAGCAACTCTATGTTTGTATGAAGCAGGTAAGGATCTAAGCACTTTGCCACCAATCTCTGATTCTTCTAGTTTTCCACCAGCACACCTGATACTGCACACAAGTTCATTCACCTTCTGCATGTAGGAAGTGATGTTTTCATCTTCACTCATCCTCAAATTTTCATACCTACCCTTCAGGATCTACAACTTAGCACATTTGACATATTCATCACCTTCAATAGAGTTTCCAACTTCTAGATTTAATGAGCAATTTTCAATTCCAGGACATTTGTCATTTCTGTATCAGTCAGGCACTCAACAATGCTTCTTTAGCCTGAATGTTGTTTTCAACATCTTTGAATTCACCTAGAGTTGAAGGACCTTTCTCTGGAGGCTTATACTCATCCTTAGTTATTAACCAATAAACATCACCCATGCATTGCAAGTGGCACTTCATGTGACTTTTCTAAAGAGAGTAATTTGTTCCATCAAATCTCAGACTATTGTTCTTGTAAGTCGACATCCTGGATCTCCTCAAGTGGTCAATCTTTTTTTAGATGAACCTACTCTGATACAAATTGTTGAAATAAGGGCAGACAACTAAGAGGGGGGTGAATCAGTTGTCACAAAAACTTTTATCCTTTGTTGTAATTAAACTTCTTTACCACTTATTAACAGATGAATGATATAACCATGAAAGCATAAATCAACAACACATATGACACTAGGATTTTTACGTGGAAACCCAGTTAAGAGAAAAACCATGGTGGGGGTTAACCCACAAGATTTATTCTCTATTAAAATAATAGAAAAATGGAAAGGCACTTGCCTTCAGGTGCATTGCCTAGAGCTCACTGCTCAAAGAGGCTCGCTGCCTATAGAAATATTTATAGGTTTATCACAAAAAGATTGAACTGGAAAACAACATCTTCTTCATGCCAAGGTCAATTCCATTGAATCACACAATACTTTTGCTCTACCCCCAAAAACTTCTTCACTATCTCCTTATCCTTTTCTTCTCTTCCTCTTCTACTCTTTCCTCTTCTCTATTCTGCCTTTCTTCCTTTCTTAGGATCTTATCATTTTCACACAAGGATGCCTTTTCCACAACTCAGCTACAAGTATTTATATGCTTCATCAACCTTGGAATAAACATCAAGGTCGACACTACAAACATCTGACTTAATACAAATCACTATACTATCGGCCAAACATAGCTGGGATCCAAATCTTCCTTGAACAACATGCCACACTTCATAGAACATCTCTTAGATCATCCACAACATGCACAAAGCATCTGATTGGCCAAGACTGGAAAGAACAGCAACACCCAAGGAAAAATCTTCATCCACGAGCTCAATACTCAATGCGGACCACCGACACAATAGACACACAATCCAGAGACCACCACAAGCACAATGGAATCAACAAGAGCAACAACACCATCTCAAATCACCAAAAACACTTGTACCTTCATCCAAGAACTCAAGATCAGCAACTGACATGACTGTCACACTAGAAATACTGCTTGTGGACCTCCAAACCATGAACCTCTTGAGTTGAGGATACACACCGACACCCCAAACACACCTCTAGATCCATAAATCATAATATTCCAATGTGGATCAATCCAAACCCATTTTCTGTCACTCTTTCGCCTCTGAATAACTGCAAAACCCAGTTCTACTCAGATGGCCATAACTTCACAAATGCTTCATGCGGATCCCTCAAATCTTAACTGGAGCAACTTTAGACAATCCTTTACAACACCCTTTGGTCCGCAGACTCAGATCTTCATCTCACTGGGAATACGGAGCAATCTACTTCACTAAACTACATTGTCTTCACTGTCTCTTATAGAGAGATATGTAACTCACTTGTTTCTTCCAGAGAGGCTAATTTTCTGAATATCCTCAACGTACAAGTCTTCTAGAATGGGATACAGTTGACACCAATGACAACAAGGATATGTTGACATCAATGACAACACCGATTAGGCACATATTTGCAATAGTAGGTTATAAGAAAAAGGGAAAATATCTCTCTGGGGAGATATGAGGACTATTCTAGCTCCTGATCCTGTTGAAGTACAGCTACCATCAAACTCCAAAGTCCAAACATCATTTGAACCCTCTGAATTGACATTCTCATGATTGGGAGATTCTTTGCTTGAAGAAGAATAATCCTCCATTATCATGTCTTCATTTGAACTATCATCTAATGTATCAGAAACATCTTTAGTAGTCAAAAAGTAGTTTCCCATACCTAAAGATTCAAAAGAATTTGTACCTTTGGATCTTCAAATGTGGTTGCAATGTATTTTGCCTACCTTTCTGGAAGCAACTTTTGCATGACACCCTTAACAGGTATCCTTGCTTTGGATAAGTCCATGTTGATTTCCCCTCCAAAATCTTTACAGAAATTCTGCCCGAATAAAATTCCATATGAGACAGGAACATCGGCCACTAAGACAGTCATTTTAATCCTTTTCTCTAGAAAGGCAGTGAATGCAAACTGCGCATCCTTAATTTGCCCTATAAGAGGCACTTGTTTGGTTTCCATTGAAAAGCATCTACCAAAGGTATTTGTCACAGTTAATCCTAGGGCTTCTGCCACCTTGGCAAGAATAAAATTGTCAGAGGCACCAGAGTCTATGACACAGTTACTAAGTTTATGGCCATTTACCAACAAGGAAACATAGAATGGCTCAATTTTCTCAGTGGAAGGGGTAGCAACTAGATTGTTCTAGCAGGTTCTTGTCTTAGAGACGACAATAATATTTTGGGAAGAATCTTGCCCTACAGGGGCAGCCTTATTCTTTACAAATTTAGCTAACTATTCAAACTAATCTAGATTAGCTTGCAAATACTCGACCTCAGACATCTGAAATTTAGTTTTCCTAGCATGATCTATTATATCAAATGACTGATAAGAAGTAGATACAGGAGGAGGAATACTTTCATTTTGAGGTCTAGGATTGGAAGTACTGGTCTGAGGAACAAAAGTAGATGAAGGAGAATTAGATGTACTTTCTTGTTTCTCACAGGTTGAATCCATGGGCTGAAAAGGTAGAGGTGTGCCTCGCTTAGCAATGGTGATTGCAGGATGAGGATCTTCCTTAGACTTTCCTTTGTCAGTTGATTGTTGATTCAGCTGATTATGTGACTGCATGGAAACAACATATGACTCTCCATATGCATCTCCTACTTGTTTCGTTTCATCCTAAAAATTTAGGAAGCCAATGTTTGAGTTGCCAGCCAACTCTTCTTCTCCTTCTGTGAAGAGGTTGGAAATATTATCTTGATTAAGGTTAGGTTAAGGTGATTTTTCTTGTTTAGCTTCATAGTATCCAACTACTGCATTGACCGGAGGTGCTTCCAAGGCAAGTCTCCCTTGTGTAGGAGGAAGCCTATTTTGCCCCTGGTTTCTTGCAGCGTTACCTTGATATGGAGCATTCGAGAAAGTTCTCCTTGGTATGTCCTTATAGGAAGGAAAGGACATATTTTGAGAAACTTGTTTCTTCAAGGCTAATAATTCATTAGCCAACTTTTGCACTATGGGATCTATGGTGCTCGTGGAATCTAAAATATTTGTAGAGGAATTCCCTCTATTTTGGTTTGTGTCCTTCCTTATCTTATCGGTGAGGATCAAGTCATCCTCAATTTCAATATCCAAGGCTTGAGCTGCTGGTAATTAAGTATTTATGAAGAAATACTTTAGATTCTCAGTTGTAGGCTGAGTAGTTGTTGGAATCCAATTGGTTAGCTTGATAAAATTTGCAATGAACTCATGCATGGGTTCTTGCGGTTCCTTTTTCATTTGAGTGAGCTGAGCCAAGAGGGTGTGAGCATCTTTGGTAGGTTTGAAGTTAGCTTCAAACTTGGTTCGCAGAACATTCCATCCAGTGATGGTTTGAGCAGGAAGATGGTAGAACCAATATGCAGCGACACCCTAAAATGTCTCAACAAAATGCCTTACAGATACATCTTCGTATTCTACCCCTAGAACACCACATGTAATATAAAAAGTTGCAATATGTTCGTTGGGGTGAACTTTTCCATCACCATAGAACATTAGAAAATTCTTTCTTGAACTACGAGGTAGATCATGCAATGGTGGAGTAAGATTCAAAGGACTGAAAGCATTTCCCCATGGACCTGCAGGAGGAGGAAGAGCCATTGTGCATCGATTGAAAGGCAGAATTACAAACCTGGAAACTTGTGGGATAGGTATAGTTCTAGGAACACTTGATGCTTCGCTTGGTATGGGAGATCTTGCATTGATAGGCAGAAAGCTTAGAGTACACTGAAGAGATCTCTTTGGTAGAAGAGTGAAAATATTTTGTTGCATTAACTTAAAGATAGGATCTATAATTCCTCATGCTCTTCTACTTCTTGTATACCTAGGTTCATCTAGAATGTAAAATGACTAACATGGATTTAAAACACAACAACCTATTAAAAGCAATATGAGACCGGTATACTTCAACCAAAAGCGTAAGGCTCTTGGATGCGTATTCGTTCCCCAACAGAGTCACCAAAAACTGTTGGGTGAATATTTTGTCTTTAGCTAACTAAAGGAAAAATGGTTATATCAACCACAGTGTGATGAGATAATACCTCTCCTCTCAGCAAGGGGAGGCTCCCTTTTATTTCCAAATACAAGCTAATAACTATTACAAACTTATTTACACTAAAACTAACTTCGGGGTGATTTCATATCATCCATTTCTCTTTTTTTAGAAATAATGTTTACAATTCTTGATACATAAATATTACAATTTGCTAACTTAGAGCAATGATAAACAATATGTAATTCAGTTACATGAAATAACTAAAGCAATACCATTATATCTGAACCACAAGGAAACCCACAAAAACATAAAGTTTTCCGTTGCTTCTTATGCTTGAATGTAAAATAAGGATTCTGGAATATAATGCATCCCAAAGTCTTCAATGTATTCCAAGATATAACAGAATGATCAAAAGACTCAACTTGCAGCTCAAAGTCTTCAAGTTTACTCTAAACTTACAAATATAAACTAACTTCCACAAATGATAATTGCATCTCAAAGTCTACCAAAATCAAATTTGGAATGTCTCTCAATCACTTGACACACACTTTCACCTTTCAATCACTTATCAGTTATAAGGTAATAGAAAAGACATAAGAACAATTCTATCACTTGACAAGTTATATCCAACACAAAGATTGGGTACCAACTTGCTTTTCTTATATTGATTTTTCTTGAAAATTGATTTACAACAAAACCTCAAAGTCTTAAAATTGCTTCTCAAATCCGGCAAAGTTTTGCTTCAATAGACAAAAGATCCAAATTACAATAAAGGCCCTCTTTATTTATAGTGAGAGGCCATGAGATAATCTAGGAAAATCTAACTACTTGACTTATTCAACAAAGGAGTCCTTATTGATTTGGGAATTCCTATGTTTTTACATGTAATTACATATGGAAAAAGTACATGTAAAAGTGTCCAAAACTACAAACAAAGTACATATGTAACTACAAAAATAAACTAGGGCATGAAAACTTGGATCAACTTGCACTCCCATTCTTCCTCAAATAAGCCTCGTACATAGTGAATAATGTTTGCATCTCTAAGCTGTCAGGACCAACTGTATTTTTGGAGATCACTCGAGCTTTGATCACTGCAACTTTCATTGTTGTGGCCGCCTTTTCATGACTGGTTAACTTGGCTTTAAGGTTATCCAGTGTTAATTGATTATCCAGAATATTATCTAGAGATGTGACTAAAAAAACTTTTTCTTCAAACTTCTTTTGAAACATATTCTTAAACTCTTGGATCATCTCATCAGCAGGAAGAAAATGATGATCTTCAGATGTCAACTTGCATGGGAGATCCTCCAATTTGTGCAGAAGATCAACATCACTTTCTTCACTCAGTTCCCTAGCACTCTCCAAATTATTGATCAATTCTTTTCAAAACATTACTTCGGTGAATCAATGACTCTTTAGTTACCACATAAGATTCACGATTTGAAATAATGCTAATTGATATCAGAGTTTTTATCTTCAACTTTTTCATCTCAGTTCAATTATCAAGGCTATTATCTAAATACTCAACATCTTGAGAAATTACATCAACCAGATCATCCAACTTAGCCCTTATCTTTTTCATTATGCTCGTCTTCTCAAATGTACTTGTAAGAAGAGACACTCTTTGAGAATGCATTCTCTCAAGGTATTCTTCAACCGCTTCTCCTTTGACATGCATCTTTTCCATCTTTTGGATAATAGGATCTTCCACTATGATTGCCTCAGGTGTCACTAACTCAGATGACAAAGTAATCTTTCGCACCACCACAGCCAACTGCTCTGTTGTTGCTTTGTATTGCTCCTTCATTTCCTTCTCATGATCAAATTTCTGAATCAAGGAATTGAGAGTAGACTGTACATTAGCCTTGGCAATTTCATGTGTGATTTTCCCTAGTTCAATTCTAGAGATAGAATAATCATTCATGCTGAAATTATCAATGCTTGCATCTGGTGGTGGTTGAGCAATCTCCACATACTTGTGGCCTTTGTCTTCTAATAGCTGAGAAAGAGTCTTGGGCTTCTTTTGAGTCTTTACCTTCACTGGTATTATCTTTCCAAAGTCAAAGTCATCTGGGGAGATGGATTGCTTTTTCCTCTTAGGAGTATAGGCTGAGAGCCACGGAGGAAGCACTGATGTACTGACATTTGGATCTGACTCCATTGCAGGTGCAGAAGGAATTGTACTTACACTTGTAGTAGTAACAATTGGAGGAGTGTTTGTAAATACAGCACTTGGCAGATTCACATTAACAATCTGCTTAGCACCTAAAACAATTGATCAAAAATTGTTAAATCACCAATATCATAGGAAGGTGAAGACAAGCTTGGAATAGGCCCTGAAGAACGAAGAGCAGCATCAAAAGCAATATTAGGACTATCAAAAATCATCCTAGAGGAAGATGGCGAAGAGCCAGAAGGCTAAATAAAAATGGGAGACAATGGAGCTTTTGAAAGAATAGGTAAAGAATCTAAAACAGATACAGTGGGTAGGGGAGAAGAGACTCAAGTTTCCTGTGACATGTCTTTTGGTGAAGACATGTTTATTTCCTGTGGATGTTTTTTCTCATCTCCTTTCATTGCTTCCTGTTCATCCTCTCTTTCCTCTGCAGACCTTTCTTCAATGTCTATTTTCTCAGTGGCGGGTTCCTCAGTATCCTGCTCTTCTATTTCCATTTCTTTAGCTATAGACTCCTCTTCTGTCACCTTGGCTTTCTCTCCTTTTGATACAAATTTTATTCTATGCGTGGGAGCCTTAGAAGTACTAGGAGCATCACTCCTATTTTTAGTCCTTATTTCAACCTTTTTTCTTGTCTTCTCAAGAACTTCTTCTTCGGAGCCAGTGATAAAGTGTTTCAGCTATATCCCTTTGCTTTGAAGCCATATATTAGTGTTGGCCAAGATAGGCTCAAACCTCTTTCTCAATGATGTCACTTCTTTCTTAGACCATAACATAGCAGGCAAAGGAGAATTTGCAATTTGCTCATTTACATACTTGGGACTTACAACATCTTCATTATAAACTATCCCCTCAAGGATATCAGCTAAACCCAACTCTTCAATTTGACTCAAAGTCAATCTGTTGTAATCCAATTTTCTGATATCTTCTTCAGTTCTCAAATATGCCCAAACATCCTCTACCATTGGCTCATGGAATTGAGTTTTCCTCATGATCTTGTCTTTCACTCCTCGGTAGTCAAATTTGGGTCTTCTCTTGAACTGCTTCAGGGTAACCAATTGCATTTTAGTTTCCAAAGCCTTAGCTTTCACGGCAGTAGCAATAGAATACCTGCCAATTTCAATGGGGAACCTAAATCTAGGCTTCTTCAATTCCATTTGTTTGTTGTGTACTACAATCATCTATCTACACAATTCCATCAAGATAATCCTATCAGTCAGAAATTTTGGCAACATGTAAGAATAACCTGGATAGTAACCAACTCTTAAATAGGTAAAAGTTGGGAACTGAAGATATAAACAACCAAAATCATTGACAACAGTCCATGCATCATCTGAAACTCTTCTTTGTTCTAACTGGGGATTAAATAAACACATGAAAACTGCAAAGAAGGCATCATTCACTCTTCTGAAATGATGTATAGGTCCCTTCAGAGTTAGTTGAGAATAGTATTGGTAGACTGGCATGACCCTCCAATCTCCCTCAAATGTCAAACCTGGAAAACTTCTCATTGAAGTAGTTGCATATACAAGATATGATGTCATGTGGAACTTGGAAGTAGTTGACACCTTAATCAATTGCTCATGAAGAGCATTGCTAATTTGTTCACCCCAGAAAATATTTTGTTTGCCTTGAAGGATGATTTTGATGTAAGGATACATCCATCTATGGAATGTGGAAGAAGATGGAAGTCTTTTCACCCTACTCAGAAGAGTTATCAAGTCACTTACCTCCTCTACAAAGTCACTTCTGGGAAAACTCCTAGGCCATCTGGGCAAATTTGGCATGGCAGTTTTCAACCATTTAGTATTGATAATCCTTTTGGATTTTTCCACATCTTTATCATATTCCCTTTGGGCAATGTTGAAATCTAGCTCTGCCACATCCTTTGCACCAGGACACATGAAAATCCTATCCATGAACTTTGCATCTAGTCTCATAATCACGTTACCATGAGCATCCACCATTGTCATGTTATTCTTGTTATAAAAGTTGGCAACATGAAGAACAAATTCAGCATTATGTGCAGCAACAGGAAAGGAAGCAACCAAATGGATATTGCTCTTGATAATCCTTTGCATGTAGTGACTAGGTTTATCTTGCTTTGTCTTGTCTACAAATTCAACCATACCAACATGGCCAATCTCTGTGTCCCATATTTCATCCATGTTTGATGTGACTGAAGTGACGAGGAACACGCCCTGGTACTTATAATTCATTGCTTTGGCCTTCTTTGGTGATGGGTCGGTCATTTGAAAGATGAGCACCTCTAGTAGTGAAACAAAACTTGGCAATCTTCCAAGGACAACTACAACACTAAGAGGCTGCAGTGTTAGGGAAAATGTGGTACATGATGATACTACAAAGTGGTAAAGCTGATCAATAGCATGATCTCGAAGGGACTAGAGAGCAATCGAAGTGAAGAACGGAGCGAAAGCGGTCTAAGGATAGTAGCTTGGAAAATTTCCCAAAGTTAGAAAATTTCAAGGGAGTGAGTGCATGGGTGGCAAAAATCACCACCCTTGCATGTAGAGAGAATTGCATTGTGTCAGGGCGGCAAATTTTGCCGCTTCTGCATATAAGAAGGTAAGCATGGCAAATGTGTTCAGGCGGCAAAAACGCCTACTCTTGCATATAGAAGGAAGTTCTCTGCATAGTATGCCCACTTGTGCATTTTGGATTTAGGTAAATCATCACAAACTTCGTGTAGGGGCGGCAAAAATTGCCACCCTTACACATAGGGTAAAACATGAAAAATAAACATGGGCGGCAAATTTTGCCGCCCATGCATTTCTAAAAAAACAACACAACATATATGCATTGGCGATGAAAATCACCGCTCATGCATATGGGACGAAAATAGATTTGTGTATGGGTGGCGTTACATCAAGACACAGGAAACAAACACTATGCATGGGTGGTGGAAATCACTGCCCTTACATAGTGAGGGAGTTTTATAAGTCTTTAGCACAGACGGTGATAACCATCGCCTCTGCTAATCTCAAGTATTTTACAACAAAACACGGGTGTAGGGTTTTATGGATAGGCAATGGAAATCACCACAATTGCATATCTAAAAACACAAAGACAAAAATGAAAGTCTAAAAACTAAAATAAAAACCTAACTAAAAACCCTAAAATGATCAGACGTATGGGAAGGAAAACACAAAAATTATAAATGATTTTAGAGATTCTTTCAACACAACAAAGTTTTGAAACCAATGCTATTAACAAAAGAATGATTCAGAAAAAGAAATCACAAAACAAAAACAAGAACAAAACTTACCCGGCCAGCGAAAACCTAGCTCGGATCCAAGAAAAATTCACAATACAAAACGTGCGCCGGGAATGTTCAAAGGTTTTCAGACGTTTAAACGAGTCTCAGAGGTGAATAGTTAAGAGTAAAATGAAAAATAAAAATGATTTAAAACATATAAACAACTCATAAAACACTCACACGAAGTGCATTAAATACACTAAGTGTGAACTAGAAGATGCACGGGCAACACTTTTTGCCACCCCTGCACATAGGAAGCATCAACAACAAAACATGCAATGGCAGTGATTTTCACCACCCCTGCATGTGAGAAGATATAACATCAATATGCAAGGGCAATGATTTTCACCGCCCTTGCATGCAAAACAAAGTTTTTTCTAAATCCTTAAAATTGCCCAAAACTCAAATCTAATGAATTCACCACTTGATCTATTTACACAAAATTCAAGAAACCAAGATGAGAAGATACTCGAATGGATTCTCATGAGCTAGAGGACCACACATGAGGACAAGATGATTCGCCTTGATTTGCATGCTTAGAGTTGTAGGCTAGTGGTGTTCACCTAGGGTTAGGGTTTTGGCTTCCAATTTGCAGGTTCCTGTGTGTTTTCCTTTTGACCCTTAGTGCCTTGGTTTAAATTGTTCCCCGGCCCGCATGCACTGTTTAGTTGTTTTTCCTATCGCATTTGAGAAAATTGTTAAATTTTGTGTATGCAAAGGTGAAATGTGTGTTGGCAGGCTTGTGTAATCTCCCCTCGGTCCCTCAAAATTGATAAAAAATGGGTCAAATGCATAAAAAATGCATATTGGGTCACTGCTTCAAAGTTTCTAAATGTTCCTGGAAGTGGCTAGAAGGGTCTCATTGTGCCAGTGCTGCGTGATTCATCAAGTATTTTGCCCCAATTCAAGTCCATGCCCTTTCTTATGCTTCTCGCGGGAGGTGCCACGTAGCTGTTTCTAAGAGTTTCAAGAATGTTTCTTTGAGTTTCTTTGGTGGCCGCGGAACTTGACATGTGTCAATATCCGCTTGTGTTTCGAGGACCCTTTTAGTGTTTCCTTTATGTTTCAAAAAGTCCCCGCGAAGGTGGGCCCCAATGAGTTTCAAGTGGCGCAGGTCTCAAGTGTTGCAAGTGCGCGAAAGGCGCCAAGTGTCAGACGGTGGGGGCGGTTTCTATATGTTTCAACGAGTATGCACAAGCGCCGTGTGTCCCTCGTAGTTGTTGCGGAGGCTGACAAGTGTCAGCTTCCGCGTTGGTTTCCTTTTTGTTTCAAGGTTTGGCATGGACGGCGATGCGTCCTAGTGAACTGTCTCATGTGTCGTGGACAGCGCCAAGTGTCTGCTTCCGCGTAAGTTTCTGAAATGCTTCCTAATGTTTCTTCAGTGTTGCGGAGCCTGACATGTGTCAGCCCCTGCGTGAGTTTCACAATGTTTCAAAGGTTTCTCAGGAGTGGCACGGAAGGCGACATGTGTCGGCACCCGCATGAGCTTCCGCCTGAGTTTCTTCGAAGGGTCTCTAATGTTTCATGAATGTGGCTGAGGGCGCCAAGTGTCACAAGTGGGGCACTTCAAACTTTTGACACAGTTTAGCAAAGTATCATGGAAGGTGCCGTGTGGTTGTTTCTGCTGAAATTTCTGGGATGTCTCTTTTGTGTTTCAAGAGGGCACGGAGCCCGCCATGTGTCAACCTCTGCCAAACTTCTGTTGGAGTTTCTTAGGAGAGTCCCTAATGTTTCAGGGGTGCTGCGGTGGCCGCCACGTGGTGACTCTCGCATGAGGTTCCCAGTAGAAGGCTCTCGGCGGGGAAGGTAAGTGAAACGACCCAGTGTTAGAAACTTATAGTGCCTACGTGGCACAATCTGGTTGGTGGCAACTTTTTGACACTTTTGGGGCCGTTGATGATGGCGATGAGTTTTGAATTGACGGCCACATTTTAAGCTTGCAGCGACAGGTTTTTTCTTTGTTTCTACGACCATTTTTGGCGGGAAAACTCTGAGGCTTGCTGTGGCTGCGTTTCTTGAAGTCATGAGTAGTTGAAACATTAATGGCGATTGCACAGAGGTGTGGGTCGATGATGGATAGATCAACTACCATTTTTATGATGCATGTCCCTGGGCGGCGGTGTGGATCCCGATTCTCACCTGCTCCTCGTCCTTCTCTGGCTTCTCCATGATTTGTCCCTTGTTGCATTTGTGATTTTGAGTGCCATTTCTCTGATACTGTGTATCTGGCGGGATTTTTGATGTCCCTTGTAATTAATTTGCTAAGTACACAATTTTGCTTTAAAAGGCAGACTGTGTCACTGTATTGGGTTGTTGAAAACTGAACATTTTAGCTCTGTAACAAAATACATCTGGTTTTGGTTGCTCTTTGCAGTGGATTTTGTGAGTTTATGAGTCTCATGCCTTATGTTTTGTGCATAAATTCATTGGTTTCATGCTGATTTAGATGAGTAATGCTATATTGCATGTGTTTTGTTGTCTGTCTCCTGTATTGAATATGCTTTCCTTTTGAATCTGGATATCTAAGGGGTGTCTTGGGTTCTAGGATATAGGTTCACTATATTGAACGCTTGATCTCTTAACTTCTGCTCAAGGGATAGATTAAACTATTTTCAGGTTAAGTATTGAGGAAAGTATATTGCAGAAAGGATATCATAAGTAGAGATAACTTGATACTATGTTCTGGGATGTATCTGTAAGGTAGATATCACACAAATCCCCTTGAAATCCAGTTTTAATATGTTTATGCTAAACATTTACATGTGTGTGTCTATGACTCCAAGCCCTGGATAGGCACCAATCTAGCTCTGTGTTGAGGTTATACACTAGGTCCAGCTCTGCATCCAAACACTAAATCAAAATCAAACTCCAAAACAACCACTAGGATAGTAGAATTAGTTTTAGGACCCCAAGTCCTCTGTCTACAACTGAAAAGAGGCCCAAAGCTAGCCTCTTTGCTCTTATCTTGCAGTTTTGGTCTACTTACAGGAGGACTTATCTACTTCATGTTAGCATTCCAGCCTGTGTATGCATATTCTCATGGATGTTGAGTAGGGAATACCCCCCTAGGTTTTGCAGAGCCTGAAGAAGAAGAGGAGATAAAATAGAGTCTATCTCCTATACTGTTGACCCCTGGCCCAGAGATCCTGCTGATCATTGATGGCTACCTTGTAGGGAAATCTGGTAATAAGCATCCAGTCTGGGAAAAAACCAACATAGGCTACAAAACAAACAAGTTTTGTAGGGGTCATCTTACAAAATGAGCACAACTAATTTTGAGGATAACAAGTTCTGAAATCATTACTTTCCCTTTACGAATAAATAACATATCATCAACATATAATGTAATAAATAGGAAACAAACACCATCAAATTTATCATAAAGATAGTGATCATATTTAAAACACTCAAATCCCAAACTCAACACATATGTATCAAATTTCTGGTACCACATCCTAGAACTTTGTTTGAGGTCATACAAAGATTTATTCAATTTACAAACTAGATTACTTTTACATTTCACCATGTAGTGCTCTATTTGTGTCATATAGATATTCTCCTCCAAATCACCATGAAGGAATATTGTTTTCACATCCATTTGCTCAACCTCTAGATCATAAGCAATAGCAATAGAAAGCAAGAATCTAATGGATGTCATTTTTGCAATAGGAGAAAATATCTCATCGTAATCAACACCCTCAACCTAAGAGTAACCTCTCGCAACCAATCGTGCTTTGTACTTCTCAATATCTCCATCTGAACCAATCTTTTTCGTGAACACCCATTTGCAGTCAATAGGTTTTCATCCTTTAGGTAATGGATTTAGGTCCCATGTATCATTCTTTTTCAAAGCTACCATTTCTTATCTATAGCAATCTTCCAAAATTCTGCATCATTCATACATAATGCCTCTTCTACAGATCTAGGTTCATCTATGTTAGTATTCAAAACAAAAATACATCTCCAATCATTAGGTGAATACCTTTCGGGTGGTTGTCTATACCTTGTAGACCTTCGAAGAAGCTGAGTTGGAGGTTCTTCCTCCTCTTCTGAAGATTTAGAGCTAGATGAGTTTTCCTCAACTTCTTCTCTACCTAGGGGCCTTGATTCAACTTTCTCAAGCATAGAAGGGAGTTGAATCACATCTTTTTGTTCATTTTTTTATGGCTGCAATGTAACATAAGAAGGCTTAATTTTTCTAAAAATAACACTTCTACTATATATTACCTTCTGTGCAACAGGATCCCAAAGCTTATATCCTTTCACACCATAATTGTACCTGATGAAGATACATCTCACAGCCTTGTCCTCCAACTTTGTTTTCTTCTCCTTTGGCACATGTGCATATGCCTCACAACCAAAAACTCTAAGATATCTTAGTGAAGGCTTGTGCCTTGACCATGCCTCCATAGGCATTTTATCAACAAGAGCTGATGTAGGAGACATGTTAATCAAGTAGCAAGTAGTGGCAACAACTTCAGCCTAAAACCTTTGTTTTAGACCAGCACCACTAAGTATACGCCTAGCCTTCTCCATCAATATCTTATTCATTCTTTCTGTAACTCCATTCTACTGTGGAGAATATGGAGTTACATCTTTTGTCTCTGAATGCCACAATCTTTGCAGAATCTATCAAAATCATTAGAGAAAAATTCACTGCCATTGTCAGTCCTCAAATATTTTATTTTCTTTCCAGTCTGCAACTCAATCATTTCTTTAAATTCTTTAAATCGACTAAAAACTTCTGATTTACTCTTTAGAAAATATACACGTCCTTTTGTTGTAATCATCAATAAATAAAACATAATACGTGGAATATCCAATGGAAGGATCATCTATAAGACCAAACACATCAAAATGAATAAGATCCAATACACCACAAGACTTATGAGAACTCGAGTAAATCTAAATGTCGTTTTGTTTACCATAAATGCAATGCTCACAAAAATCAAAATCACGATTACAATAAATTAACCCTTCAACAAGGTTGTTATTTTTCAAGGTCCTTAGACCCTTTTCTCTTATGTGGTCTAATCTCTAGTGCCATAACATAATCTTCTCTATGTGTAGTTTTGATTCAGAAGAAAGAGAACCCTTAGGTACCCACAAGCCACTACCATCCACTGAAAATGAAGCTCTATCCTTTTCCAATGAAGTAGTTGTTGGGATAAGTTGCCATTAACTTGCAATCCCAACCAATTCATGTGTCTCCAAAGTTCTTGGAATGTGTTCCCCAACACATAAGGACTTTGAGAGATTAATTATTTATTAATTATATCACTTTGACTTTTGCAATCAATTCCTAATTGATAAGGTCAAACTTGGGCGTCCATTTTTAGAGTGGGGGTCATGAAGATTTTGTTGACTTCTCCTAAGTCTATTTTGAGAGTTTGATAACTTCTAGTAAGTGGGAGTTAAATTTGGGTGTCCCCCTTTTGATGGGGACTTATATTTAGACTTGGAGTTGTATTTTTTTATGTACATGAGTGGATAATGTTGAAATACTTTGCATGGATATAATGTTGGAGTTAACTAAAGTGTTAGAGATGCATGAATTGGATATTGCTTGCATGAGTTCATAAAAGCTTGCATGGACTTGTATATTTTTGCATGTCACTTGCATGTACTTGCATGTTGTTACATGTTGTTGTATGTTGTTGCATGTCACTCCTATGGACTTGCATGTGCTTGCATGTTGTTTCATGTCACTTGCATGTGCTTGCATGTTGTCGCATGTCAGTTATATTATCTTGCATGATGTTGCATGTCAGTTTTGGGAGATTACTTATAGAACACTCCAACTCTAGAAACTTGCAGGATGGTACAACTCAGTATTTTAGATAATGGGTATTAGTTGCATGTTGAATCTAGTGTTTTCATGACACTTGCATGTACAGAACAAGGTAATTCCGAATAACTTTGGGGACATCAATCTTGCATGTTGTTTGCATGAGATTGATGTGTGTTGATCACTTCAGTTAACAAAAAGTGATTGGGCAAACTTGGATACCCAATTTGAGGACTTTCTATTGTTGCTTTTATTTGGAAATGTATTTGATGTTTCCAAAGTTAACTTGAGCAAACTTGGGCGCCCACATCAAGGACATGCAGTTAAGAGAAGGCTTGAATTTGTTTGACTTCAGTCTTCTCTATTTGGAGCATTTGGTTTTTGCATGAGCATTGGTTTCTATGTTATCAATTACAATTATTGTAATTTGAATTTCAAGCTTTTGAATTAAGAAGCTCTTGAATTAAAGAATCTTTTGAATTAATTAAGAGCCCCATACATTTTCTAGAGAGTTGAATTGTGAAAAAGACTTAGAATAAAAAAAATAAGAAGTTTTTTGTAAAAGACTTATAAGAAGAAAAAAAAAGCTTTTTTGTTGAAGTTTTTTACAGGTTTGAAGGTTGAAGAAGCTTTTGAAGTGCATCAAGAAATTAAAGGATTTCAGTATTGAATGTAATCTTCCACAAGAGATTTAATATGAGCATAAACACCTTTGGTGTGGAGTTTTTTTCCCTTAGGGGTTTCTCCACGTAAATACTTGTCTTCTTGCAAGCTATTTTCTTCTACTACATTGATTAAATTGGAGAAATACTCTAACATCTAAATTGAAAGTAATTTTCATATTTACACATGCTATTAATTTCATATTTGAAAACATTTTAAAGCTACATAGCTACAACTTTACCTTGTTTTCTCTCCCATTTTCTAACATTTGGTATCAGAGCCATTGGTTGTAGTGAGAGAGGGATGTTTTTTCTGAAGTATTGAGAGAATTTTGGTTGTAGGTGAAGTTCTATTTGTTAACATTGTTTTGAAGATCTGTGAGTTTGGAAGCCATGGTAGTTACCTCTAAGATGGATATTGTCAAAAGAATATTTGTTGGGCTCTTGGGGCTCAAGGTTATGGATCTTTATGGAGTTGATCTTGTGGTAGTGATTTGGAGCTCCATTTTGACAATGTGTATATTCTCTTGTTTGGTGGTTTTATTCCTTTACCTTGTGGTTATGTACAGTGAAAGGGTGTTTATGTTGGATGGTTACTTCTAGTTCCTTAATCACATGGAAAAACACTCATTTCTTGGACTACAGTTTGGAGTGCTTATGTTGGATTCATGGTTTCAATCCATGGTTACATGAAAGCACTGGATGATTTATCACTAGTTGTATGGAGGTTGTGGAGTTGGCATTTTATGATATGGACACTCCTGAACAACCTGGTTTCTCCTTTCTCATATTCATGTTATTTTGAATATGTAGGTTTTCACAGTTTTCCCGTTTCAAAAGATCGTGGGTTTGTAGATCTGTGATATTCCATTATTTCAGATGACATATTTGATGGTGTTCATTGGTGTGAATGTTTGAATGTTTAAATAGTTTCAGATTTATAGAGATATGGTTTTACAGGTTTTACATATTAACTAAAATCTATGGTTTGTAGATCTGTGGAAAATTGTGTTAAGATACTTTCTAGATGGAAACAATTTCAAATTTGTATGGCTAGTTGTTGGGTTCTTATGATCTATGGTTTCTCCTATGTGGATTTATTTGGCAAATCAAATCTAGAGTTGATTCTGGTGTTTGAGTCTTGGAAATCTACATGTTATGCCTAGTTACATTTTTTCTACATGTTATTGATGTGGGGTTGAATCTATTTTTTTAGTTATTAAAGGTTGAAGCATTGATCATATTTTTTCTCCTATGAGATGTTGCATGTGTGTAGATCTTGTGAATAAGCTAATGTGGGTTCTATTTGGTAGGCCTCTTCTTGGTCACCTTAATTATATTGGTATTTTTGTATTAAGACAAAAGGGTAGTTTGGAGTACCTGATTTAGTTATTCATTGGAACCTATAGCAGTAAAGTTATGTTGCATAAGAAGCTTTTTTCACTTTCAGTGGAGTTTTGGTAATGGTGTTGATCATGATACTGTTGATAACTGAGAGGGGGGTGAATCAGTTATCTTAATTCTTTAACTTTCTTTTCTTCTTACTCAATTAGTATAGTATAAAAACTTATAAGCATAAATGAACATGAGAGCAGAGATAAACATGACACAATATTTTTGACGTGGAAACCCTATTAAGGGAAAAAACCACGGGGTGATTAACCCAAGATTGTATTCTCTATTAAAAGAATAAGATAGTACAAAATGGCAATTTCCAATTAGGGCTCATTGTCTGAGCACATTGCTCACAAGAGGCTCACTGCCTATAAGAGACTCACTATCTACAAGTTATAATGAAAGTAACCCAGTGATTGAACTGATGAGAAGCATCCACATATGCTAAGGTTCAGTTACGGTTAGGCTCAATAAACTAATTTGCTGCACTTCATTCTTCCTCTGTCATTAGACTGTTGTTCTATCACATACCGAACCTTTCTTTCTGCTGCTACACTGTTCTCTGCTATTCTTCGCACACCACCACACACAACACACACTTTCTCATCGAAATCCATTTGGTATATATATATCCGCACCAAGGATTTCATCATCTTTCTAGTCGACATCCGGAATAGTCAATATTTTCCCAAACTCTAGTCTGTCAGTTGAATCCTTGCTTACCAAGTGATGCGTATCAAAGAGATAATTATAGAGGTCATCAATCATGTCTGCCAATCATGAATGATACCTTAAGAACCTTGACCACCATCAATATCTCATCTGGAATAAGGTCTAATGCTCTGCCAGTCAGTTCTTCCTTTGTCTACTCTGTCAAACAGGACCCCAATACTTAGGTGCTCATATCTCTTCACCCTTTCATCACCGAAGGCTCAATCTCTGGAATCTATCAGTCAAGGTACTCCTCTTGACTTCCCCAAGTTCGCACTTAACAAAGATACTTCCTCTAAGAGATCCAGACCCGAATGTCAAACCTTGTTGCATGCTCTGTTCTTGGTCACCGGACCAAAATACTCTTCAATCTGACTTCCGATATAGACACACCATGTCCTGCGGATGTGTGGGATGGTCTTTGTTGCCATCAATGACAACACCAATGAAGCTACACAGTGTCTCTTGCCAACAATCTCCCCCTTTGACATTGATGGCAACACTTAGTGAAAAATGACTAAGTGTCACACTACACTCCCCCTTGGCTGATGCTCTGTTCTAATGTACACTTTTCTAGAGCTCTGCCTTAGCTAGATTCCACATTTTTCACTACTACTCACTCCCCCTTTGACATCAATGGCAAAAGGTAGGGTCCACACACCAAAATTCCCAAAAATCCAACTATACTTAGCCGCATAAGTATATCTACATGCTATACTTACATATACTATAGTATATCTGCAAAAGTTGTCTTCAACTGGACAAGTTCTGTTGCCCAACTCTAATTCATCCTATCCAAAATTGAGATGTGACCACTTAACAGGAATGCAAAAGCTTCTGCCCTCTTTAGATCTGTCAGATCACTGGTCTGGGCTGTGGTCTAAGCATCAGTTAGGGCCTCATGCATGACCTCTAACTTAGGGATAATAATCCCTCTTAGTTCACTTAATCTGCTTATCCTATTCTTCTTCTCCTTCTCAAGCTTCTTTATTTCATTTATAGCTATAAGAGTCTGGCACTCTTGATTCACTATGGAAGAGGAGAGAGGATCAAAACTTTGGGATAAACTTAACAGTTTATCATCTTGCTCTTTTGCTTTCTTCTCAATATCCTTGGTCACTTTAGGCCAGGATAAACAAAATTTATATATATCTCTGCCATCTTTGAGAGCATTTTCTAATCTCTTTATCCCAATGTCCATAACTCTCCTATCATTGGTTATAAGACCTTGTAACTCGGAGAATCTCTTATCCATAAATTCTTTCCAGACCTTCTCCTCAGCTGATTTCTCCAAAGACTCAAAATGAGTGCTGATAGAACTAACAAGAGACTTGAGATTATCGGATGAAGAGGTTGAGGAATCCTTTTGAAAGGATGGCATGATCTTTTCCAACACACCGGATGCTATTTCTAGCAGCTTACAGTCTTCCATGTGAGACTTTAGAAGTTTCTCTTTTGCCTTTGCTTGGGCAAATGATGCTATCTTCATTGTTTGAACCGGGGAGAGAGAATCAAAATCGAATGGTCCTTGAAATAGCTCTGGTTCATCGATCTCCATCATTTCTTTAGTCAAGAAATCTTTGATGGTTTTTGCAGTGTCTCTTGCCAGAGACAGAGTCTTCTTTCCTTCTGTAGCTTCAGTACTGTCACTTGTGGTCTTCTTAGTTTGACCTTCTTCTCTTTCCTTCACTTCTTGTTTTTCCTCTAATCTTTCTCCTCCTTTAGATCCGGAGACTACTGGGGAATTCGGATGAGAGATATTTTCTTCTTCTTGGACTTTTTCTTCCAGAACAGAGGAATCCTGGTCTTTAGACTTCTCCTCATCTATCTCCTTTGATTCTTCTGCAATCTTTTTAGTAGGATCTTCCTTTGATGCACTTTGCCATTCAACATCAGAAGGTTCATCACTTATGTCCTCTATAATAGGAATGTTGAGTCTTTTGTATGCATTCCGAAGGATCTCTTCTGTCTCTTTTGCTATTTTGTCAGTTTCTCCAAGCATAAGCTAATTCATTCTAGCTTTGCTCCGAAACTCATCCTTGCAATCTTTGAAGATCATATTCATTTGCTTCGGAGTGATTGAAGGATATAGCTGAATAGCTATCTGTTCTCGGATCTCAAGATCCTTTGCCTTAGCATTATTCTTCCTTATTTCTAATTCCTTCTCTAGGCTTTTGGGAATGAGAGATATGATTTCAATAAAAGATTTATTGTAGATATTCAGATACCTGACTGTAGCTTCTTGCAAGATCTTCTGGTCAGCTTCATTATACTCATCATAGAACTCAGTCATTGGTTTTAGGTTCCCATCCACAGTAACTAATTTGATGATATCATCAATGCAAAGTGTGGGCTTTTCAACAAATTCCTCTGCCTTCTCTTCTTTGTCTTGACCTGTAGAGGGTTCACCGGATGTTTTCTTCTTCTTCTTCATTTTCTTGACCTCTTCATCTGATTCAGTCTCTTCATCATCCTTTTGACTAGTATAAGACCTTGTGGCCTTTGTCTTAGTTCTCTTCTCTCCTTTACCGAATGATTTTGCTCCCAGTTTTGATGCCTTTGAGCTCTTAGCAGTGGTAGGTGCAGAGGTCTTAGAGGATCTAGTCCGGGAGGGGACTTCCACCAGAGCACCTTCTTTCTTTGCGTTTTCTTTTTCTTTCTCTGCCCTTTCCATCTTCTCTCTATTTGCATCAAGTGCCTCCTTTGAAATTCCATGCCTTTTGGCAAAATATTCTACTTCCCTCGTTACCTTTCTCTTGATCTCAGGCTGTCTCAGTTCAACATGAATTTTTACACTTAGTTCTTGGTAAGTTCCAAACCTTTTTGCCTTAGGATCTTTGGGCTGGCTCAGCAGATGTTGGATATATGGTTCTAGGATTTTCTCATCAACCTCATACCCCATTGGCATGATCCATACTATTCTTGGTTCTACTACCTCCATCAGACATTGATCAGTGTCTACCATAAAGCACACTGTATCCTTGTATTTTTCAACTAGGGATTGGGGAATTCTTTCTCTAGCCTACATCATGCTTTGGAAGTTTTTGAAGTAACCCCACAATGCTATGTTTTGTGCCTTGGCATCACCAAGCCCATGCAAGTAATCTTTGATTTGAATTGCAACAGGTCTGTCATTCTGCCATACCCAACCACTGGATCCGGGTAGTTCATTCATAAAGTAGAAGAACAAACACAGTATCAGCCCACCATACTTAAAAGTGTTCTTCTTGTCCTTCTTGATCTTTTGTAGGTTTTCCATCAATTGGCTCAGAAGGAGTTCACAAAGATCATAATCTGCATTCTTTCTCAACATTTCATAAGCAGTGTAGATTGCTATTCCGGATATAGAATTTTCTCTTCTGGAGTGATATATATTGTAGCCAATAATCATGGAGGCAAACTTGATGTCTGGGTCTGTGATATCCTCAACTATCATTGCTCTTTTGTCAAATTTAGATCCGATAGCCTCACTCACAGTTTGGTTTTTGACTGATTTTAGAGTAGGTAACCCACCGGATGAGTGCAATCCGGTTACTGCCCTAATTGCTTCCTTGGTTATCTTGAATGGCCTCATCAACCACATAAAGTTGTCATGCATTCTGCTCAAAACATACTGGACCCAATCATCTTCAGAAAAATAGGGGAAATGAATGTACTATCCAAAATGTTTATCCCAGATGGCCTTATACTAAGGTTTTAGTTCAAATGATCCATCTATCAGTTCCTTATGGTAGATATCCATCAGCTTGGATTCACCAAATTCTTCAATGTTTGCGTGAATGTAAACCCTAATGTCTTCTACATGCAGAATTCCATGTGGAATGCTAGAAAATGCACCTAGGGGATCAACTTCCAGAGATTTATAGGGATATTTTCTGAATTTAGGGCATGGCCTATCAGTGATTTTCATCACATTCAGAGTAGCCATCTGTAGTTGATCTTTGATGGGCTTGAGGTAATTTGTTCCAGAGCTCCTTTTCTCTTCTTCTTGAATGTAAAATGAGCAAGTGTTCAAAAAGAGACCCCTTATATTTCTCTGCAAACCTTAATTCCATATTGCAATAAATGCGTAACTTAAGTCATTCTGGTTTGCCTTGTTCTCCTTGTTATGAGAAAAAACATTTCCGGATCACTGAGAAGCATTTAGAGTTGTTCTTGGTGATGATTGACAATCTATCTTCCTTTCTCCAAACATTTCATCTATCCGCAGATCAAGATTCCTCAGTTTGAATCATATCAGATCTAACTGTGAAAAACCTACTACTTACCGGATGACTATTGAACCGGATTAGTCTTGGAAGATTAACCTGTTCAAAACTTCTTGCGGATCTTCCATCTCTTTACCAAAGCTTATTTAAATGTTCATCTGTGAACTCTTTAATCCGCAACTTTCCTTGTGCCAATTTTAGGCACCAATTAACTAGCTGGGGGAAAATGTTTTTCTTTGTGTCTCCCCCTAAGCCAGAGCTCACCATTTAATTTCTGGAAGGAATATCAGCACCAGATTCTGGTGTGGATCCATTCCCAACATTTTTTGTTCTCCTCTTCACCCAAATCTTGTTCATCTCCCTTTGAACTTCATCCGCATTCACTTTTCCTTTTCCTTTGTCTTGATTCTGATTAAGATGCAGTGGACCCCTTTTATCCTGATTCTTGCTTCTACAAAATTTGGCAATATGACCGGATCTATTGCAATTGTGGCAAACAACATTTATTTGCATTTTTTACTGATATCCTCTTGATCTACATTGATTAGCCATATGTCCCATTCTATTGCATGCAAAGCATCTACCATTGAATGAATTGTTCATTTGCATATTTCTACATTCATGAGATTTGTGACCATACCTTTTGCAGTTGAAACACTGTCTGAAGAAGGTTGAATTAGTCTGATTCATTCTCTTTCTGCACTAATTTGCTTTATGACCGAAGTTATTACGGTTGTGGCAGTAGCCATTGAAGGATGGATATCTTTGAGCATTTGGTTGCCTTACCGAAGGTCTTCTAGGCCTGTTCCTTGGATTTCCTGATCCAAAGTTCTTCTGACCATATCCAAGGCTTTCACCTTTCTCATACCCCAAGCCATGCTTATCATCTACCCTCTTTTGACTTTCAAGTAGAACTTCAAGTTGAGCAGAGCTTATCTTGAATTTCTCTTTGTATTCATTTGTTGTTTGGAGATCCCTTTTGAGAGTATCTATCTGATTTTCAAGTTGTTCTTCATTATCTCTAGCATCTTCAAGATCAAATTCCAAATGCTTGATTATTCTATCCATTTTGTGGCATTCTTCTGACTTCTCCTTGAGAGATTGATTTAGATTATCTTCAATTTTTCTTTTCTCTTCAATTTCTTGGGTAAACTTTATAACTCTTGATTCCATTTCATGTCTCACCATAATGACTTCTTTTGATAGTTTCTCACATAACTTGTTCTTCTCATTCAATTCTTCATTATTATCATTGGCTTCACTTTGATTTGCTAATTGTTGTAGTACTTCCTTTCTCTTTTTCATAGAGATACTCATTTTTTCTCTAAGTTCATTTATGAAGTCATTAGCTTGTTTGACTCTTTCCTTCAGGGTATTGACTTCAGAATGAGATTACTCAAGATCATCTAAGGCAGACTAAAGTTGCTCCCTCATACTATACATATCCATTGAGATTCCCAGATCTTCGTCAAGCTGTTAGGCTTTGTTTGGAGGAAATTAGCTCTGATACCAATTGTTGATAACTGAGAGGGGGGGTGAATCAGTTATCTTAATTCTTTAACTTTATTTTCTTCTTACTCAATTAGTACAGTATAAAAACTTATAAGCATAAATGAACATGAGATCAAAGATAAACATGACACAATATTTTTGACGTGGAAACCCTATTAAGGGAAAAAACCATGGCGTGATTAACCCAAGATTGTATTCTCTATTAAAAGAATAAGATAGTACAAAATGGCACTTGCCAATTAGGGCTCACTGCCTGAGCACACTGCTCACAAGAGGCTCACTGCCTACAAGAGACTCACTGTCTACAAGTTATAATGAAAGTAACCAAGTGATTAAACTGATGAGAAGCATTCACATATGCTAAGGTTCAGTTTCGGTTAGGCTCAATAAACTGATCTGCTACACTTCATTCTTCCTCTGTCATTAGACTGTTGTTCTGTCACATACCAGACCTTTCTTTCTGCTGCTACACTATTCTCTGCTATTCTTCACACACCACCACACACAACACACACCTTCTCATTGAAATCCATTTGGTATATATATATCCGCACCAAGGATTTCATCATCTTTCTAGTCGACATCCGGAATAGTCAATATTTTCCCAAACTCTAGTATGTCGGCTGAATCCTTGCTTACCAAGTGATGCGTATCAAAGAGATAATTATAGAGGTCATCAATCATGTCTGCCAATCATGAATGATACCTTAAGAACCTTGATCACCATCAATATCTCATCCGGAATAAGGTCTGATGCTCTGCCGGTCAATTCTTCCTCTGTCTACTCTGTCAAACAGGACCCCAATACTTAGGTGCTCATATCTCTTCACCCTTTCATCACCGGAGGCTCAATCTCTGGAATCTATCAGTCAAGGTACTCCTCTTGACTTTCCCAAGTCTGCACTTTACAAAGATACTTCCTCTAAGAGATCCGGACCTGAATGTCAGACCTTGCTGCATGTTCTGTTCTTGGTCACTGGACCAAAATACTCTTCAATCTGACTTCCGGTATAGACACACCATGTCCTGCGGATGTGTGGGATGGTCTTTGTTGCCATCAATGACAACACCATTAAAGCTACATAGTTTCTCTTGCCAACAGATACCATGCATAACTTGGTATCATTTTCAGTGGGAGTTTTTTGCAATTTCATAATGTATCCTATCTTCTTTGTTTCAAGATATTGGTTCTAAACTGTCATTGTTGCAGTGTTGTGAGCCATGCATAATCTTTTTAGAAGATGGATGATCTTTTGCAATGGTTGTTGGTGTCATAAGAAGCTCTTGGATTATGCCTTTAGTTTGCAATAAGGGTTCACTGACATTTTTGGTTCTATAGACAGAGGATGTTAGATCTTCATGTTTTTGAAGAGGTGTTGACATCTTGGTTTTCCATGGAGGACTCTTGGAATTTTTGGTGAGGTGTGTTGCAAGTATGAGGTTATCCAGTATTGTCATTGATGTCAACATACTCATATTGCATTAACAAGAAGGATTTGATGAGCTGTGTGTTGAGGATATTGAGAAAATTAGTCTCAGTCAGGAACAGTGAAGAACAGTGATGAGAAGAAGGTAAATGTACTATATAGGATGAGAACCGGAGGATGCGGATTAAAGGGTTAGTAGATATGAGTCTTGAGATGCTACAGTTAAGATTTCAGAGGTCCGCATGAAGATCTGAAGGAGTTGTGGCTGCCGGTATAGAACCGGGTCCGGCAAGTATCCGGAGGTGACAGAGGATCACAAAAAGGTCTGGTGAGGTCCGGAATTGTATTATCCTAATCTGCGGATTGGAAGGAGTGTTTGGGATGTCCTTATGATGTATCATCCTGATTTGTGTATGATTTGGAGGTCCGGAAGTACCTCTTGCATTGTAACAGTGGCGACAGACTGTGTTCTTGAAGTTCCGGATGAGGAAGACAAGAGATCCCAGTAAGCAGAGGAAGTGCGGATGTATCCGGACATTCAGACAGGCTTGTGAAGGTTCTTGGATCATGTTTAGGTTTTGTTGTTGGTCCGCATTGATAGTAGAGCCCGGAATTGAAGTTATTCTTCCGGATGAAGTTCTTGCTCTGTGTAGCTGACCGGATGAGTTGTTCATCCTGCGAATGTTCTTGTGATGGCCGACCGGATGTGTTATTCATCTTGCGGATACTCCTATGGTTGTTTGCCGACTTAGATGTTTATTCCTAAGTCGATGTCTTGTATAAATAACAGTTTGTGAGTTCATTTCAGGGTGTGGTGTAAGTATGAGCATGGTATAGCGAAGAAACGTGCGAAAGGCAGAGCAGAGACTGTTGGGCTTAATTGGAACTGATCCGGACATGGTAGAGATGTCATTCTCCAGTTCAAGACTGTGATTTTCATCACTTTGTAGACAGTGTGTCTCCTTGTAGGCAGTGGGCCTCTTTGTGAGCAGTGTGCTCGGGCAGTGAGCCCTTATTGGCATGTGCCATTCATCTTTCCTTTATTCTTCTAACAGAGAATAATTCTTGGGTTAATCACCCCGTGGTTTTTCCCTTAACCGGGTTTTCCACGTCAAAATCTTGGTGTTCAATGTGTTGATGCTTATCTGCTCTTGTGTTTATGTATTATGCTTCCATGGATGATTATTTGATATGCTGCTAACTAACAACAGTGAGTTAAGTGTTTGAAAGAGAAGAAGTTTTATACAACTGATTCACCCCCCCCCTCTCAGTTGTATGCCCTAGATCCAACAATTGGTATCAGAGCCAAGTTCCTCTGACAAGAGCTTAACCGCTTGAGGAGATCCAGGATGTCGTCATACAAGAAGGATAGTCCGAAGTTCGATGGAACCAACTTCACTCTCTGGAAAGGTCGCATGAAGTGTCACTTGGAATGCATGGGAAAAGCATACCTGGGTATGATTTCAAAACCATATGTACCTCCACAAGGTGGTCCGACAACTCTGAATGAAATCACAGAAGCTGAAAACAATCTGCGGACCAAGGAAGCTCTTCTAAGCGCATTGAACGACTCAAATCTCTCAAATGTCATTGACCTACCCACTGCATATGAGATCCTAACTAAACTGGAGCTTTTGTATGAAGGAGATGAGTTTGTCAAAAGTGCAAGGTTGCAAAGTCTGAAAGGGAAATTTGAAAGATTGAAAATGAGAGATGATGAAAACATCACTACCTTTATGCCAAGAGTAAATGAGCTGGTATGTGGAATCAGAAATGCTGGTGGAACTTTAGATGAAAATGAGATTGTCTGCAAAATCCTAAGATCCCTTCCTGCTGCCTACAAAATCAAAGTTGCTGCCATTGATGAATTCAGAGCCCACACAACTGTCACAAGAGA
The DNA here is from genome assembly GCA_027924645.1 of Cunninghamia lanceolata. NCBI lineage: Eukaryota > Viridiplantae > Streptophyta > Pinopsida > Cupressales > Cupressaceae > Cunninghamia > Cunninghamia lanceolata. The sequence goes on from BSBN01000942.1 coordinate 4,651,788, forward strand.
ACAACTGGCTGGCAAACTAGCTGCATTTGAAATGACCGAGTTTGGAGATGATCCTCCCAAGACTGAATCTGCTTTCAAAGCCAGTGCCTATGTAAAAGGCAAACAGAGATTTGATCCGGGTGAAAACTCATCAAAGAAAATGTCATGGTATGATCAAGCAAGAAGAGACATGGAAGAAGAAGAAGCAGAAACAGCTCAACTTGAAGCCCTCATTGCAAAGAGACTGCCAAGAGGATCCGGTAAGTATGAAGGAAAACTACCCTTTAAGTGTTTCAACTGCAATAAGATTGGTCATTTTGCCTCAAGATGTCCGGAGAGATCTGCAAGATCTAATACTCACAGACAAAGGTTTCAAAAGAATTGCTATTATGTTCATGAAGAAGATGACAATGAAGGAGTAACAGATGATGAATCAGAACCAGGAAGCAAATCCAGAAATGAGTAGGTATTTATAGCCATCAAGGAAGAAGATTCCTTGCTCTCTGAATCTGTCAATCACAAAGTTGTTGAAAAAGCCTTGGCTGCTCAAGTAGAAGAAAAGGATGACTGGGTTATTGACAGTGGATGTTCTCACCATATGACTGGTGACAAGAATAAGTTCTTAGACTTGGAAAGATATGAAGGAGGAATGGTAAAGTTTGGTGACAATTCTGCTGGCAGAATCAGAGGTAGGGGAACTATTTCCTTTGATGGTAAGAGCAAAACAGGAAATGTACTGTATGTTGAAGGATTGAAGCACAATCTTCTCAGTGTTGGTCAGTTAGTGGACAAAGGCTATGATCTCCGGTTCAAGAATGGAAAATGCAGAATCTTTACAAGCTCCGGAACTGAAATTGCATCCGGTACTCAGACAAGAGGTAACATCTTTCATCTGGTTGGTTCAAATAAAAGTTGTTTGTTTGTTCAAATTGATCAGAGTTGGTTATGGCATAGAAGAATGTGTCATGTAAATTTTGATAACATCATCAAAATAAGCAATACTCAGGCTGTGAGAGATCTTCCAAAGTTGATAAAACCTACAAATAGTGTGTGTAAAGAATGTCAGTTAGGCAAACAAAGCAGAGTCTCTTTTAAAAGCAAAGATCAGTCTTCTACCGGATTATTGGAATTAGTACATACTGATCTATGTGGTCCGACAAGAATCAAGAGTCTGCAAGGTGATAGATATTTCATGTTGTTAATTGATGATCATTCCCGGATGATGTGGGTTACCTTTCTAAAAGAAAAATCAGAAGCTTTTGAGAAGTTCAAAATCTTCAAAGCTATGGTGGAGAATCAAACCGGATTGAAACTAAAGTGTCTAAGGTCTGATAGAGGTGGTGAATTTACATCTGGTGAATTCATTGACTTTTGTGAGAAACAGGGTATAAGGAGACAATTGTCTGCTCCTAAGACTCCACAGCAGAATGGAGTAGTTGAGAGAAAGAACCGGACCATCCAGGAAGCTACTAGGACAATGATGTTGGAAGCAAATGTTCCTCAAATGTTTTGGAAAGAAGCTATCAGCACTGCAGTCTACACTCTCAATCGAGTTCAAATCAGAAACAACACCGGTAAGACCCCCTATGAACTCTGGTTTGGCATCACTCCTACTGTGAAATATTTCAGAGTATTTGGTAGCAAGTGTTATATTAAAAGAGATGAAGATCTAGGAAAGTTTGATGCTAGAAGTGATGAAGGAATTTTCTTGGGCTACTCCACTCAAAGCAAGGCATACCGGTGTTACAATAAGAGATTGAGGAAGATGATAGAAAGCACCAATGTGAAGGTTGATGAAGGAATTGAGAAGCCTTCAAGATTTTATGAGTTTGATGAAGATGACCAAGACAGTGCTCAAGGACCTCAATCCTCTCCGGTGAGACAGAGTCAGCCTGATCCGGTAAATCAGGAAGAAGAGTTAGATTTGAATGAGGCTGATCAAGAAACAGCAGTGCTGGTTACTCCCAAAATTCCAAGGTATGTAAGACTGAATCACTCTGAAGATCAGATCATAGGTGACAGAAGCAAAGGTGTACAAATTAGAAGGAATATTGCTCAAGATCAGAATGAATGTTGTCTGATTTCAAAGATTGAACCTAAAACAATAAATGAAGCCTGCAATGATGAAAACTGGACCAAAGCAATGGAAGATGAACTGATGCAAATTGAGAAAAATCATACTTGGGATCTTGTTCCCAGACCTAGAGACAGGAATGTAATTGGAACCAAGTGGGTCTTCCGAAACAAGCTAAATGAAGCTGGTGAAGTAATCAGAAACAAAGCTAGATTGGTCTGCAAGGGCTACTCACAAATAGAAGGAATTGACTTTGAAGAGACTTTTGCTCCGGTAGCAAGAATTGAAGCAGTCAGATTACTTCTTGCATTTGCTGCCTTCAAAGACTTCAAGGTATATCAGATGGATGTCAAGTCTGCCTTCCTAAATGGTGATCTGGAAGAAGAAGTCTACATTGAACAACCGGATGGATTTCAATTGTCTGATAATAATGATATGGTCTGCAAGTTGAAGAAAGCTTTGTATGGATTGAAGCAAGCCCCAAGAGCATGGTATGAAAGGTTGGATAAGCATCTTGTGCAGATTGGATTCAACAAAGGTACTGCTGACAGTAACTTATATTTCAAAATTGATCATGAAAACATTCTGATTGTTGAAGTGTTTGTGGATGATATCATTTTTGGAGGAAGAGATAGTATGTGCAAAACTTTTGCAAACCAGATGAAAAGTGAGTTTGAAATGTCTATGCTTGGTGAAATGAATTTCTTCTTGGGTCTGCAAATTACTCAAACAAAAGAAGGGATCTTCATCTCTCAGACCAAATATGTGAAAGAATTGTTAAAGAAATTTGGTATGGAAGACTCAAAACCTATGAACACTCCTATGGCAACCGGATGTAAGTTAAGCAAAGATGATGATTCTCCAAAGGCAGATCAGACAAAGTATAGATCAATGATTGGTGGATTGTTGTATCTCACTCAAACTAGACCAGATATAATGCAGGTTGTTGGTCTTGTGGCAAGATTCCAGGCTGATCCTAGAGAATCTCATGTTATGGCAATCAAAAGAATTTTTAGATACTTGAAAGGAACAGTTGAGTATGGTCTATGGTATCCTAGAGATCCGGATTTCTCTCTTCATGCTTACACAGATGCAGATTGGGCAGGAGATGTGGATGACCGGAAGAGCACTAGTGGTGGAGCATTCTTTTTGGGAAAGAAATTGGTTTCTTGGCTAAGCAAGAAACAAGATGCAATATCTCTGTCTACAACTGAAGCAGAATACATTGCAGCAGCAGGTAGTTGCACTCAAATCCTATGGATGAAGCAGATGCTAAGAGACATCAAAGTTGAATATGAGGAGCCTATCACAATTTTCTGTGATAATTCAAGTGCAATTAATATTTCCAAGAATCCGGTATTGCATTCTAAGACTAAGCACATATCTATCAAATTTCACTTCTTGAGAGAACAAGTAAATAAGGAAGAAGTCAGATTGGAGTATGTTCCCTCCAAGGATCAGATTGCAGATATCTTTACAAAACCTCTTCCCAAGGACTCTTTTGAATATCTCCGGGAGAAGTTAGGGGTCATGGCCCCTCCGGTGATGAACTAAGATGCACTGATGTGCATCAGTCCGGTGGCTATCACAGCCATATCTTGTGATCCGGACTAATGGGGAGCTGCAACTAAGGGGGAGCAGCTAGTATGATTCTGATGCATGAGAATTGCAAGTATGAGCCCTTTGCCATTGATGTCAAAGGGGGAGAGAAGACATGTGAAAAACAAGTGGTTGATGATCAAAGGGGGAGCAGTAAAGGAAGAGAAGACATATGAAAAGTTGAAGTTCTTGTCTTAATGGTTTTTCACATCATATGTTGCCATCAATGACAAAGGGGGAGATTGTTGCAAGTATGAGGTTATCCAGTATTGTCATTGATGTCAACATACTCATATTGCATTAACAAGAAGGATTTGATGAGCTGTGTGCTGAGGATATTGAGAAAATTAGTCTCAGTCAGGAACAGTGAAGAACAGTGATGAGAAGAAGGTAAATGTACTATATAGGATGAGAACCGGAGGATGCGGATTAAAGGGTTAGTAGATATGAGTCTTGAGATGCTACAGTTAAGATTTCAGAGGTCCGCATGAAGATCTGAAGGAGTTGTGGCTGCCGGTATAGAACCGGGTCCAGCAAGTATCCGGAGGTGACAGAGGATCACAAAAAGGTCCGGTGAGGTCCGGAATTGTATTATCCTAATCTGCGGATTGGAAGGAGTGTTTGGGATGTCCTTATGATGTATCATCCTGATTTGTGTATGATTTGGAGGTCCGGAAGTACCTCTTGCATTGTAACAGTGGCGACAGACTGTGTTCTTGAAGTTCCGGATGAGGAAGACAAGAGATCCCAGTAAGCAGAGGAAGTGCGGATGTATCCGGACATTCAGACAGGCTTGTGAAGGTTCTTGGATCATGTTTAGGTTTTGTTGTTGGTCCGCATTGATAGTAGAGCCCGGAATTGAAGTTATTCTTCCGGATGAAGTTCTTGCTCTGTGTAGCCGACCGGATGAGTTGTTCATCCTGCGAATGTTCTTGTGATGGCCGACCGGATGTGTTATTCATCTTGCGGATACTCCTATGGTTGTTTGCCGACTTAGATGTTTGTTCCTAAGTCGATGTCTTGTATAAATAACGGTTTGTGAGTTCATTTCAGGGTGTGGTGTAAGTATGAGCATGGTATAGCGAAGAAACGTGCGAAAGGCAGAGCAGAGACTGTTGGGCTTAATTGGAACTGATCCGGACATGGTAGAGATGTCATTCTCCAGTTCAAGACTGTGATTTTCATCACTTTGTAGACAGTGTGTCTCCTTATAGGCAGTGGGCCTCTTTGTGAGCAGTGTGCTCGGGCAGTGAGCCCTTATTGGCATGTGCCATTCATCTTTCCTTTATTCTTCTAACAAAGAATAATTCTTGGGTTAATCACCCCGTGGTTTTTCCCTTAACCGGGTTTTCCACGTCAAAATCTTGGTGTTCAATGTGTTGATGCTTATCTGCTCTTGTGTTTATGTATTATGCTTCCATGGATGATTATTTGATATGCTGCTAACTAACAACAGTGAGTTAAGTGTTTGAAAGAGAAGAAGTTTTATACAACTGATTCACCCCCCCCCCCTCTCAGTTGTATGCCCTAGATCCAATAAGGTGTTGAGTTTATAACTTATCAGTTTTTGATAAATGATCCTTAGTTTAGAGGATGTATAGTATTATGTCATGATGCACTCTTGATCATGAGTTAGAGTTTTTGGCGTGAAATAGGTGCTCTTGGGAGGAGAATATATTCATTGGAGCATATGATCTTCTCTTGAGAAGATGTCAGATCATGATATCATGATATATTCTTGATTCTAGAACTAGAATTTTGACAATGGTTTGGTAAGTTCTCTTTGGTTTTGAAGTATTAATCATTTTCTTGGAGCTTCATGATTGTGTAGATTGCATTTGAAGTTAGCATAGATTGATTGTTGAAAACTCATCGATACTAGAGACTTGGGTGAGGCTTGATATCTCTTGAACTTAGAGATATATGTTGGAAAGATTTCTCATTATGAGATGTCAACAAAAGGACCGAGAAGCCTAAAATTGGAACTGGATGTGATTCTATTATAGACCTTATGAGAAGGTTGTCTTTATTATAAGTTTTTATTGCTTGGTGTTATATGCAAGGACAATCTTGTATCCCACTCTTGATCTACTCGGTAGGTAAATGATCTAATAGGTGTTGCCCACCTAATTATTACATGCATTATTTATATGTATCTTGTCTTCTCTTTTACACTAGTCTTGAAAAGAATTGTTGAGAAGTAGATGCATGAGTTTATGGATTTCTGTTGTTCTCATTATTATTTGATCTTGAGCTATGGAACTAGTTCTGAGGATTTGTTTTGGAGAGGTACAGAAATAGTTTGTGGTTTTTAGGCTTATTCCCTTTGTTGTGGGAATGTTTGGTTAGTTTGATCTACTTTCAGTGAGAGGTTAACATCTATTGCTTCCATGTTTTCATCATAATTTTGATGTTAAATGTTGATACCCTTTCAGTTTGGAAGTGTTGAAAGAGATCTTACTGTACACAGTTTGACACAGGTTAGCAGTGGTATAAAGACATGGTATGATTTTGTAGTTTCTCTCTTTCCTGGTATATTGTCTTCTTCTTAAAGGTTCTCATGTTTATGGAGTTGAAGTTTGTATTGGAGTCAAGTGTTATTGTTATTAACAATAATTTGGTAGCTCCTTGATCTTTTTCTTCATTGGTTAAGAGGACTTGGGAGAGTTATTCAGAGATTGGTAATGAGAGATGTTATATGCATATCATTATATGTTTTGACACTATGTGGTAGAGGAGTTAGCCATATCCTCTAAGAGAAGTGTTATAGGAGGATTTGTTAATGCCTTGATCTTATTTTTAGATTTGACATCACCCATGGAGTGGGAGTTCTTGGATATATATGCTCTTTATTGTCACAATATCTTCTTGGTTGTCTCACTTTGCAGGTTATTGATGTGAAGATGATTTTGAATGTTTTACTATTGGGATCTATGAGTTGTGCAGTTTAGTGGCTTGTCTTTACCCATTGGTTGCATTGAAGACTTGGATGTGGACTGTTAATATACATAGATCCATTCAGTGTTATTGTAGATTTTGTTTGTTGGCCTTGTCTTTGGTCATTTGTACATTGGTATGTTGCATTGAGATGGGAGGATGGATGATTAGCAGGATTGTTTTATAGGGGCTTCATTGCAATTTTGGGTTGGTATGTTGATGGCATGGAGTTCTACCTATGATGGTTTGTTTACCCTCGATTTGAGGTATGGGTATTTTCGATGAGCTACCAACTTCTTGTGGTTGTTTTTCCATTTGGTATGAGTGTGGCAGACACTCAGAGTCTTATGTTATCATATGATTTGATGCTTGTGTTCATGTTGAGATTGGTGCAGGTTTCAGTGATAGTTGATATGTTTCACCTTGGTTTGTTTCTTGTTTATCATGGGTGACATGATGTGAGGAGTTCTTGTTTGGGATGATGGTTATCATGGTTGCTTTTGCAGGTATCTTGTTGGAGCACAAAAGCATGTTGAAAAATCAATGGTATATTGATAGCTAGGGATGTTTTTCCCTGTGATTTAAAGTTTGATTATATCATTTAGAGTAATTGCAATGTATAATGTCAAGTGGGAGAATGTTGGGATAAGTTGCCATTAAATTGCAATCCTAACCAATTCATGTGTCTCCAAAGTTCTTGGAATGTATTCCCCAACACATAAGGACTTTGAGAGATTAATTATTTATTAATTATATCACTTTGACTTTTGCAATCAATTCCTAATTGATAAGGTTAAATTTGGGTGTCCATTTTTAGAGTGGGGGTCATGAAGACTTTGTTGACTTCTTCTAAGTCTATTTTGAGAGTTTGATAACTCCTAATAAGTGGGAGTTAAACTTGGGTGCCCCCCTTTTGATGGGGACTTATTTTTAGACTTGGAGTTGTGTTTTTTTATGTACATGAGTGGATAATGTTGAGATACCTTGCATGGATATAATGTTGGAGTTAACTAAAGTGTTAGAGATACATGAATTGGATATTGCTTGCATGAGTTCATAAAAGCTTGCATGGACTTGCATATTTTTGCATGTCACTTGCATGTACTTGCATGTTGTTACATGTTGTTGCATGTTACTTGCATGTGCTTGCATGTTGTTGCATGTCAATCCTATGGACTTGCATGTGCTTGCATGTTGTTGCATGTCAGTTATATGATCTTGCATGTTGTTTCATGTCAATTTTGAGAGATTACTTGCAAAACACTCCAACTCCAAAAACTTGCAGGATGGTACAACTCAGTGTTTCAGATAATGGGTATCAGTTGCATGTACAAAAAAAGGTAATTCAAACTAGCTTTGGGGATATCAAACTTGCATGTTGTTTGCACATGAGATTGGTGTGTGTTGATCACTTCAGTTAACAGAAAGTGATTGGACAAACTTGGACACCTAATTTGAGGACTTTCTGTTGTTTCTTTTATTTGGAAATGTATTTGATGTTGACAAAGTTAACTTGAGCAAATTTGGGCGCCCACGTCAAGGACAGGCAGTTAACAGAAGGCTTGAGTTTGTTTGACTTCAGTCTTCTCTATTTGGAGCACTTGGTTTTTACATGAGCATTGGTTTCTATGTTATCAATTACAATTTGTTGTAAGTTGAGTTTCAAGCTTTCAAATTAATAATCTCTTGAATTAAAGAAGCTTTTGAATTAATTAAGAGCCCCATACATTTTCTAGAGAGTTGAATTGTGAAAAAGACTTAGAAGAAAAAAAGTAAGAAGTTCTTTGTAAAAGACTTAGAAAAAAAAAAGCAAGAAGTTTTTTTGTTGAAATTTTTTACAGGTTTGAAGATTGAAGACGCTTTTGAAGTGCGTCAAGAAATCAAAGGATTTCAGTATTGAATGCAATCTTTCACAAGAGATTTAATACAAGCATAAACACCTTTGGTGTGGAGTTTTTTCCCTTAGGGGTTTCTCCACATAAATACTTGTCTTCTTGCAAGCTATTTTCTTCTACTACATTGATTAAATTGGAGAAATACTCTAACATCTAAAGTGAAAGTAATTTTCAGATTTACACATGCTATTAATTTCAAATTTGAAAATATTTTAAAGCTACATAGTTGCAACTTTACCTTGTTCTCTCTCCCATTTTCCAACAGTAGTCACAGATTTGCTTTTCACAGAAGTACTATCTCAACAGTGCATGCATCAAGCTTATACAGTGTGCCAAGTCTGACACCTCTAGTGATCACCATAGCACCTCTAACCATCTTGCATCCTGTATCAGAAAAGACTATCTACACACCCACATCTATTAGTTTGCTCACAGATAATAAATTTCATGCTAATATAGGGATATGCATCACACCATTAATATTTTTTGTTCTACCATCATGAAATTTGATTTTAAATTTACTGCGGACAACAATATTTAAATGAGAATCATCACCCAAGTACACCTTACCTCCATCAAATTATTTATATTCAGAAAACCAATCTTTATTAGGGGTCATATGGAAAGATGCACCTGAGTCAATTAACCATGCATCATTAGCTGCACAAGTGGCCAAAGTTGTAATGAATGCATCACCATCTTCCTTCTCAGACTTGAATCAGAATCAAATTTCTTCTTTTCTTCTTTACACTCCTTACGGAAGTGTCTAGGCTTACCGCAATTCCAGCAAATAACTTTGGACTTTTTAGGAGATTTGGATCTCCCCTTGGACTTGTATTTTTCACGCTTCTCTCTCTTCTTGCCTTTTTCTTTAGGTCTTCCACGAACACTTAGGGCTTTTTGGCACTGATGGATACCTTCCTCCTCATTTCTTCTAAAAGTAAAGAACCCACGACATCTTCAACTTTCAAGATAACAAAAGTACTCCCAACCGACATAACAAGAGAATCCCATGAATCAAGCAGAGAATAGAGCATGATCTGACATCTCTCCTCCTCATCAATTTTTATGCCAATTGATGCCAATTGAGCCACCAACATATTGAATGCTTCTAGGTGGTCCAAAATTCATCCATCCTCTTCCATTCTCAAGGAATACAATTTCTTCCTCAATAAAATCTTGTTCACTAAAGATTTGGTTTGATATATTTCACCAAGTTTCTTCCATAGCTTCTTTGCAGAGGGCTCTTCATGGACATTGACTAAAATAGAGTTTGTTAGGCACAATCTAATTAGACCCGTGGCTTTACAACCCATAAAATCATATTCAGTAGCCAAAGTAGCATCTCTAGGCCTTGAAACTTTCTCATCAATAGCATCCCACATATTTCAATCAATTAATAGATCCTCCATCTTTAGCTTCCACATCTCAAAATTGTTACCAAAAAAAATTTCTACCTCTACTCTCCCTGATGTGCTCACCATATGAAAATCCTTGCAACAAGATCACAAAGTATCTTCTGCACAAGCTCCCACTCAATACTATATTAGTTCAAAAAACCCAACAATCCACAACTGATAACAAAGGTGATCAAGCTCGGATACCACTTGTAAGGAAGCTAAGGTAGAAAAACAACTTCCTACAATAGTTACAAAAATAAACACAAAAAGCAATCATATCACAACACAATAATTACGTGGGGAAACCTTTTCGGGAGGAAAACCCCACACTCTAAAGCCGCCCCATATATTATTCAAGAATCAAGAAGATAACAATATACTTGCAGAGCAAGCTTTCACAGGAGTATAACCAACCAAAGATCCAGAGGCAACTCAACATCTATAAGACTCTTACACAACCTCCATCTCAATCTCCTAATACATAGGAGATAGAATACAGTAAATTGTCAACGGTAATTACAAAACCATGATCCAAAAACCACCCAAAGTGGTGCCCGAATTATCTCTAATCAAAGATGCATTGTGATGTGTCAAATCACACACTAACATGTATAACTCTCCCCTTTATATCTCTTGTAAGTGTCCAACACGTTTTAACATTTCCCAAAATAGGAGGTCAAACTTCCAAAGGCCATAACTTTTGATTCAGGCTTCTTTTCTGGTTACGACAACTTTTGGGGCATTTAGGGACCTCTAAGTGCCTCAAATTTGAGTTCGAAACTTTTTTCAAGAGTTTCAAAAAATGGAAACTTTAATATCTTGCAATCTAGGGATGATCTTGAGTTGAAATTCACCTAAGATGTTTACTTAGCAATTCTGCACCTTTTGAGAAAATTTTGGGTCCATCTGAGCTCAAATGTAGAGTTACTAAAAATAGTAAGCTCTGCCATTTTTAGCCCCTTTTGAAACTTTGAAAGTTCTAAACCATTCTTCAAGATAAAGGGTATTCAAAAAGACTAAAACTGGGAAGAATAGTAACCTTTTGTAGTTACAAGGTTGAGACACCTTTCCTAACAAAAACACAGAGGTGAAAACCATTCACATAGGAGAAAATCAAAGGGGGGAATATTTTCAAAGATCAAATTTCAAAGGGAAATTTATTATTTCAAAAGGTATCGTGCATTTCAGGTGAGCATGAAATAGATTTACAAAGAAGATTAAAGTGTGGGGAATAATTTCTCCAATGGTGACTAATGCAGGGAAGTGGATTTCACAAGAAAGGTGAATATTTTCATGGAAAGAAAAATATGTGAATTTGAATATTGAAACTTTGGTTTTAATATTTTAATTATTATAAGTGAATTGTTTATTATCCATCTACCTTCATGAGTATTGCAAAGAGAGTTCATGCAAGTTAAACAAATGGTATTAAACTGGTAACTAGGAAGTGGTAGTTGCATATATAAGTGCAGCTCCAACAAGCTAACACATTTCAAAATTGAATGCATGTCATGTCTGTTGTAGTACCTCTTTCCTCCTCTTTTCTTCCTCTCTTTCCCACTTCTCTTTCCTCCTCTTCTATATGTACGTCAGGGACTTTTATTGTAAAATAGATTTGGACATTAGAATAAAATTGTGTCGTTGTTCATGCCTAGGTTGTTCTAGTATTCTCTTCTATGTTTTTTTGTTGTCTGGTTCTTGGGGAGTCTCAATGTATATTTATTTGTATTTGATTCTCCACATGTATGTAATTGTGACCTGGTTCTTCAAATTATGCAATGTATGAGGCTATTACTTCAACAATTCTAACTTGTAATTGTGTATGGTTTGATTTGTCTGATGCATGGATGTGTTGTGTGAATCTATTTGGTTAATTGTTGCATGGTGTGTTGCTAAGTTCTAACTAGCTAGTGGGAGGATGCCTATTTTTTGTAGGTCATTCCTTAGCCTATTCAATTAGAGTTAGCTTAGAATAGGCAAGAATTTTGTCCTTGATCTAGATATTGGCTTACAAGTCATTCCTTAGCCTACAAACCCTTCCGTTGTTGGTGATTTATGTGGTACATTTGTGAAGCTCAAGGCACTTGAAATGATTAGCAATTGTTGGCATGTCTGGTGGGACTCAAGATCTTAGTCAAATCATTGGTCTTTTCTGGGCACACTTAGTCAAATTGTTCATAGTTATTTTTTATTGGAGGGGTTTATGTCAAACCTAGATTTTTTTTGCTACCAAATATGGGAGCATGAACCTAAGCTAATATCTCTTTGGCTAAGAGCCAAGGATTGAGTGAGTGAGATCAATTCCACCAAAGTCGCCTAAGACACAATCCCAACCTCATCCCTAATGGTATCGATGCCTTGCACTCAGCAAGACTTGATCCTTGGTGGGATCATTCAGAACCATTCAACTTCACCATCAAACCAAGTGCCCTTTGACTTTTACAGTTGTTTTGAAGCCCATGTCAGTATAAAAATGTTTCAAGAAGGTAGTAGCTAGCTCATCAAAAGAATGTATAGAACCAAGAGTGAAAAAATATAACTATTGAATAGCATAATCCTTTAAGGTTTCTAGAAACAACTTAGTTAAGATCTTATTCTAATTTGAAAAATCCAAACATGCAACAACGAAATCTTGTAAATGGACATTAGGATCTCCTTCTCTATTTTATAGCTCAAACATAAGCACAACAAAACTAAAAGACAATGAATATGTGACAAACCCAAAGGCAATTGGCATACGATGTGGAGGATTATATATGATATAATCTTTGTTATTAGGCATATCATCCACCTTTTTCTTAAGTTTGGCAAATTCTTGTAAGTGTATTCATGGTAGAAGTAAGAATAGTAGTGATACAAGGAGTGTGGCAAACAATGGAGGAAGTATAATGAGAACATGTAAGAGGAGGTAATGTCAAGGCCATGGAGGGAGGAAAAACATTATAAAGTGGATTAGACAATGGGTGAGAGGGAGGAATAGTGAGGGGTGTGGGGAATATCACTTGTAGGGATATGTATGGAAGGATTGGATGTGAGAGTGGGAGATGGCACACTAGAGACAAGAATGGAAGAGGTAGGAATTGAGGGTGAGAACATGAGTGGTAGTAGTCATGGAAGGGGTAATTATAGAAGGAGAAGACTCGAAAGAGGATGAAGGATGAGAGGATACACCATTTGAAGAAGCCAACAAACTACCAATACAATGAAGAATATTCATGCCAAATGGAGCACCCACTAATGTCTTATATAAAAGAGTAGTCAATTGTCGAGGAAATTGAGCATGAGTATGTGTATCAACAAATAATTGTCCAATAAGACCAAGATCTTGTTTTCCTACATGTTCAACATTTTCATAATCATGTTCTTTGTGATCCTCTAAATTGTTCTCAACATGAACACCAAAAAATGCATCATTATCATTGGATTAAGTAGTCATGTTAGGGTCTAGATGAGGACTCCTTAAAGGAAGCTTAGGGTCTTAAATAGATCATGGCATAAACAAAACAATATGGCTAAGGGAGATAGAAATATGAAGCAATATAAACTACTCAAATTTGTAAAATAAAAATAAAAACCAATAAGTGATCATACTTAAAATGAAACCCTAAAGCAAATACAAGGGTGAGTAGAACGGATGAAAGCAAGGTGACACAATGACTCACAAACCCTAGAAAAACATAAAGCTATGGAACACAAATAGGAAAGAGAAATCAAATAGGATAAAGCATTCCAAAAAATTAAATTTGAAAAAACCTAATGAAAGAAGGCCAAGCCCTAGGGGTGTAAGATATGTCAGGTTCACCAAAATGTAAAGAAATAAAGGGCACTATATTTCCTCTTTACATTAGCCTAAAATAATTAATTAAATCACAATAATAAATAAAATAAATGCTAAATAAACTACGAAATTGAAATAATTAAATGTGATACTTAGCTCAATAACCAATGATTAAAAAATGATGTGCCAAAATGTCTAAAACCAATCAACCAATTGTTGGTAAATAGATTTGTCACTACAATGTTTTGCTTGAACTCGCCCAACGAGCAGTGACAAAGTCTACCACAGTTGGAGATATCTTTATTAACTTAACAATCTTCTCTACCTTTGAGAGAGGTAGCTCCCTTGTATGATTGAATTTGGAGTTTTTGGGGTATGCTTTTAACTAGAAAGCAAGAAAAGCACACCAGCTAAACTAAAAGATAAAAGCAAAATTAAGGATATGAGCACAAAGTCTCATATCAAACATACTTTACAAGAGAAATAACTAAAATTATGCAAATCTGAAAGATATTCACTAGATATTTCTTAAACGTAAGAAAAATAATATCTAGATGAAAGATTAAACTCAAGATCTAAGGATGACTATTCATATTCCACACGGAGCTTGTAAAAGAAATCTACAATATGTTGTTGCAAATTTAACATAAGAAAATTCATAACAATTTAAAACCAATGGCCTAAAGTCCATTTGTATTTCTGCCATTCAAAACTTAAGAGCTCAAAGTCTCTTCTTCGATTTCTATATGATATCTATGCAAAACACTTCCCAACAGTGGAAAGATAGAAAGGGATAACCCTAGAAGAGAATCTATAATAGTAGAAGAAAAATGTCGAACAAAAAGAAGATCCATTTTCCTTTCTCTAGCCCTCCTTGTATAGCTTTACAAATAAAATGGTTTCTTGATTTGTAAATACTTTAAAAAAAACTTACTTTATTCGTTTCTTTATTTTCATTATAAGAATAAAGTTTATTTTATATTACAATGACTTATAAAAGTTACTTTTGCAAATAAAGATAAAAGAAAAGAAACATATTAATTTTGAACTTCTTTCTCTGTATCTTTATCAAATATTTGGTTGCTAACTGCATCATTTGCTAGAGACTTTGATTGAGAAGAAGCCATTTTTGCTTTATAGTTCCTAAAATTGGTAATTGTCGGAGCTATAACCTTTCCATTTGAAATGGTCATGGTACAAAGACATATCTTCAATGTAGATAATGCTTCACCAACTTATGCAATTCTTTTGTGAAAATCAAAAATTTCTTTTCGAAAGGATGTTAGAGAAGTAGACATATTACTCAACTTCTCCATAGTATTACCATCTACAATGTTCTTAAACAATTCCTCTGAAATTAAATCCTTGAAGTTCTTCCTTGCATCATCAACCTCAGTGTTGGAATAGGTGTGTTGTACACCTTGCATAACATTAATATTATTTAATTATGTAAAATAAATATTTATTTGTGGTGCATCATGGGTGATGTGTTTAGCCACATTAAATATTTATTTGGTGTCACTTGTAATTGTTGTATGTAACATTGGGTTAATTATTTTATTTGTGTGGGACACATAAAGTAATCAATTATTTATTTGTAATTATTTAATTATTGGGAAAACTTAGTACCAATAATTAAATGTGTGGTTACATGCTTGTTCAAATGGAGTGCAGGTAGAGAGCTTGGTGCTTCAGGGTATTCATTATTATTGTAATCTTTATTGTTGAATAATACATAAGAGATGGATGCTTTTGGAGGCTGGGTTTTTCCCTCAATGAGGGTTTTCCCAGGGTATATCTTGTGTCACCATTGATGGTATGAATGTCTATTCTTTTGCATATGAATTTTTGGTTATTATTTGCATATTAATCTTTCATTGGGTTATGAGAAAATGGTCTTTATGGCTACATATTTCCAACATTTGGTATCAGAGCTTTGTTGCTTGGTTGTGGGAGGAGAAAACCATGTTTGATAACCTTAGGTATGAGCGGATTGTGTATAGTGGAATCCATGGTTTTGCAGGTTGAGAATGAAGACATTGCAAGGTATGAAGAATTTGTGCAGATTTTGGTTTGCAAATTTGGGTTTTTGGGGTTGTAGATTTGTGGTTATTTTTTGCAAATCTAGATGTTGAAAAATCATGGATAAAAGGGCTTGATTTGGGTTTTCACCAAGAGAGTTTTGAGGAGGAACTTCCATTGATGACCTCCTAGGACAAAATGAACCTCGCCATTGAGTCTGAGAGGCCCGAGACACGAAGATTCATATTTAATTCGTCCTATTTTGGCCACTAGAGGAAAATGCAAAAAAATTGCCCCCAACCCTAGCCGTACAGTCGGGAGGCATTTGCAGGTACGAAAATTCATATATATATATATATATATATATATATATCATATTTTAAAAATCCCTGTTGAAAATTAAAAAAAAAATTAATAGCAGAGGGGTCTGCAGACCCCCTGTACCCTGCGGCAGGCAACAGGGACTACCCTATCAGTACAAGGTGTCAGCCCCAACTGATAGGGGACAGCCCCGCTGGGCCCATTTGGCAACCGACCAATAGGGTACCAAGCCAGAAGGGGCTCTCAGCCCCTGGCTAATCCGACATATCCTTGACCATCGGCCATTGCCAGTCGATCAGTGGGGGTTAAAAACCCTAAAACAAATTTCAATAAATTAAAAATAAAACCTGTTTTAAACCATTTGAAGTCCTCCACTAGGACACTACCACCACTAGCAGACCATCGGCGGGCCACCCCTGGCCAACAGGGCCTAGTTTTTTCACCTAGTTGGGCATTTTTTTCTGGAAGGCATAACTTGGTCCCATGATATTGGATTTTCAACTTTTTATAGTCGACAGAAATATCTTTCCGAGAACTAAGTCATAATGTCAGCGATTCTTTCAAATTTTTTTCATTTTGATAGAGTTTTTTCAGTTGGAATCCAGATGTATGTTTTGAGCTTGGATCAGGAATAACTTGTGCATATGGAGTCAGATTT
This sequence comes from Cunninghamia lanceolata, assembly GCA_027924645.1. Classification (NCBI taxonomy): domain Eukaryota; kingdom Viridiplantae; phylum Streptophyta; class Pinopsida; order Cupressales; family Cupressaceae; genus Cunninghamia; species Cunninghamia lanceolata. The sequence goes on from BSBN01000942.1 coordinate 4,668,451, forward strand.
TGGACTTCTTATAGGTGTTGGAAAGGTATTTCTAAGCACTATGTGTAATGGAGCAGGTTTGGAGATGATATTCTAAGGTTTGTTTAGTTTGTATCAGTTTATGTTATTTTTTTGCCCCTTTGACTTATGGTACTTCTGTGAGTTGTTGGCAAATCAAATCTGAAGTGATTTGGTGTTTGAGTCATTGAAAACTTACAAGTTTATCTCTGATTATCCTTTGTTGACAACATTATACATATATTGTTGAATTTGCATGTTGCATTGTGAGATCTACAGGTTGTGCAGTGTTTTAGGTTGTCTATGCTTACAGGTTGCATATATGACTTGGATGTGGGTTGTCTTTGCCCATAGATATTTCAGTGTTGATACAGATTCTGATTTGTGGCTATGTTTAGTCACATATTTTCATTGGTTTGCTTGTTATTATGAGATATAGAGAGAGATGGTATTACCTGATATAGTCATGATTGGGACCTATGCTTGTTGACTATATGCTATAGTTGTGTGAGACTTGATGGGAGTTTGGTGCAGGTACAAATTTGGTGGTGTTGGATTGATGTTTGGTTTATAAGTTTTGTTCATCTTCTTGGTTTGGAGATTATGGTTTACTCCACCTCTTGGGAGTTGTTGTCGTTACAGTGAGATTCTTTGATTGTGTTGGGGCCATGGATGATCTTAATTTAGGAGATGGTTATCACAATGTCATGGATAGCTTGCTTACACATTTTAGTGGGAGAGTTTGACAGTGATGGTTTGATGTTTATCATGTTTTCATGTATAGCTCGGTATCACGATTTAGTGGGAGCTTTGGCACAATATGTTATCTTCATGTGGTTTGGAGATGTTGTTCCTTGGTTTAGAGATGTTGGTATTGTGTCATGATTTACTCTTAATACCGATTTTGAGTTTTGACATGATACATGTTCTAGTGAGATAGGATGTGTGCATTAGTGCATGTAATCTTCCTTTGAGGAGATGATTAGATCATAATTTCATGATATGTTCCTAGGTTATGCAGACGTGCAGTGGGAGCTTTGACTATGATCTTGTTAATTCTCTTGGTATTGAGTACATTGGTCATTTACATTTGGAGTTTAGCATGGATTGATCATGGAGGTGCTCATGGATACTTGGAGACTTAGGTGAGGCTTGAGTTCTCTTGGGATTAAAGACATGTGTTGATGTGGTTACTCTTTGATGAGGATTTCAATAGCAACACCAAGGAGCCTACACCTTGGTTGGACGTGAGTTCAACATGGACCTGTTGAGGAGATTGTTCTTGGAGAGAGTCTTTGAGGCTTGGTGCATCTTGGAGGAGCAATCTCATCCCCACTTGGTGGCGAATGATTTGATAGGTATGCCCACCTATTTTTCAAATGCATTATTTCTTTGTATCTTGTCTTCTCATACTTGAGTCTTGAGCTATGGATTATGGTTGTGAGGACTTGTTTGAGGAGTAGATGCATGGTTATGATTAGTTATCTCCTTTTGTTTGATCTTGAGTTGTCATGAGATCATTGTGTGTAATGGAGATGGTTAGTGGCTTTGGGCTTATTTCTATTTTGGGATGGTTATGAGTTTGATCTACCCTTGGTTTGAGAGGCTTGCATCTTGATTTGTTGGATGTTGACGAGGCTTCTTTTTTTGGGGTTGTAAAGGAGATCATACTTTTCACAGCTATAGCACATTAGTGTGGATAGAAGGACATGGTTATGATTTACAGGTTCTCTCTTGATTGGTCTTATTCTTCTTCCTAGATGTTTATGTTCACGTCATTAGAGTTGAGCTGTGTATGGAGCTATTGAGACTCTTTGACTTCTTTCTCTTACGATGTGGAGGATTTGGGAGAGATATGGACTTGAGGTGAGAGTTATGTTCCAACTATTTAGTTTGGAGATTTTGCATATATACATGTGTGTTCTTTGACACTATGTGATAGAGGATCTTCTATGTGAGTGTTATTAGCGGATCTTTGGATGCCTTGATCTATTTTCAGATTTGATATTTACTCATGCAGTGGGAGTTTCAGGGTGTATATGATTCCTTTGTTGTATGTTCTCATTATGTTGCGGTATGGAGGGTCTTGAGTTTTGTTATCACATGCTTTGTGTTGTTACCTTGGAGGACTTCTTTATGGAGGATTGAGTATATACAAGGACTTGTTATCATTGTGATTTGAGTTGGATATGTTGATGGCATAAGGTCTACTTGTTATCTTTTGTATACCTTGGTTTGGAGGTATGGTTAGTTGATGCATTAGCAACTAGTTGTGGTTGTTATTTCAGCTATGATGATTGATTCTTGTCAGCTACTTGAGCCTATTTGTTACCATTGGATTTGTTGCTTGTGTTTGGATATCAGTTGATGCAAGTTTCTTGCTTCTACGTGATAGTTTAGTGTGGCATCTCTTTGGAGGATCTTATCCTTCATGGTTTGGCATGATGGAGGATGTTTGGGATTCTTGTTTGAGATGGTGGACACCTTGATTATTCTTACAAGCATCTTGGAGCACATGAATGTGTATATGGTACATGTGCATATGGATACTTTCCTTGATGTTTTGAGTTTACTTGTTGATCCCTTATGCAATGTATACAACAAGTGGGATAATGTTGGAATAGGTGTGTTGTAAACCTTGGATGACATTGATATTATTTAATTATGTAAAATAAATATTTATTTGTGGTGCATCATGGGTGATGTGTTTAGCCACATTAGATATTTATTTGGTGCCACTTGTAATTGTTGTATATAACATTGGGTTAATTATTTTATGTGTGTAGGACACAAAGTAATTAATTATTTATTTGTAATTATTTAATTATTGGGAAAACTTAGTACCAATAATTAAATGTGGGAGTCAATGGTTTTGTAGACTCATGGTTTTGGGATAGATGGTTTTACCATACCGCATATTGTATTTGTGTGAGCTTATCTTTATAAAAGCAAACACATGGATAGTTGTTAAGGTTGGTTGTTTGGCTTGTTGGTTGTAGGTTGGGTTTAGCTTGTTTGAGCATCTTTTGCAGGTTGCATTTGTGAGGGTTTGAAGCATGGTATTTGATGTGTGGTTACATGCTTGTTCACATGGACTGCAGGTAGAGAGCTTAATGCTTCAGGGTATTCATTATTTATTGTAATATTTATTGTTGAATAATACATGAGAGATGGATGCTTTTGGAGGCTAGGGTTTTCCCTTTGATAGTATGATTGTCTATTCTTTTGCATATGGATTTATGGTTATTATTTGCATATTAATCTCTCATTGGGTTATGAGGAAATAGTCTTTATGGCTGCATATTTCCAACACTCAGATTGATTGATCTCATCTTCTTTCAAGATGCCAGCATCTATTGAAAGACAATTTGCTCAAACATCCATTAAGATTGATCCAATTCTGATTACCAAAATTTTCCATTCAATCCCCCTTAACCAGTTGAAGTTTCCATTTTCTTCAAGCTTGTTAAATACCTTCTCAACAACCAAAATACTTACATCAACTTTGACCATTTCTTGCAAATCTCTAATAGTGACTTGCAACACAGACTCTTCCTTTTTGGCTATTTGAGCATTAGCATTAAACTCCTTTTGTTATCTAAAACTTGTTTATATAGTTTCATGGCTTCTTCAATATAAAGAAGACCATTAATGGTTATCTTCTCTACCCAAGTTTCAGCTGCCTTACCATAATTTTGGTACTGACCAATTTTATCTATAACTTCATAACTTATTCCTTTGGGTGGAACCTTGATTGGAGTTGGTGTAGATGCATCAAGGGGTTGGGTGGAAATATCAATGATAGATTTGATATAAGTAGTCAAGGTTTCCACTTGCTCCTCTAGTTGCTCGCTTGTCCTCTATTTTTCAACTCTTTCAATCAACATCTCAACAGACATTTTAGCATTAAGAATATCACCTTCATGTGTAGACATGCCAAGGTCTACTAAGGTGATATTGTAGTCTGCCTCAATTGCCTCATCTTCATTCTTGTCTGATATGGGTTCTACAATTTTCACATATTGATTACTTGTGGAAGAATCTGTCATCATTCAAGTAGTTGTGTGAATTTTCTCCAGTTGATGAGTAGCTTGTAACAATTTTTCCATTGCATCAAAACCAAGACCACCATTTGAATTTTCTTCTATTTCTTTGCTCACTTCTTTCAACCAAGGCAAAGGTGATGAGACTATTTGAGGCTTAAGTATCAAAGGGGAAAGAGTAACTTTTGGAGTGGAATCAATAATAGTATTATTTGTGGTTAGTACTGGAGGAGAAGGCACATGAGGAAAGGGAAGAGAAGGTAGATCAGTATTTGTTTGTTGTTGATCACTAGTGGACTATTATATACTATCACCATACTTCTATGTTAGAGGTGGTCTTTTTATTTCTAGTTTCTTTCTTGGTGCTTGGTCTTCACCTTCACACTAACTTTTCAAATCAACACCTTTATCTAGATCCTCATCATCATCATCCCTTTTCAGAGTAGACCTAGACTTGGTAGAATATGTGATGATATGAGTTTGGAGTGAAGGGGATGTTGCAAACTATTTTTTCTTCCTAGAAACATTGTCCTTTGATAGCGGCTTAGTAGTATGTTCTACAATTCTAGCCTTTAGCCATTTTTTACTCTTCTTGAGTACAAATAAAGACCTCTCAATTATATCAATAACTTCTTTATCAACCTAGTTAATTGGGGATAGTGGTTGCGATTGAATAGAAGAGTAGGCTTCATCAACTAACTTAGTGCCATCATCCACCATGTCAGGAATGCCCCATCCTAATTTGAAGGCTTTCATTTGATCAACTGTTATTCTCATCCACTCTCTCCTTCTAAACTCATAATCATCTACATAGTCTTCCGAATAGTCCTCCAAGTGGAAATAATGATTGTATGCTATTCCAACATACAAGTTGTCTTTAACATAATTTTTACTGTCATAAGATAGCCTTGTTGTGAAAGGATGGAAATTGAATTTTGATAGATTTCTATCAACATTCTGAGCATCTGCAATAGATATACAAGTATAGTAGCTTAGATTCACAAGGAAAGGATACCATGCCTTCTTTTTGCAACATTTCTTACTTACCTCTCCCATTTGTCTATGGACTTCAAGGAATGAGGTAATCACTTGCATAACGTGGCAATTTATAAGGAGTGCCTTCAAAATCCACCTAATCTTAGATATGTGAACCTGCTATACTGAATGAATAAAGTTCCAAACTAAACAACCAACTAAGCAACATCAAGAGAGATTCTCAATCCCAATTCTCCTTCTAGTAATCTTACATTCAACATATTGAAGGCATCATTTACTCTCATGTAATCTTCATTTCTCACTTCCATCTAAAGTTGTGGGTAAAAGTCATAAACCTATGTTGTATTATCAAATACTCCAATAGTCTGCAAGTCAGACCACACATTCATACTAGCAATAGCATAAAATAGACAAGACATATAGAAATATTGATTGGTCTGAAAATTCGCCAATTGCTCATGCATATGATCACTTACAATGTTAGCCCAATCAACAAATTGGGAAGCATATCCAATTGTGATGATAACCCTGCTCATCCAATGTTCAAAGGTGTTGGTGTCCTTATTCTCCACTACCCTATGCAACAAGGTAATTATGTCTAAAATGTCTTCTTGAAAATGAGTCCTTTGTAGATTCTTTGGAATCTGAGATTTCCCCTTTGGATTTTTCAGCCAATATTTAGCAATATTATTAAGACATATCTTTATTATCTTGAAAATAGTCCCACCCTTTTTGAACATCAATTTATGCATATTCACTTCTTATTGACAATCTGAGAGTGGTGCCAAGTGAAGGGTCATCTATCCTTGATATTACTCTACCATCAAGAATTCTTACTTCATGAGACTCTAGGTGGTAATTTTTCACATGCTGACTAAGTCGGGGCACTGAATAGCAACTAGAAGTCCTACTGCATGAGTTAGGCCGCTAGCAAAGGTTGCTTCTACCATTGGGGTTCTAGGGTTTTCTCTCATTCTTTCCCAAAAATTGTCTAAGTCAATGTGCCCTAGATCATTGTCCCTTACCTCTACTAGCAAGTTTTGAATAATGGAAGCATGATCATAGCCCTTTATTTATACTTCATTTTGTGTGGCTTTGATAGTAACTAGGTCAAACAAGCTAGGGCTTTAAGCAAGTTTTGATGTGCAGTGAGAAGTATAATCTTATCTACTAAAAGGTGGTGGCTAGAATGTACATAGTTCATGAAAATGTGAAGAGAAGTGGAAATTCAACAGTTCAATCACAATTATGAGCTAAGGGTGGTGGCAGAAATTATATCAAGACCTTAATTTGAAATGTAGGCAAGCTTACCTTTCTTTGCAAAGCAGAAGATCTGGAAAGATGTGAGAGAAAGGATTCTTGAAGTAACATGCTACAGCAAAGCTCTCGTTTGAAAATGCAAGTGATAGCACAAATTCGTGAACCTATTTAAATAACTTTAAAATAGGTTATTTGAAAAACTTCTAACTTTCAAAAAGTTAGAAAGTATTAAAACTCCCCAAAACGTCGAACCTTTTAAACTTTAGAAGATATTTTTAGCATTTCGACACTTTTTGAAACTTTTGAACTCATTTTCAACAATTCAGAAAATTTGCTAACTTTCGAACTACATTCACTTCAAGCTTCTTTGAAAAATCTTCTCTTTTGACTTTTTCAGGATCGACAAACCTACAAACTTTGAAACCGTTTAAGTTTTTCGAGAAGTTCGCAAACTTATGAACTTACCAAAACTTAAAGCTTCCCTCCACTCTACCAAAGCTTTTTGAAAAACAACCAATTATTTCGACTCTTCCAAAGGTTACAAACCTTCAAAATTCTCGACATCAAAAACCTTTCAGCTTTTCAATAAGTTTGAGAAATTTTGAACCTACAGGAAAAACAAGTGAAAACAACTTCATCAGCTTCATGAAAAGTTTGAAAACTTATAAACCTTCTGAAAAACTTACAAAACAATGTGATAGATCAGGTTTTCGAGAGATTCGTGAACTTTCAAACCTTCCAAAAATTTCGATAAAAATAATTTTTTTACGAAAACCGAAAGGAAAGTTGGGATTTTTGAAGCGGTAGAAATATTAGCAAAAGGCAAAATTTTCACAAGTGATCCAAGAGGAGAAAAACAAAGAGTTTAAACTTACTGAGAACTTCCCAACTAAGGAACAATCAATTTGCCATAAATTTTTGAGAAGGGATCATATCAAAGATTGAGGAAAACACCAATGTTCTAGATTTTCAGGGTTGACTCAGATGAAGATCTATGATTGTACAAATTGATTGTTCTTTGCCCTAGTTCACCTCTATGAATGCATGTATGATCTCTACATAGGTAGACCTAATCTTTGATGTGGACCTAAACTGACAAGAGGTGGTCTCATATAATTCACTCATCTCAATTTATGATGTTTATTTGTAAGGACAAGCGGTGTTTATAAACAACTTTGAAGAATCTATCTGATTGCAAGGGTCATATTCTCAGTCAAACCCCTAACGGGCTAACTTTACAACTCTAAGAAAAAGGATCCAAGTTAGCAAACAAGCATACAATGGACCTAAGATAATGTGCTATGAATGATGCTATGATAAGTGTTGGTAGACTACTCTCATGAATATACTATTGGCAAAGCCCTAGCATGCTTCTTGATAACTCTTAGATGATTTCAAATGAACGAGTTAATTTTCTTAAATACAATGATCAAGCACACAAATTAATATAGCATGAGCTAAGTCTACTCACAACGGCTAGTGAAAAGGTTAGTGAGACAAGAATTTTAAACTTAAATTTTAAAAGTGAAGGGTTGAAATTTGCACCCAAGAAAATAACCTAGGTCAAGTCCACACCCGTAAATCTTATTCAAGCTAAAGAATAATTGATCTAGAGATCAGGAATGCAAATCTTGGGAATAGTGATAGAAGGGATAGGCATACATAATGCCATGAGCCAATTTCATTTACAATTATGCCACTTGTAAGCTGATTATTTCATTTAGATACTAAAATCAAAGCAGGCCCAAAATATAAAGGAAAAGGGAATGGGTGAAAAAGCTAAAATAAAAATACAATGAAACATCACATTCATAAATATCATGATTCAATGTCATGCATTATTATGTTGTCTTGTCCTAAAGATTTACTTTCTTCTTCATCCTGCCCTTGGATTTTTTTACCAGTGCTTATAGAGGAGTAAAACAAAAATAAAACATAGGAGAAAATAAGTAATCAACTTTTCCTCTTGAAATGCTAGCAAGTATTTTATTATTGAGAGAGGGTGCTCTTCCCAGCTGAAAACCTAAACTTTTCTCCTCAAAATAGTTTTCAGATTCTTCATTTTTGTAGTTATGGCTTTGCTTACTATTGGTTTTAGGAATAAATTACTAAGTCATGTATTTTGAATCCAGGAAAAAGATCTAAACTCATTATTCTAGAAAAGAAATTGGTAATCTAGTTCAAAATAAAGTGCATACATGCACACTTAATGTAAATATATGTAAAAAAAATTAATTCTGGGTTGGGCAGAGCAAGTTGGATGGGGCATGGTTTGTAGAGAAATGAAATTTACATTTTTTAAAATAATAATACATGTTTGGATAGAATCACATAATAATAAATGAAGGTTTGATCTTTTGTCACCTCTCAACTTTTTTTTTGCTAGATATGCCTGAGTTTTTAGCCTAGTCCGGGCCTAGAGGGACCCTTATGGGGGATCTGTTCCCATCGGCTTTATCGCCTGAGACCACAACTGGGGGGTCTCCGTCCCCAATGGGCATTATCACCGTTTTGGTCAAACCCGCGAGCTTGTTGGCCCAGCAAAGGTACACAGCCTACAAGCATGCCAACCCATCAAAGGCACAATTAGCCTGTGAACACGACAGCCCAGCAAAGGCACTCATGACCTACGAGCTTGTTGGCCCTGCGGGAGTTTGAACCTTGGTGGTCGCCATAACAATCGTGCTACATGACCACCGAACCACACCCTTATTGGTATCACATCTCGACTTTTGATTTCATTTATAATTTAGTATAATTGACGAGACTATTGGACATTAGCTTATGATTGTTTTACTACTAGGTAATTTCATGTGCGTGAAGGTAATTGTTGTTAATTTTAAAATTTCATAAATTTGAAAGTTGATATAATGATGGATTATTATGTTATTATTATGGATGTAAATCTTGTTCGTGCTTCGTCTATGATCATATGGACTAACCTATTGATGAGAATCTGAGTGTGACTAAGTGTAGGAACATGTCAAAGACGGGAACATGGTTGAGGTAGAAACGTCCTAGCTATCGAAAAAAGTTGGCATGACAGAAAAACTCAATGCATGCACACACTTAGTTTCATACATATTGCATCATTCGTATTGCATTAATTAATGGCTTTATCATACTTTCACATAACATGGATACGTAGCCTTGAACATTTCACTTTGAATATTGGGTGTGGTCGACGTCTATCAATTAATTAATTATGAAATCTCATTTGCTAAGTACGTTCTTATTAATTGCATGGGTTAGCCATGTATTCATGTTTTCTTTTCGTCTTTTTAGATTTAATAAAATTATATAGGTTGTTTTCAGATAGATTGATTATTAATTATTTAATATATATATTGCAATGTTAAAAATAGGGAACCGCAGTATTAAGTGAAGTTTGAAATAAAAAAACTAATGTTCGAAAGCAATTTGGACACCCCACACCCTCTTCTCCATCCAAAAACATAAGCTTACTGCAGTTTGAGAAAAAGGAGAAAGCTTAAAAATGGAATGCCAATTTTAGGGGGATTTTATTCATTAAAAAGCAGAGGGGGAGCAGAGAAAAAAGATAGAGAAAAGGGAGAAAGCATACGAAGAAGGAATCATCAGCGACAAGAGGCAGAAGATCGACCTATTGAGGAGATCGAGGATACCCGGGTACATCATTCTAAACTATTATTAAAAATTATCAAAGTTTTGTTGTGTATATTATCGACTGGGGTTTGTTATAAAGGTCTGCGTCTAATTCATATCGGCTTGTTTAATGTTAATCATCAGCCTAAAGTATCAGTGTATATGCTCTTTGAAACGGCCTGATTTTATCAACCTATGTTTATATTAACGACCTGTTCTGTAATTATTGGCCTCTATATTAATTTAAACGGTCTGAAGATCACTTTTGTCGACCTGTATAATATTCTTTTAGGCCTACATAGCAAACTCTCTGGCCTGTGTATTGCCTTAAGCGCCCTGTTTATTTGTTCTCAATCGACCTGTGTCTTTTTTTTAATCGGTCAGCACACTATGTCGTTAGTTGTGTTTTGATCTTATATGGCCTTTTCTTCTTGGCGGCCTTTGTTTTATCTTGTCGACCCGCTTCCACTAAATTCATGTAGCCATAATTGTATTTCTTGTAGTCGCACTCATTTCCTATAGCAGCAGTCTATCTTCCTGTAGCGTAGCTAACAGTATCATGAGTTACCACTAGTATAATGATTTTGGCAGAGGTTAATGCTCTCAAATGATTAACTCGGGACTAGATTAGTCTCCCTTAACAACTCCCTACCGTTTGGGAAGACTTTTTAAACTCTCGTAGCCGTAAACTAGATTCTTGTAGCTGTATTATTTATTTCTGTAGCAGTTAGCTGGACCCCTGTAGCAGTTTTGTGATCACCTGTAGGATTGTTACAAGCAACCTCACCTTGTGGCCTTCTCTAAAGGTGTTCGACTGGTTAATTACAGTTCTAGACTTATCCTTTATGTTCGTAGATCTTGTGAATATACGAATAATTTATCGTATTCTATTTGTTTACCTTCAACAATCATGACTTAAGTTATTATGTTTGTAATAACTTAGAGAATGAATCCCTCTCATAATGGTGTTTGTGTTTAATTTTAACTCAGCTAATAAGAATCTGAAACTGATAGAAAATGTGATTTTTCTCAATTCTTTATTTTAAACATAAACGACATTATAAATCTGATCTAGCATGCAGGTATAAATTCATAGAACTAGCCTTAATTTTTGAAATAAACGTGCCTATTTACTATATAGATATCTATGTAAGTTTCGTCATAAACAATAATGGCATCTATTATTATATAATTGAATTCTCTTATCCATGTTGTATAAATCAAAAAATGGTTAGAAAAACACGAGTAAAGATAGTATTGGTATTTCAAATAAATCATGTATGCAGCTCATTATTAGAAGTATAACATGCATACATCGTTATAAATCTTGCACTTGCTTGAAAAGTGTATTCACATTGATTTTGCAAGAAAGCAAGTAGTAACTGTTATTAGGCAAATGCATGTGTTACCTAAATTGTTTTGTAAAGAAAATAGTTTATCTTTTTCTGAGTGCATTGGGCTTACCTTCCGAGATAGGGTGCCAAATGTGGGTTATCAGAGAAGGTTGATCCTCTTTTCAGAATTTGTCGATTTATGCTTAAGTGCTTTGGCCAAATCTGTGTGATCATCGAAATAGATGAATAATTACCTAGTTTGTATTGATATGTTTTTCTACCACATCCTGATTGTAAAATAATGCACATTCTAGTTAGAAATGCATGTAGACATTAGATTGCACCAGGGTTTCCCTCATGCCTATTGCTTCCAGGTTGATAAGCACTTCGTGCAAGGTCAAGTATCCTTCGTGTTAGGAAAGGTTCCGGGGAAGTGTAATGCTTCGTGGTTGGGCGGAAAAACATCTGAACCATGTTTCCATCTTCGGTTTTGCGGATGATCGGGTGGGTTAGTGGTGGCCGGTGACAGTGATTCTATTCATTTATCATTAATTGTATAATTCTTTTATATGTACATTATTATTGTAGAGATTTGACTACTTGGCATGAGAGCCAAAGATGTATTATTGTGTATCATAATTTCTTGTGCTAAACCCCTGGTTTAGGCATGTGCACTTATTAATATGTATTATGACATTATTATTTATATTGAAGATGTATCTTTTCTATTTTTATACTAATGTGTTTGAGATGGTTATTTAATTCTGTGATTATAGTTTTAGGGATGCGTACTTCACATCTTTTATCTAGTAAAACAAAACAAAATTATGCTCTTTGTTTTGTTGGCCTCCACAAGACGTTGGAAATGTCAACTGAGCCAGAAATGTGACTTTTGTTCCAGGTAGACGCATACACCCCCAACCAAACAAGAAACATTTCCTATGTCCCAAAGCATTGGGGACAAATACCAAATGCAAGGCATGCATTCTCAATCCCCACAGATGCATGCCCAGACAAACTCAGCACTAAAGCAAGAGGAAGTGGATTGACATAAGTTCAAACCTGAATCCTAAATGAGAAACAAGTCGTAAATCAATTGCAGAGTAAACAAAAATCTTATGTTCTCAATAAGTACAACTAACTGGAATCATAATTAGAAAACCCACTCAGCCAACTTGGGCTCCAAAAAAATATATAAAGAGATTTCACAAAATGAAAAAGATCTTATCGCATGTCCAATGGTGGAAATGTGAAAAAAAAATTGACTAAACGCTAAACTACAGCTAACACAATTTCTTGCCCTAGACCTCTTATAAGCTCCTAGCCTGCTTAGCAAATGTAAACTATTACAAAAAAGTCAACTTTTTTTTCCATTTTATGTCACAGTTTTGTTCAGATAGTTGAGTCGCTGGGTCAAGACTCCTTAAAATCTGAAGAAGTCTCGGCAAGTTTTATGGACTGGAGACCTTTGGGCTCTTTTAGGCTCACTTGGAGCTTGGACTCGGGTCTTTTAGGACTTTGGGAGTTGGATGCGAGTAAGATTGGAATTGGATGTGAGTAAGATTGGAATAGATAGCTTTAAAAATTGACAGTAGAAGAAAAGAATGTTCATAACCTGTGCCCTAAGTTGCCTTAAGAGTTAAAATGCACTTCTAGGACAGAAATGTATTTATTATAAGCAGAGCATGTGTCAGAAAATATAAATACAATATCATCCAGGCAGGATAAAGCCAACAGTCAGCATCATTAAAACCAGGAGATCACAGTATCAAAATTGTGATAAAGCTTGTCAAAACAATCGTCACAATAAGCATTCTCTTTTAAATTGACAACTTTCTGCTTTGACAAATCAAAGTGAAGATATTATCCACCTTAGGCATTGTCAACAAATGAGCTAAGATTGACACAGTGACAATCATTTCTAGCAGAAAACTTAAAATCTATAAGCCGATCATTGATGGCTACTTTATGGACAACTAAACAAGAGACTCTGATTTGCTTGTAAGAAGTCGGTGCTAACTAGGGTATATGAAAATGCAACACTCAGCCAGTTCCTTGTTGAAGCTACTGAAATCCACACTTAACTTGAAGGTGTGAAATTTGAAAATGCTGTACTTGTTCGACATGCGAACGTCCCCTATATAAAACTTTGGCATTTGTACATCTGCCGTGGTATTTTCACAGCAAAATCTAGTGTCAACGTTCCTGCAGAGATAATTATTCAATTTCAAACATTAGAATGAATATATGCTGCAAAGTGAATAGCAGACAACTAGTATTGATTTGCAAAACACAAGCAAAAGCACTGATATTAGCCTGCACAGGATAAGCTGTAATTGTCAACAAAGAAATAAAATGACATACCGGACTGCTAAGTAGTTCAACAGCTAGAGTTAGGTCTCCATTTGCTGCAACCAGTGCAACCTCTGCCTTACTCTATCCAAATGAACATTCATGATGCCAACAATAGCTAATCATTAGGAGGATTGCAAATAACATTTCACACTTTAACATGCAGTCAATGTTGCAATGCTAGTTATATTATTCTAAAACACTCAAGGTATGCATCTGAAACAAAAGCATAGAGAAAAATGTATTTTTCAAGATAATACATGCAATCCATTACATTAGTGTTTCAAAGGTTGATAAATAATTACAAGTTACAGACAGTTATGATACGTCCTTAATCCTATAGTGCACATAGGATTATGAGTAGTCGGCTTGTGGCAACCTTAACGCTTATAGTCTTATATAGGCAGTTAAGTCAGCTTGGGTGGCATCCATGGCTTAGTGAGTATGGTATATATAGGACCAAGTTCAAAGTTTCAATACATATAAACTTCTAGTTTCAATATCAACAAAAATTACAAATCATAATTTTCTTCTACAACTAAAGCTCATAAAAGTCTACTGCCATTGTGTGGGTGTTGTGGAAGTTGATGGTATAGTTGTAATACCCTCAACAAGAGCCTCAAGCATGGGACCAAGTTGTGTATGTTGTGAACTTGCCCTTGATGACTCGGCAAACTCATCTTCTGAATCCTCATATGCTGCAATATTTGCTTGCCATTCAACTTCCTCTCTTTCCAAATCAGCAATCACATCAGTTGTAAGCAGTGTATTCACATCCTTAGCAATCCAATCTGAATATGGATCAATGTTATTGAGGTCAAATGCTTGATGTGTATCTTGCCCCTATACCTTATTTTCATGCAGTCAAAGGTTATACCGCACAAACACAAGGTGATTCAAGCACTTTTGAGTCAATTTGTTGCACTTTTTTGTATGAATGGACTCAAAAACACTCCACTTGCGCTCACAACTAGAAGCAATGCAAGGTCATAGAGAATGTGAATGGCAAGCTTTTGAAGATTAGGTGTTGTGGCACCAAGATTTTCCCACCACAAATCTACAAGGCCAACATTTATAACTTTGTAAAAAAATAAGAATTTTAGGAAGATTAAGAGTTAAAATAATTTGTAAACTAAAATTAAACTTTTTTTTACCTAGCCCCTCTCCTACGAATGCATAAAGTTGAGGATAATAATGGCCCCTCCGCCCTCTTATAACTCTGTAGCTCATTGTGTACGAGGTCTTGAAGTTTGTCATCGAGGATCAACCTCTCAATACACGTGTTGAGGCCAAGCATAACCTTTGCATCTGCTCTAAATGAAGGGGAGAAAAAAAAATTGGGGTTCAAATAGTAGGCAGCAGCATGAATATGTTCGTGGAGTTGTTGATTCCACATCCGATCAATAATGTGCCATATGGGTTCATATTTGGTTTTAGTTGACCTATACAAATGATGAATTGCTTCTTTGGCCCTATCCATGGCCTCATATAAATTCTCCATGAGGTTTTTATCCCCATCCACCAACCACAGAACCTTAACCAACGGTTCTAACACCTAAAAGAAGAGAGCGAATGAAAAATAAATTAGATAATTAAAGTAAATCAAAAAAATTTAAAAAAAAAAATCAGCAAATTAAAATATCAAAATATTACAAAAACAACTTGTAGCATTGTAAAAAAAATTAAAATAAGAAAATTTGATCATAAACTTACCTTGATAATCTCCTCCATGGTCTTGACAAATGTATCATCAAAAATGGTCTTCACAACCCTCTCCAACCACCTTTCGCTCACAAACATGCGCTTAAGGTTGGGCAATGCAGCTGCTATACTCTGCAAGGTAAGGTACTTAATGGCAAAGCATGTCACTCCTGAACGCACAAGCTCCTTGCCATTAGTATGCTCTCTCATAAGATTTAGGACCCGTGTATGATTGTAGATGTATTTGGTGATATCTCTTCCATCTTCCACTACATTTTTCACCCAGCTTAATTTCCCTATGTCTTCAAGGAGAAGGTCAAGGCAATGGGTAGCACAAGGGCTCCAAAACAATGTAGAGTGCCTTGCCTTTAGCAATCTATCAACTGCCACATATGCAGATCCATTGTTTGTAACTATTTGAATAACATTATCAACTCCCACCTCCATCACCACCTCATCCAACAAACTCCAAAAGGTTTCAACATTTTTTACTTGATTGGAGGCATCCACTAATTTCAAGAAGACCAATTGTCCTCCTAAAGCCATTAAAAAGTTTATCAATGTCCTATTTCTACCATCTATCCAGCCATCAGATAAAATGTTGCAACCTTTGCTTTTCCAAATCTCTTTTTGTTGATCTATTAGCTTATATGTGCTTTGAACTTCATTCTCCAACAATAGGCCACTCAATTGATAACTGCTTGAAGACTTGAACCCCTTTACCTGCCACGGTCAATGCGGTAACTAGCTCCTTCCAATAAGGACTCGAAGCAACATTAAAGGGAATACTATTGTAGTACCAAAATTTGGCACATGCCAACTTTGCCTCATGATGCGATTCCTTATTCCACAAAGTACCTTCCAATGAAGGTTGGGCACTAGGAGTGTTAAAACTTAAGAGGAATAAAAAAACTAGATCCAGCGCTACCCACATTGCCTAATCCTCGTATTTGTGGCCCAAGGGAAGAAGAGCCCCCTATATCTCCCCTTGTAGAATTGTGAAATGTGGATGAAGCTCCCATTGCCTCTATTGTCCTTTGTTTTGCTAATCTTTTTTGCTCATATTCTTCAAGGAGAACCCTTGCCTCATTCTGAACCTCCAAAGTTGCCACAGTACATGGTGTAACATCTCAACAAGGGACCCGTGCAAGGTGATATTCCAAACGATTTAGTACAATGAGTGCAAATAACCATTCATTTTCTAGACCTTCTTTCCCATGTTTCCAACAAAGGTCCTTAGGCTTGCCACCTTTCTTAGTTGTCGTATTCGTGGATGCCATATTCTTTTCAAAAAAATGGAATTAAAGCCTGCCAAAAAAGAAAGTTTAATTCTTCAATATAAATTAAAAAAGAAACAAAAAAAATTTACTTTGCATTGAATCAGTAAAGATGAACAAAAAAGAAACAAAAAATTTTACAACTATTTGTTGTTTAAAATGTTCTAGCCTCAAATCAACCAGCATAGTTAAAAAAAAAATCACCTCTTATTCTATGTCTATAAATGGGTTGACTGCTAGAGAAAAATAATAAAAATTCTTGATTTTCCCAAGGATGTTTGTTACCAATTGGCTTCTTAGAGTTTTGTTATTTATGTAGGAGTTCGGACAACACTGAGAGGGGGGGTGAATCAGTGTTGTGTAGATTTTTGCAACTTATTATAACTTTTGATTTACAAGACTCAGAAAGAGAAAGTCATCAATAAACTATGTACAAGTTTGATAGTGAAAATTATGAGCAGTACCACATAGAGATAAATCTTAACATAGAAGCAAGAACACACATAGAAGCATATCATTAACACAAGAATTACTAGAGTGGAAAACCCTCTTTGGGTAGAAAAACCACTCATGAAGTGCCTCACTGGCTTAACTTTGAAAACATCTTACAAAGCCTCACTGGCTGAATATTATGTCTCACTGACTATTAAGGTCTCATTGACCTACAAGCCTCACTGGCATACTGTTTAGAAGCACCAGCTTCAAGGAGCACCAACCCCTATTACAGAACAAACTGAAAACACAAATTCAGAGGGCTTCTCTGTTTCAATACAGAACATTTCTGTCAAATGGCCATTCTGCTCAAAATCAATCCTACATCCGGATACACTCAACAACACTTTTTCTGATCTGCATCACCACACACACTTTTATCCATCTGCCAAGCCAATATATACAAGATGAAAAACCTTTCATATTCTGCACAAGATATTTCGGAGATCTTCAATATTGCTTCTATCAAAAATAAAAACAATCTGTTATGTATAAAACATTTCACCATAACCCTGCAACCCGTTTATCTTTTATTTTTATTTCTCTTCATACTCCTCATAATTTCACCTACAAGAAAATATTTCTCTGTGCCTATTCAAAAATAAAATCAAACCCCCAAAACAAACTTTTGATCTTCCATCTTCAAAACTTGATTGCTTTATCATCATCTCTAAATTTCATCTTCTTTGTCTGAGAAAAATAAAATCTTTCTCATAATGTCGATCTTCCTTAATTGACATTTCAATCTGCAAAAAATGACTCTTCATATCCTCTAACATTTCAATCAAGACCTGTAGGAGAAAAATAAAATCTCTTTGAATATTTAGTCTTTTCATTTCAATCTTCTTCTCTGTAAATTCCTGCATTCAAACTCTTCAATAAATCTTTTAATCTTCCTTGATAATAAAATCTTTATCTCCACAAATCTAATAAAAAATCTCTGATAAAATTTTCATTTTCTTCAAACAAGACTCTTCATATTCTTCATAAAAAAAATAATCTCCTGCAAAATAAAAAATCTTTATCCAATCTGCAACAAAAATAATCTCTCCCAGTTTCTCTTCAAGTTTGGATTCATACTCAGAGACAAAAATTATTAAAAGCATTTTTTGCCTTTTAACACTTCACTCAAAAATCTCTTCATAAAGACAAAAAATCTCCTTAAAAATTTTTTATGTTTATCTCTTTACTTCCAATATCCTCAAAAATTTCTTCATAAAGATTTTTTCAAAAAAAAACTCCTTATTAAAAACTCCTTACATAAGGGACCGACCAAAAAGATTAAAAGGAAATTACTAAGTTTAAAAAAAGAAACTATTTATCTTTGCTTCAAAAATTTCTAAACTCCTCACAAAATTTCAAGGAAGAATAATAGCATTTTCTATAATGCATTGGGCTCACACAAACCGTTGCCTACTTATCCTTTTGGCGGTGGTAAGATTTTAAATTTAAAACCATAGAAAGCCCGCCCATTTTGCTCCATCGGTGATAATAAAGTTTCTAACTTTAAAAAACTTGCCTTTTGAATGCATCGCGGGCCCTAAGGTATTTTCAATGCTTTTTTTAAATAAAAAAAAAAACTTTAAGGAAAAATGTGCTCCACATGCTCCCACGCACCCATAAAGCTTTAAACATTGAACACACCGTGTATATTAGAGGAGACTTGCTCCGTCGGTGACAAGGAAGAAAAGGGTTGGTTATCACATGGTATAAAGACCCTAAAAGTTGCCACTTAAGTGGCTTTGACCTGCTCGACGGGTCAACTTCAGAATAGAACAAAAGAACCCTTTTTGTAGGTAGGTCAAGATTTTAGAATTTATTAAGAGCCTTTAGGGTTGTCAAAATAATATAAGCATAGATGTCTTCAAACAAAAAATAAATCATTCTTAACAAATATGGTCAGATGTCTTTGCAGCTGTGGCATACTATAAATCTTTGACATATTCCATAACACTGTGAACTTCTCAACACTGTAGAATCATGAAGCCTTGTTGATAGATCTTTGACACCAAACTTTTATCATGAACCCATGCAAAGAATGAATAACACCAATCCATCTTGAAAACCTTTCTCAGATCAATGCACAACACCTTTTGTTACCAAAATGACATGATAGATATCAATAGATCAATCTAGTCCTGCAAACTTATCTACCATGAATGTTACCTTCTATGCATTTGCAAGTCATCATCCTCTTGTTGAAGCACAAGACTATCCTCAACACATCATTGATAATTATGACATCAAATAACATCAAATATTGTTCAACTGAGATCCAATTGAGAAACCTTTGATTTTTTTCACATCATAACTTATATCCGAGCACATAGTACCTGATGACATCACCTTGAAGAAACTTGCATGAAATCCAACTAATATCTGCATCTGTAAACTCAGTGGTATGACACACAAAATGAAACCAATCCTTATTGTAGAGAAAGTCAGACAACATGATGAAGGCTACTGAGATCAAATGATCAAGTCACTACCACTACAAGTCAGCTGTAAAGATCATAACACAACCCCAAACCATATTAGCATCAATGTCAAGACATGAATTCTAACTGAAGACATCATTTGAAATCACCTTGTATTATGATCATCCTATCAACTTCAACTCTTTACTTTCCCAACCAATATGACATCAAACTTGAGAACACAACACCTTTTGGCATCAATGACAACCTATCACCATCAATCTCCCCCTTTGTCATTGATGGCAAAACCACCTGATGCAATTTATCTTTCTCCCCCTTTTTGACATCTTGATGACAAAGATAATTATCTCCCCCTGAGAAAATAACTCCACTGAAAGATGTTAAAGCTTGATTATAGCATTTACAAACACATTGCATTATGAGCACCTTGAAGGCATAAACTCCTGTTATCTTCAACCAAAAAAATTAGAACCACTAACCAAAATCTTTGATACCACTTGTCTTTCAAAAGATTGAAGGTACTGAATGCAAATTTGCTAACCTTATCCTGAACAACAACATTCCAAACTTGAAAGCAAAAAGATACCATGAAACTTACATCTGAAGCACAATACCACTTCTTATTTCAATACCACTATGAAGATGAAGACTGAGACACTCCTGATGACATCACAAACTTTCAAAATAAACAGTTCTTCTTCAATCAACAACCTTTTTGACCTGAAATAACAAATCTCCAAGATCTCCCATGTGTTAAAGTTCACAAACAAATCACTACTCAGAAATACCATTGATAAACACTGACAAGACTAACCAACATAACTCAACTCAACTCAGCACTTATCCACTTCCTGAATTAGTCCTGAAGCAACATATCAACCTGAAGTATACCATCCATTTACTGACAATCAACCTTCTGAACACTTTTGCAAAGAAAATCATAAACATACCAATACTCTTTGATGAACAATTTTGCAGGCAAAAAAAACATGTAGACCCCTCATCACACAGATGCCAAGATGACCATTTTTTATAAGACCTTTACTTGCCTCCGATTTGAAGAAAAACAAGATTCACCATCAATGTCATAAGAGACTCTGGATTGTCATAACTTGAAGCTCATACCTGACATCACCACACAATTTGAACAAACCTTTCTAAACCAAATTAATGAGAAAGACACTATCTTCAAATCACCTGAAAGCTCCAAGGTACATGTCATAAAACATAACTCAACAAAGTAATAGATATAATCATCAAACTGATTTCTTGATATGAACTATCATCCTGCATATTCTGACACCTTTTCTTGATAGACCATCTTGCTGTTCCTGCACATATTATACTGTCAAATCTGATATACAACACTCTGGCAAAAACTGATATATACATAATCATATCTGAAACATACTGAAATCAACAAGAACTCTTGCCTCTTGACTTCATCATTCAAAACAAGATATTATTGCAACAACACTTTCCAAAACACTTTGGATTGCAATACCATGATAATTCAACAACATGATCAAGAACAATTTGTGCATTTTGAACTCCTAAAACATTTTTTTTCAAAACCTTGAAATCATAATAAGCCAATGAACACCTATATCACTGACAACACTGTCATACACTGAAACTCAAAAACATCAGAAACATTATCAAGTAAGCATGATAAACAAAACAAGTTCATCACATAGATAAACATCAACTGATCCTCCTGTAACTTCTTGGGGATAAAAAATAGAACAAGAACAACTCCCCCTCACATTATGCTATCTGTTATGCAACAGATGAAATGACTTGTGCAAGGTGCACAAGCTTAGTATTTGACTTCTCTTGACTATATTTCTGCTTCCAAATCTTAACAGGCTCTTTCTTCCTCCAAACTTTTTGTCTTTTTCTTTTCCCAACCTTTCAAATTAGGTGGAGCTCTCCTGCAACTGTGTGCTTTATGACCAAGAGAGTTGAAATTATAACAAACTATGTCAAAATCATAATCAAATGAATGATAGTACCTTTGAGTACTCATATTAAACTTCCATGAAGGATCATACCTTCTATGCACTTTGCAATTACTTTGTATGTGTCCAACATTATTGCACTTGTAACAAATAATGTCAGTATTCCTTCTGCAAACAATTGCTTTGTGTCCAAACTGATTACAAGTATAACAATAACCACTAAAAGAATAATTATACCTGTACATGTATGCTTGTCTTACAGGAGCATTTCTTCTAAAATTTCTTCTCTCAGCTTCACACTTCTTTTTAACTTCAGGAACAGCAGCATGACTTAAATCAATTTTTCTTCTTGGAATTTCTCTAGATTTGGAACATTCTCCTTCTTCAAAAACAAGTCCAATAGTGTCTTCATATAGTTTTTGTTTACCAAGTATCTTATGCAACTTATTTGAACTTTCTTCAAACACTTGATATTTCTTAGATAAGACCTTGAGACCATCACACTCTTTTCTTAGATTAATAATTTCACCCTCCAATTTTAGATTTTCAATCCTTGAAACTTCAAGGTTAGAAATTGAGCCATCAGCTATCCTCTTAGCTTCTTCAATTTCTGTCTTCAATCTAGCAATTAGTTTGTCTGAATCATCAATATATGTCTTTAAACTAATAATCTGACATCCGGCCTCTTCAAGATCTGTAGATACAATTTGAAGTTCTGAAAGTGCATTGACTTTAGATTCTCTTTCTTGTTGCAAGAGCAAATTTAGTTTCTGATTCTCTCTCTTATACTTCTTGAGCTCACTCAGAGCATATATAAGCTCTCCTTCCATATCAATCTCATAATCTTCTTCATCATATCCTTGATCACAATCTTCTTTTGAATCTGATTGGGTTTGAACTTTAATCCCTTCATTTGAAAGTTGCCTTTCATGATCATTTTCATTAGATACCAAATTGTCTTCTTCTTTATCATTACCTTTGTAAATTCTTATCAGTTCTTTCCAGATATCCTGAGCTGTTTCACACTGCACAACCTTACAAGATATATTATTAGATAAACCAGATAAAATAACTTTCTTGGCTATATGATTGCATTTAAGAGCCTCTTTGCTATTTGAAGAATTACCTTTTTCAACTGACATTAAAACATCATATCCTAAGGAGGATAAATACACTTGCATTCTAACATACCAAACTGAAAAATTTGAACCATCAAACTGAGGAACATCTAAAAATTTTTCTTCTAAGACAATATCAGATTCAACTTGGAGAACATCTTTATCAACTGACTTTATATCAACATCTGGATTTGATATGGATGATTTCTTTTGTGTCTTTTGACCAGAAAGAATCTTAACATTTCTCATGTTCTTAATTCTCTTGCACTTACCCATTGAACTCCACTACCAAAATCTACCCGAGCCTATTAGACTTCAAACAGGGAACTTTGCTTTGATACCAATTGTAGGAGTTCGGACAACACTGAGAGGGGGGGTGAATCAGTGTTGTGTAGATTTTTGCAACTTATTATAACTTTTGATTTACAAGACTCAGAAAGAGAAAGTCATCAATAAACTATGTACAAGTTTGATAGTGAAAATTATGAGCAGTACCACATAGAGATAAATCTTAACATAGAAGCAAGAACACACATAGAAGCATATCATTAACACAAGAATTACTAGAGTGGAAAACCCTCTTTGGGTAGAAAAACCACTCATGAAGTGCCTCACTGGCTTAACTTTGAAAACATCTTACAAAGCCTCACTGGCTGAATATTATGTCTCACTGACTATTAAGGTCTCATTGACCTACAAGCCTCACTGGCATACTGTTTAGAAGCACCAGCTTCAAGGAGCACCAACCCCTATTACAGAACAAACTGAAAACACAAATTCAGAGGGTTTCTCTGTTTCAATACAGAACATTTCTGTCAAATGGCCATTCTGCTCAAAATCAATCCTACATCCGGATACACTCAACAACACTTTTTCTGATCTGCATCACCACACACACTTTTATCCATCTGCCAAGCCAATATATACAAGATGAAAAACCTTTCATATTCTGCACAAGATATTTCGGAGATCTTCAATATTGCTTCTATCAAAAATAAAAACAATCTGTTATGTATAAAACATTTCACCATAACCCTACAACCCGTTTATCTTTTATTTTTATTTCTCTTCATACTCCTCATAATTTCACCTACAAGAAAATATTTCTCTGTGCCTATTCAAAAATAAAATCAAACCCCCAAAACAAACTTTTGATCTTCCATCTTCAAAACTTGATTGCTTTATCATCATCTCTAAATTTCATCTTCTTTGTCTGAGAAAAATAAAATCTTTCTCATAATGTTGATCTTCCATAATTGACATTTCAATCTGCAAAAAATGACTCTTCATATCCTCTAACATTTCAATCAGGACCTGTAGGAGAAAAATAAAATCTCTTTGAATATTTAGTCTTTTCATTTCAATCTTCTTCTCTGTAAATTCCTGCATTCAAACTCTTCAATAAATCTTTTAATCTTCCTTGATAATAAAATCTTTATCTCCACAAATCTAATAAAAAATCTCTGATAAAATTTTCATTTTCTTCAAACAAGACTCTTCATATTCTTCATAAAAAAAATAATCTCCTGCAAAATAAAAAATCTTTATCCAATCTGCAAAAAAAATAATCTCTCCCAGTTTCTCTTCAAGTTTGGATTCATACTCAGAGACAAAAATTATTAAAAGCATTTTTTGCCTTTCAACACTTCACTCAAAAATCCCTTCATAAAGACAAAAAATCTCCTTAAAAATTTTTTATGTTTATCTCTTTACTTCCAATATCCTCAAAAATTTCTTCATAAAGATTTTTTCAAAAAAAAACTCCTTATTAAAAACTCCTTACATAAGGGACCGACCAAAAAGATTAAAAGGAAATTACTAAGTTTAAAAAAAGAAACTATTTATCTTTGCTTCAAAAATTTCTAAACTCCTCACAAAATTTCAAGGAAGAATAATAGCATTTTCTATAATGCATTGGGCTCACACAAACCGTTGCCTACTTATCCTTTTGGCGGTGGTAAGATTTTAAATTTAAAACCATAGAAAGCCCGCCCATTTTGCTCCATCGGTGATAATAAAGTTTCTAACTTTAAAAAACTTGCCTTTTGAATGCATCGTGGGCCCTAAGGCATTTTCAATGCTTTTTTTAAATTAAAAAAAAAAACTTTAAGGAAAAATGTGCTCCACATGCTCCCACGCACCCATAAAGCTTTAAACATTGAACACACCGTGTATATTAGAGGAGACTTGCTCCGTCGGTGACAAGGAAGAAAAGGGCCAGTTATCACATGGTATAAAGACCCTAAAAGTTGCCACTTAAGTGGCTTTGACCTGCTCGACGGGTCAACTTCAGAATAGAACAAAAGAACCCTTTTTGTAGGTAGGTCAAGATTTTAGAATTTATTAAGAGCCTTTAGGGTTGTCAAAATAATATAAGCATAGATGTCTTCAAACAAAAAATAAATCATTCTTAACAAATATGGTCAGATGTCTTTGCAGCTGTGGCATACTATAAATCTTTGACATATTCCATAACACTGTGAACTTCTCAACACTGTAGAATCATGAAGCCTTGTTGATAGATCTTTGACACCAAACTTTTATCATGAACCCATGCAAAGAATGAATAACACCAATCCATCTTGAAAACCTTTCTCAGATCAATGCACAACACCTTTTGTTACCAAAATGACATGATAGATATCAATAGATCAATCTAGTCCTGCAAACTTATCTACCATGAATGTTACCTTCTATGCATTTGCAAGTCATCATCCTCTTGTTGAAGCACAAGACTATCCTCAACACATCATTGATAATTATGACATCAAATAACATCAAATATTGTTCAAATGAGATCCAATTGAGAAACCTTTGATTTTTTTCACATCATAACTTATATCCGAGCACATAGTACCTGATGACATCACCTTGAAGAAACTTGCATGAAATCCAACTAATATCTGCATCTGTAAACTCAGTGGTATGACACACAAAATGAAACCAATCCTTATTGTAGAGAAAGTCAGACAACATGATGAAGGCTACTGAGATCAAATGATCAAGTCACTACCACTACAAGTCAGCTGTAAAGATCATAACACAACCCCAAACCATATTAGCATCAATGTCAAGACATGAATTCTAACTGAAGACATCATTTGAAATCACCTTGTATTATGATCATCCTATCAACTTCAACTCTTTACTTTCCCAACCACTATGACATCAAACTTGAGAACACAACACCTTTTGGCATCAATGACAACCTATCACCATCAATTTATGGGATGAAAATTCAGTTTAGAATTAATTGCCATGAATTTGTTGCACATTTTTCCACCCCCTGTTTTGGGTGGGTTGGAATATTTTCACTTCTTAGAGTTTTGTCATTTATGAGATGAAAATTCAGTTTAAAATTAACTGCCATGAAGAAAATATTCCAACTCACCCAAAACAGGCAATAAAAAAATATACAACAAATTCATGGCAGTTAATTTTAAACTGAATTTTCACCCCATAAATAACAAAACTTTTACATGCGAAAGCTATACAAATAATAAATTTCTTCTACGACTAAAGCTCAACAAAGTCTACTACCACTATGTTTTAATTTTTTTTTTTGAATGAATCGTGGTTTTCTTCAACAGTCATATAAATGTTTATACTTTAAATTATTTACATTAAAATTCATATGGCGCCCTGTCTATGCAAGTGTGGCAAAAAAATATAAAAAAACACACGAACTTACCTATATCGCTGCAGCAGAAAACCACAAAAATCACTGTTAAATCCACAAGCTAAGGTTTGTTGATTCGTCTGTCAGTCGTCCAAATAGGAAAATGAAAAAGTAAAATCACAAAACGACCCTCCAACCTCTTATACCCGATTTTGGACGAGTTTTCCTATGTTGGGCGAGTCATCGTGAGTTTGGGAGGGTAATAGAAATTTTTTCAAGTAAAAACCGCAACAATTTTTTGCATTAACTCAGCCACGAGTTTTTCTAACGGTTACTCGCACAAGGGTTTTTACAGCGAGTACTCGTCGATTTTTTAATCTATGGTTTTGAGTAAGTTATTGCACTTTTAGGGTTTTTCATAAATTCACTCTATAGGCTGCAATTTTTGAAAATTTTCAGATTTATTAACATTTTTGGAAAGCTTGGAAAAAAATTATTAGGGTTCCACTCTTTGAAATTTTAATTGTGGCTTTAAAAATTCTGAAATCATCCAATCAAGGTTTGGTCAACAAAAAAAAATTGTATTATCAAGCCTCAACATGGTAGGACCACAAACTAGAGGCAAGGGCAAGAATTCCTACACACCAGAAAAGACTCTTGACAAAGAGGATACAAACTTTGAGTTTGGATCGAGAGGGGTGTCGGTTGTAACTCCCCTTCCATTGGATGACAAAGTGAGCTAGATGGAAGAAAGTATGTGCACTATGTAAGAAGAAATGGCTAGCATCAAGTCTACAATGAATGAACAATGGAAAAGGGCAATCGTGTGTATCCAAGAATCAATCTAGAAGATATCATTCTCACAGCCAAAGGAACAACCTCAAAATCCACTCAATCATGGTGGATCATCAAGACAAGCCAATCACAATCCAAATGTTAGCACTCAGAGATTTCAGAACCTACTACCGAAGGTGGATATGCGCAAGTTTGATGGCAAGGATCCACTAACTTGGATAAATCAAATAGAATTTTTTTTTTATGTGC
The DNA here is from genome assembly GCA_027924645.1 of Cunninghamia lanceolata. NCBI lineage: Eukaryota > Viridiplantae > Streptophyta > Pinopsida > Cupressales > Cupressaceae > Cunninghamia > Cunninghamia lanceolata. The sequence goes on from BSBN01000942.1 coordinate 4,695,707, forward strand.
ATCAAATTCCAAGTGGGGAAAAGTGACAATGGCTTCCTTATATCTAGAACCAGAGCAATTCATTTAATATCGATGGCTATGTGCACAATGGAAGAAAAAAGCTCTCATTGTCACATGTTCAATTTTTACAAAGGAGCTACAGTCACATTATAGCAATAGTGTGTCAACTACCTTAACCAGTTAGTTAACTATGACAAATAGGATCAATCAAGGATTATATTTAGCAATTCTAGATCCTATCCTTGCGAGTAGAAACAATTACAAAGAACTTGAATGACTTATTTCTGAGTGGGCTCAAAGATCACATCCAACATGAGGTACACATGTTTAGACCTACTTCTATATCTAATTATTTTGTCCCAGCACACGGGGTAGAGAAGTTTTTAGTTCCTCAAAGGCAAAGGTTCAATTGCATAAGAGAAGATTTTTTCAACACAACCATTTCCTCAACCCATTAGATTGACTCAACAAATTGAAGAGAAAAGGGCAAATGGGTCATGTTTTAACTATGATAGCAAATACAGTAGAGGGCATAAATGTGCAGAAAAGTTGTTCTACATTGAAGGGCCATGTGAAGAAGAAGATGATGAAGAAGAAATATTAGAGTTTGGCAATTAGCCAAATGAGGAATCAGGAGATCCCTAACCCACCATTTCTTGTCATGCACTTTTTGGCATTAGCACCCCACAAACTCTCAAAGTAGTAGGTTTGTTGAAGATAGAGAGTAACAATGTTGATAGACTAAGGAAGCACTGACAACTTCATCAATAAAAAGTTAGCCACTCATTTGAATTGTCTTATCTATCCAACTCTAGCATTTCAAGTCATGATTGCAGATGGGGGCACTTTCAGTTGTTTAGGGAAATCCATGGGAGAATACAAACTTGATTGCCCTATGTTTGATATCTACATGGGTGCAACAAGCATTGTGTTGGGAGTCCAGTGGCTTACTACATTGGGGACAATTGAGATGTACTTCCAAGAATTATTCATGTGTTTTCGCTCAAAGGGAAGGACAGTAGAACTGAGAAGGTTGCATGCAAAGTCCCCACAAATGATAAATTCTCATCAAATACAAAAGATGCTTAAGAAGGGAGCAAATGGGATTGTGCCCCATTGTTTTCATTAGAAGCATATTAATCAAAGGCTTCTACACTACCGGATCTGCAAGTAACCTCCTAAAAGAGATCACGATCATGCCATTCAACTAGTACCAAGAAGCCAACCACCCAACATCAAGCCCTACATGTATCCATATGTACAAAAAAGTGAGATTGAGAAGATGGTTTAAGAGATACTAGATGCAGGTATTATCAAGCATAGTCAGAGTGCTAACTCCTCCCCAATGATAATGGTGCACAAGAAAGATGACACTTGGAGAATGTATTCTAATTACAGATAGCTCAACAAGTACACCATAAAAGATAAGTTTCTCATTCCAGTAATTGATGATTTGTTAGATGAGCTTAATGGTGTTGTTTATTTTACCAATTCATTCTGGTTATCATCAAGTCAAAATTAGAGATGAGGATGTACATAAGACAACATTTTGAACCTATGAGGGTTACTATGAATTTTTGGTAATGCCTTTTGATCTCATAAATGCACCATCTAAATTTCGAAGTTTGAGGAACTCTATCTTCAAGCCATTTCTACAAAAATTTGATTTGGTATTTTTTGATGACATCTTAAAAGTTAATATACAACAAAACTTGAGAGAAAACTTGCAGCATGTAAAGTAGGTTTTGGACATTCTTGAACAGCATTGACTTTATGCTAAGCCATCCTAAGTGTGTGTTCGGAGTCAAAGAAGTGGACTACCTATGTCATATTATTTCACATGAGGGAGTCAATGTGGACCTTCACAAGATCAAGGCATAGTAGAATGTTAAATGCCTAGGACTCTCAAGAACCTACAAGGTTTCTTAGGGCTTATAAGTTACTATCGCTGATTTCTAAAGAATTATGGCAGCATAGCATAGCATCACTTCTCACAGCCTTGTTGAAGAAGGATTCCTTCCAATGGAATGAAGCAGCTACCAAGGGATTTGAGAAGCTAAAGGAAGCCATGTGCACAACTCTAGTTCTAGCTACCCTGAATTTTTTTAAAACATTCATTGTGGAATGTGATGCTTTGGGACATGGCAAAGGTGTAGTACACATGTAAGAATGAAGATCCATAGCATTTGAAACCCACCAACTCAAAGGTAAGAATCTATTCAAGCAATATTATAAGAGGGAAATGTTGGCTATCCTGCATGCAATCAAACAATAGAGACCTTATCTAATAGGAAGACACTTAAGGTAAAGAAAGATCATGATAGTCTCAAATACTTCTTGGAATAGAGGTTGTCATCTAAAGAACAACAAAAATGGATCACAAAGATGTTGCGGTATGACTTTGAGATCACATATAAGAAAGGAAAGGAAAATGTTGTGGTTGATGCTCTATCTAGGAGGGATGAACCCACAAAGTCACTATTGCAGGCCATTTCCATATTGTAGGCAAATTGGGTAAATGAAGCACCAGAAGAGTGCGAGAAGGACAAGGATACTCAAACTCTCATTGAGAAACTCCAACAAGATTCAAGTGTGTCAGACAAATTTGCATGGAAAGGAAATGCTTTGTACAAGGACAAGTTGTACCTATGTAAGGACTCAACCCTTAAGTTTAAGGTTTTGGCAAAACTGCATGCTTCTCTAGTAAATGGGCACTCCGGATTCTTGAAGACTTATCATAGAATCAAGCAAGATTTCTTTTGGGATGGGCTCAAGGGGGATGTTCATAAATTTATGGTAGAATGCATGGTATGCTAGCAAAATAAAGGGAAGACAATTAAGACTCTAGGTCTTCTACAACCCTTACCTATTCCAAGTCCGAGGTGGGAGGAAGAATCCATGGATTTCATCACAGGGTTACCCAAATCTTAAGGAAAAAATGTCATCATGGTTGTTGTGGATTGTCTCACCAGATATGCACATTTTTATGCTTTGTCACACCCACTAGTAACAAGCACTATAGCAACAACCTTTATGAATACTATTTAGAAACTTCATGGGACTCCAAAAGTCATGGTAAGTGATTGTGATCCTATATTTACAATAATTTTTGGACTGACTTATTTTCATGTTTGGGCACTTAGCTTGTTCGTAGTTTGTCATATCATCCCCAATCAGATGGGCAAACTGAAATATTCAACAAGTGCTTGGAGAGTTATCTCTTATGTTTTGCTTCAAATAAACAAGAGAAATGGGTGCAATGACTGCCACTAGCAAAATGGCGGTATAACACTTCTTTCCATACTTCCTCCAAAATGTCTCCATTTTTGGCACTATATATATGGGTACCAACCACCATCAATCACCTCTTCATTGCGAGCTCACCCAAAAGTTCGAACAGTTGAAGAACACATTCAACATCAGCAAGAGGTACTTGTTAGTCTTCGGGAGAACTTGGCAATGGCACAAAACATAATGAAGCAACAAGTTGATCAACACCATTGTAAAAGGACTTTTGAAGTGGAAAATCGGGCCTTTGTGCGATTATAGCCATATAAGCAAATGTCACCGAAACAACAACAGAAGGATAACAAGCTTGCGCCCAAGTAATATGGTCCCTATAAGATGTTGCAAAGGATTGACAATGTAGCATACAAATTGGAGTTCCCTATGTAAACAAAAATACATCCAATCTTTCATGTTTCATGCTTGAAGAAGGCTATCGGACAAAGAGTTGTAGCACATGCTAAGTTACCAAAGCTTAATGAGGAGGGAAGAATAATTTGGAGCCTAAGGAAATTCTTCAAACAAGCACTAAGAGACTGTAGATGAAGGCAATCACAAAGTATTTGATCAAATGGAAGAACTCTACAATCAAAGATGCTACGTGGGAAAATGAGAATTTTGTGCAAAAGCATCCACAGTTGATCAACACTGAGGACAACACTTCTCTGAAGAGGGAGAGCATGCTACACCCTTAATACTATAGTGTGCATTGGGGTATGAGTAGTCAGCTTGTACCTTAACTCTTAATTCTCTAAAGAGGGGGGGCATGCTACGCCCTTAATCCTATAGTATGCATAGGGTTATGCATAGGTTTGTGGCTACCTTAACTCTTAACTAAGTTATATGATCATTAGTATAGTCTTATATAGATAGTTAAGTCAACCTAGGTGGCATCCAAGGCATAAGTATGGTATATATAGGAACTAGTGGTTAGTTTATGATCATCATATTGCAAATTGCGTTCTTATTGGAGACTTTTGGAGGTTTGTCCCAGCTTATTATTCTCAAGTATTATCAAGTATTTGCAGCATATTTCCTATTGTATTCTTTTCTTGTGCAATTTATTTCATTATAATTTATAAATTCCAACAAATTTTGGAGGTTGTAGATTCTAGATTCAGCTTTGACTAATGCCAAAAAGGCATAAATCAACAATGTCTATTTCTAGTTGCCCGATAGGTGTAGATCATGAATAATATTTTCAAGTATCATAAAAAATAGAATATCATTTGGCAAAAGATCAAACATCATGGTATTTAATATTTTAATTCTTAGCAACCAATCATTTGCAACAGTCTGCAACAAATGGTGGTCAAAGGTTCTATTATGAGAGCAAAACAAACATCAAAAGCTGACCTATCTATTTACAAGGATTACTCTCGGAGCATGTGCCCAAATTACATTCATATTTTACAGCCGTTTCCATGTGCAGTGATATATTGAACCAAACAAATGCTAAATACCAGCCAGCCATACAAATATTTCTGTAAAAGTAATCTGACCTGCTGCCAACAGGTTAAACCCTTTTCCGCAAAAGTTAAATGTGTTGTACTTAGCAAGTTTCTGGGCCAGTGGTTGATCAGCTGTAAAAGTCAGTTGTCAATAAATGATGCTAACTCTACCAAACTATTAGAACCTTCAGACAGACAGAAAAGTAATGCCTCTTATGGAATACTTCACTTAAGATACACATACATTCACACGTGAATATTGCATCCTTGCAAATATCCGTTCTTTTTATATGATTGACCTTTGTTCCCTGACATGGGTTTAACAGTAACACACTTGCAGACAAAAAACTAATTACACTCATTAATGGAGAGATCTTAAAACAGACCCCAGAGTGCAGCCACAAATTTTGCAACATACTAGAACTACCAATAAATCTGGAAATGAACATGCAAAATCAAAAGACTAAACCCAAAATAAGATGTAGTTGCTCCATTATTGGTATTTGACTTTCTTATTACAAAGCACGGGCCTCCCTTGCCTCTAATGGACAGGAAACAGTCATAGAAACCCACTCGGCTGCACTTAAGTTTTTACCACTCCTCTCAAACCCTAGTACAAAATGAACATTCATAAAGATTCTTAAAAAAGATCAAAGAGTAGTTCACTCTCCTGTGATATTACTCCCAATTCTGTTCCTAGTTCCTACCCTCAAATCTCTTGTACACAATCCACCAAACCCTGGATCTTTCACTCATCAAAAGATCTTCTTATCAATGGTCCATCTTCCAAGAATAGATCTAACTTGAAAACATTTCTACAACATGCACACAGCACAACAATTAGACTTTCTTTTCTGAACAAGAAAGAAAATGGATGCTACTTAATGGCAACACCACCCAAGTTTCATTCACAGTTGATGAAATGCAACAAAGACTCTCGACCATGAAAAATAGGCTCTCATGTGGATGTATGAGAGCTTTTCCTGGACCAAAAACATTCAAATCTTGGATCCACGCCAACTAGAACTCTGCCGGTTCAATTGATACTCTGATGATGCCAAAAGGCTACTTTCTGACAATTCTCATCTGAATAGGAACAAGAGAGGGTCTTTCATGGAGGGCCTTCATTCCCTATTACTCTAGTTTTTTTAATCAAGCATTGGCTTCATATCTTGAAAACTCCATGAAAGTTCTACCAAGCACTGTACATGTTTGGGTTTGATTGCAACTCCTTCCCGGCAAATACTGGCATTAATCCTCCCTCAAGAAAATCAAATCTCCTGTAGGAGAATGTGTGAGCCTCTAAAATGGTGCTTAATCTAGAAAACATTAACTATGCATGCATTTGTGTTAATCTGGATCTGGTCAAACCATTGCCAGGATCATTCTTGACTTGTGCATTGAGCAGGAGCAGCCTATTGATGATGAAAATATACCATTCCAATGCAGGAGTTGGCATGAACATGGCCTATTGGCTTGGGATTTTCCTATCAATGCAAATCCCTTGCAGCACCAACAGCAGCAACTTACCCACAAAAATGCTATTAAATCATCCCTGCAACATTCCAAATAAGCCACTGTCACACGGTACACCAGCTACTTGCCAAAAATGTCAAGATCACAAGGCAAGGGTGAGCACGTCATGTATCATCTACTGAACTTGCTCTAAGCAACCTTTTTGATTTTCTCAAAGATACAAACACAGAAAACATGGAAGCTGTTGCAGATCTGACAGTCCAATCTACACATCCTTAACACATATTCCCACAAGGTCAAGGATACTCTGAATCCCACTGACCAATTTAGATAGTGTCCTCCAACATAAGGGGTTTGGGCTCCCCCAATAAACTCCTATTCCTCATAGATCTAATCAAAATCAGGTAAATAGATATCCTTCTGATGCAAAAAAACTTGGAAACATGCAAATCAAATTAATAAATTTGCCAGTATCTGGGTATCTAAACACATCATTCAATGATCCATCTCAAAAACTTGAGTACAATGGAATCCAACTAAATATCTTATACTCTCAAAGCTTCCAACAGGGTTTTCTTCTGAATTGCTTCTCATTTGCATTTCAACTTAATTTTCTGGTTCTCAATCTGTATATTCCTCCCATTGGTAGTTACCAGATCCAGCTTCCCACCTAGCTCAAGGATTAGGTTTCCACTAGCATGCCTGAACATCTGATTATAATGGGAGATTTCAATAGAATTCACCATCCAGAGGGAAAAAAAATTTAAAAAGGGTAGCACAAGATTCAACTACAGAACTCAAGAGGCACTCCATCACTGGAAACCACTACCCCTTGCAGAAATGGATTTTCCTCAAGGTTTGTACAATTGGTGCAATCATTACCAGGGTATCAAATACATTGCTTAAAAATTAAATGGAATTTTTCTAACTAAAGACTCAATCAGAAAAAATTATCAAATGGAAGCTTTAACCAATGATACCACATTATTCGATCATTGGCCTATCATGCTAAGCATTACAATCCCCCCTCATCAAAGGAGGCCTCGTATCTTTTGCTTTTAACTCATGTTATCACTCTCAAATTTCAGTCTCAACATCACTCACTGGTGGCAATCAGCTCCTGCAATACAGGGATTTGCTATGTACAAATTTGCAAACAAACTCAGTGACCACACATGTCCTTGGAATAAAACCACTTTTGGCCATGTTTTCTCTCAAATAAGCAACATTCAATACCACCTTACAAAAGTTCAAACAACAATTAGAGGTCAGGGTCTCACTATTAGGATTATGTTAGGCAGACCGGAGCAATACCAATTACCAATTATATGCAGATTTAAATAAACAGAAATAACAATGAAGAATAACACAAATGAACACAGAGATTTAACGTGGTTCACCCAATGTGGGCTATGTCCACGAAACAGCCATCCAATATTTTATTATCCAGCAAAACAAACCGATTATAATCAGCAATCTTTGCGCTGCTATGCTACATGAAATGCATTACAATCTCATTCGTGCCTCTTAGCTTTTTCACCTTCTCTAGCCGCTATTTATCAGGCCTCTTTGGCGGTTAACAAAAGTGGGTTTTTACATGTCGGCCAATAACAAACTAACTGCCGATGCCTTTATTAAATATAGGCCAATTTTTGCTTCGGGGGCGCTGCTCCCAGACCCCCACCATGGGCTCCGTCCTCGAGCCTCGCAAGAGGGGCCCCGCCCCCCTGCACTCCCCTGTTAATTATTCTAGGGCAAAACCACGGCTGACAAAGTCACCAAAATTTACCTTGCTATGTGTACCCACAACCCCTACAGCATGATTAGTCACAACATATTAACAATCTAGGGGCTCAGGGGCAGCGCCCCCAAAGCAAAAATTGGCCTATATTTAATAAAGGCGTTGGCAGTTAGTTTGTTATTGGCCGACATGTAAAAACCTACTTTCATTAACCGCCAAAGAGGCTTGATAAATAGCGGCTGGAGAAGGCAAAAAGCTAAGAGGCACAAATGAGATTGTAATGCATTTCATGTAGCATAGCAGCGATATTGAGCTGCGAAGATTGTTGATTGTAATTAGTTTGTTTTGCTGGATAATAAAATACTAGATGGTTGTTTTGTGGACGTAGCCCACATTGGGTGAACCATGTTAAATCTTTGTGTTCATTTGTGTTATTCTTCATTGTTATTTTTGGTATTTAAATCTGCATATAATTGGTAATTGGTATTGCTCCGATCTGCCTAATATAATCCTAACAAACTCGGCAACCACACATCCTTGGAATAAAACCTCTTTTGGCCATGTTTTCTCTCAAATAAGCAACATTCAATACCACCTTACAAAAGTTCAAACAACAATTAGAGAACAGGGTCTCACTCCACTCCTTCAGCCAAAAGAGTAAAACTGGATTCACCAGTTAGCCATAGTTCAACAATGGGATAACATATATTGGGCCTGATCAAGACACCCAAAGGCCAAGAGACAGTTGTAAAAATAGCCTGATGTGTTTGACTGCAGCCGAAACTACCCAACAGAGAACAGAAGATTGAAGCGGGTCCATACAGAGCTGAAATTGTAAAGAAAAGGACAAAATAGCAGATACCATGGGATCCAAGGATGCTGAAGCATTTGGAATTACATCTCTTCAAAGGCTTGTGCCCTTTGGAATCTCTGTTTGTTCCATTTGCTAAATTTTGTGGTCATGATAATCCTCTTGATTGAGTATTTTGGAATTTTTTGCATGTAAGTGCCGTCTAGGAGAGTATGTTGGATAAAGTTACAGAACATAGCAATTGACACCAACACTATTGATATGGTGTTGATATTCTTGGAAGGATTGAGAGGGAAAATCAGTTCATGAAGTTGGAAGAGGTAGTGGCAAGTGAAGGCATAGCCCTCACTCTTCTTGAGATTTTCCACATTAGATTTCTCCAGGGTAATCCCTTGTATTATGAGCTCTGTTTTTATATGTATTTTAATTCTTTACTTGTTCTTCCCATTCATGCAGCTACCTATATAATTGCAGCAATTAAGCAACTCATTTCTAAGTAGTAAGTACATTTTACTGTTTTCTTAGGCAAATTATTAGAAGAACAACATACATAGTAAGCTAAGTTATTTTCACATACAATAAGATTCATGTTGCGAATAAGCTATGGAATATCCAGCTAATTATGGATCATAATCGCCAAGAGCAGTTGCAGCATCAGAGTAATCGGAGCAAAGTAAGGTAGTAAAGAAGATAAAAGGATGTAAGCAAGAGATCCACAACAAACACTGAGACATCTCTTAGTACTTGTCAAGGTAATCCACTCAGTTATGTCAAAACTAACAGTATGAGATGACATATAGCAACATTTTATAACAGTATGGCTTCATAGACAAGCTTCATGGTGAGAAGGTATAGTGCACTACATATCATACTACCTAACATCATACTATTGGGTGCATTACTAGGTCCCAAAGGGTACATAAAATTACCACTAGTAGGCGCATAAAAGAGGCTTTATGATATAATGCAAGCTTCCAAAATAAGACCACATCGTCACGATCTAATTTTCACATACATTGGCCTACATTATGCTATGGAGAAAAATGGAGAAGCTATCCAAAAGGACAAGTTTCTGTGGTGATCCAATCAAAATTCATACTGAGGTACAATTCCAGCAGAGCCACCAGCAGAAAGCAAATTTGTCCCAATCAGATCTACTAACTATAATGGAGTGTGATGAATTTTGATTGCATAAATTAAAAAAATGCATAATTTGAGATTACAATGATACCTTTTCAAATCCCATCGCAACAAGATCCTGAATGGCTTCGGCATGGTTTTGCACATTTGCCTGCATAAAAGATTCAAAATATCGATTCTTTCTTCTAAGTGTTGACAGTTTATGAGACAGAAACCTCTGTAGCTATGAGTATGGAAATGTCTTACCTGATCTGTAGCAGTAGGGCCTGATGGTAGAAAGTTTTCCATTTGTGCAGGCCTGCATAGATGAAGTGATCAACAGATAGGCATAATCTAAGCACTATACTAACTTGATATAATACCATGATTTAAATGTATATCTCCAAACTCAAAATCAGCATGGCTTCTCATGTTCAGATGCATATTTCCTTCACTGGGCAAGAAGGTAGAGGAAAAGGTAGAGAAAAACATGGGTATATAAATATGTCTGTGTACAATTATAGACCACAAAACAGAACAAGGAAAAGTAAAGTTCTTGAAAAGATAATTTCACCTTGCATTGGAAGATACTATTCCACGAGTGCTAATAGGCATCATTTCTGAATGTGCTTCTGGTTGGCCACTCCTTTCCAGAAGCCTGGTCTGTAGTTCTGAATTAGAGCCAAACCTCACTGCTGATTGGTTTTGCAAAGATCCAAGAGCCCGACCCCTCCCTGGAAATCTAGAATCTTGCTGTGGCTGATAATAAAATCCATGTTAAGGATAAAGCTTTTCAAATTTGATGCATCTACTGAAAATTATGGTCTCATATTTTTCATATTAACAAAATTCAAGCTCATATGTAAACAATCCAACAATTATAATCTTTCCATGTTTCTCTATAGCCACACACACACACAGACACCTCCCAGGGCCCAACACACCAACACAGAACCTTTTAGTGATCTTTTTTCCTGCTTATTCCAATAATTAAAAAACAATCAGTCAGCTCTCTGTTCTAATCAACTTCTCATTTTTAATCTGTTCAACTTCAGACTACAGAAAGAACTCTACCATGTACTCTTTACGTCCCAAATAGGGAGAAATTCTCTTATCTATTGAATCATATAATCATTCAGCCAAGAAGCACAAAAGACAACAGTAAAACATAAGCCAAGGAAAATCAAATCCCTAGACCACTTAATTTAAGCCATAAAAATAATATTCTGGAATCTGGAAGACTGTGGGGCTACTAAAAAGCAGATCTTAATATGATTCACAATTCCATGTTCTACTTATAAAATACCAGGGAGCTTCACCGCTATATTCTATACAGCTTATTCTATACTATATTTGATTCTCTCTTTCTCATCCTGATGATGGATCACGGAGTGTGATCCGAAACGTCGATGCTAAAAAAAGCTACACACAGTTTAAACCAGAAGTTTTTAGATTCATATCATGGACTGTGGAAATACCATGTCTTCAAGCTTATTAGTTATTACATCATATATATCACAATGAACAGAAAGATAATCCAGACACTGGTCGTGTCTAAGATCCTCTGCCACAAATGATATTTGAACAGGAGAATTCAATATTCTTTAATGTGATTTTGTACATGTTTTATAAATGCTTCTTTAGCTTGGAGTAAGAACCAATCACTGCTTCTATGTCCTCATTTATTCCTATATGCGGCCAGAATTTACTTCCATATATCTACATGTGAGGGCTTTCTGTTATTAACAGCATATTTAGATTACTGTCATTCAGTTTCATTAAAGAAAGATAAAAGAGTAAAATGAAAATGATAACTGTAAATAGGCCTTGAAGTTGTAAAGTGGCAGGTTCTTGAAGAATGTTTTGCTGCAGCTAGTCAAGTTGGACCTTCTCAAAAAATTACCTTCCATTTAATGTACTGTCAGAGATTGTTTAAAATTTAAATGTTCCAGATCTCTTTCAGTAAATTTAAATCTCAGTCTCAGGTTTCCAAATAAACAGTGCATTTAACTTCCTATGTCTGCCCAGAATAAAACTATGTTTGTTTGGAAAAGTTATGTAACAATATAGCAGCTATATGATTTGACAGAAATCTTTTTCTTGATATATGATTTCAGATTCCAGATTTGTTTATCAGCTGCTATTAGGAAATTATGTGTTGCAAGATTGTCATTGTTAGTTTTCTGGTAGAAAAGGTGATTTTAATGAAAAATAGATCTGCAGAATGATTCCATACCTCACCAGCTGAAATTTCCCTTTGAGGCAACCATGAACGAAAACGTCTCCAAACATTTCCAAAACCTGTGCCACTGTAGAAAACACAATCTGCTTGACACTTCCAAAAAAGGCATTATGAAAAGTTGAACAAACTTATAGTCATTTACCTAGTAGAGGCAATTGAAAATGGCAAAACTGGTCCAGCAACTGAACCCCCGCTGCCACCTACTATGAATCGAGGGTGTCTCACACAGAATGCCTATTATGTAAGAATGGAACTTGTTACTGATTGTCTCCCAATCAGTGGCTTAAAGAAGATATCTCAGCAGTTGTCTTATGGAATCCCATGTTAAGAAATTCATTGTTCCAAATTCCAACCATATGCAAAACATTTTTTTATATGTAATTCAGGTTTGAGAAAAAAAAAACCTACGAGCATTGAAGAGCTCTCAATAGCAGTATATGATGATGATCCCAATATCAAATAATTCAATAGGCCATATGCATCTGTCAACATGCAAACAGAAAAAAATGATAATAGTTTACCAAAAAAATCATTAGCTAGATTATGAAAAAGAGCAGATTTTTCATTTTTATGAAGAAAAAGGAACTAAATATAAACCAAGAAAAATGTATAGTAATAAAGAAAATGTCAACGGACATGCAAACCCAGTCAAAATGCCACAGAGATGTCCTATAAATGAGACATTTGGCATTAGAAGCTGGAAAAGAATAAGGAGGATCCAAGGATACCTGGTATATCCAAGTCAAGTAGTTATGGCAGCTCTACAATGTTATTAAAAAAAATATGAAAAAGTTTTATAGATAGATACATTCTATTTCAATATTTGTCCGCATTGAACTGGGTGCTTAAAATGACAAATTCTCTGCTTACCATTTTCCAGGTACATTGAAAAGTCCAAACACACTGCAGACACAAGATAAAAATGACGGTTGACAAAATGAGAGATACAATCATAAGTTTAAACTAGAACAATAAAAAAATGCAAATAGTTCAAAAAACACAACTTAAGGCATATTTTATGTGGAAACCTATAGGAAAAAATCACTGTCATAACAAAAATGTGCTCCCAGGAATCACCTTAAGTTCAAATCTTCCGGAGAAAGAACACCTTACCTGCGACTCTGATTTCCAGTTAAGCTAGTTTCCATGACAATCATAGCAAATATGATGCCTGAGAAGCCAATTGTACACTCATCCATAAAGAAAGGATAAGGATGTAGAGGGTTGTGTGCTGCCAAATAAGCAACCAATAGATGCAAAATTGCATTGCAGGTGGCCACCAGTAATGTCACATGCAAGTATCGAACAGAACCCATAATTCGCTCTAGCCCACTTCCAATAGGCACCAATGCCAACATGTTGAACATAACATGTAGCACTGAACCATGAAATAAAACGGAAGTATAGATCCTGTACACTGCAGTTATTCAAGAAAATCAGATCACAAAAGGAGCCAAAAAGCTCAAAAATCATTTGGGTAACAACATGAAGATGCACAATAACATGGTCTTTGTGATGCCTAGTCTTTGATAGATAATCAACCTAAGATTTATATTCACATAATACTAGTCTACTACAAATTCAACTAATCTAATGTCACATAAGATGCAGTCCAGATGATCCTCAAAAAATTTTGAATTTTTTGAATATATGATTCAGATTTTAATTAACATATAAAAGATATCCTGTTACAAACGCAGGCCAAACCTGAATACTTCAACGTGGAATTACTTAATCTTCAAGAATAACTTGCAAGCCTTTCACATGGTACCCAGCATTTCAGGTGAGTCAAGATTTCATACAATAACTGTATGCCGCATGACTGCTGAACACATATTGACCCATGCCCTCATAGTAATATCTCTCAAAGGGTTCAAACATTTGTTATTCATCGTTATATCTGTTCACATTTCTCTACTATTGTTCCAATTCATATGCTTTTGGCAACAAAAGTTGTGATTCCCTGTTTTTGGCACCAAAAACTGTGCTTCACCACCTACATTCTGCTCAATGTGTGTGCTTATACAATTTTAATTCTTACCTGTTTGCTTTACTGCAATCCTTTACAGTGCATAGAACCTTTATGTTTAATTATTTATGGGCAAGAGAACTTACCTAAATCGCCTTGAAATATATTATCAGCTAGTTAGCTAAAAGATATGGTTGTCCATTGGCCATTTGGGCTTTCTTTATCAGTGACTGATCAAATGTGGTGTCCATTCACTGTCATTTGTGCTCTATGTTTTACCAAGTTTCCAGGACGGGGGAGCTTTTCCAATGGGCAGGGACAGGACAGAGGACATGAATAGTGTATACGGACAAATATGCATGCACATAATGGATATCTACATATACATTTACATTTATGATTTACATAAAGCTATACCTATCAATATACATATACAAATATGTTTACACTGTATATGTATATGTAAATGAAAATGGATATGTATCATCTCTATGTATGGGTATAGATATAGGTACATTGTACAACATTCTTTACAGCTGCTTCAAAAATATAAGCATAATGATAAATTACAAATTTATAAATAACATCCATGTCATTAAATATAAAGAATTAGCAACGAACATTGCACATTGAATTGAAAATTGGGTTTGTCAAATACGAATGTGAAACCACAAATGTAAATATCTGACTGTTACATTATCTAATATCATGAAAATAACTATAACAACTACAAGTCTCAGATGATAATGAAAATAAGAAAATAAAAATATGATAATCATATTTCAGCCATGACAAAATACATTACAAAAGTTTATTTTCCTTTTTCTTTCAGAATTCTGTACTTTTTTCATTTAAAAATCAGTAGTTTTCCTTTAAAAAGTCTTATTTTTGTACTTTTGTCACCAAAAATACAAAAACACGGGGGAAGTCCCCTGTGCCAGCAACATCCCATGGATGGCAAAGAGGGAAAAAAGAACGGAGGGGGAACATTTCATCCCCATCCTCATTCCTCCAAAATGGAAGGGTCTGGAAGGCAGGTGACGTGTTCCCACGGAACATGACCTCAGCCAACAACCATTAAACTAAGATAAATGTTTTCACATTCATGCCTTTGATTTATGTCCTATCTTATGAAAGGAGATGAGTGCTATCCTCGGATCAAGGTAAAATAGGCCTGGTGGTGATGATGAGATCAATCTAGTGGAATCATCACAACTAGCCAATTGTGCCCCTCCCAGAAGATAGAACCTGCTTCCCCACCAGAAGGACATATGAAAATTTGCCTCAACACCCTTAAGGTGAAGCTCTAATCCCTATACCAAAGAGGAAGCACAAAAATTGCACAAAAGGTCACCTGGAAAGACATTCTACTTTGCAACTTCTCACTTAACTCTTAAAGATGACCATTGTAGACATGTGCCACTATGGATGCCTAACAATTATAATGTATGAACATAGAGCATTCCTTATCTCCTGTGCCTTGATAAGCTAAAGTGACTTTCCCCAGACCACTGGGATGCCAAAAGAGACAATTTGGCTCACTTAGGCCCCACCTCTTAGGGAATGGTGTTGGTGTGAACAAGGTATTTTACCTAACAAGTTCCGCATTAGGTCATATTCACACTTGTCTAGTTAAATTTACTTAAGGCATACTTAGGGTACACTAGGATAGTTCTCTATGTCTCAAGTCATAAGATTAAGACACTTGTCATAATATTATGTTGTCCTATGTTTCACCTTGGCTTATATAACCATGGGCTTCTCATTGTAATTATATAACATGTACATATTGTATGCATATTGCATCCTTTGATAGAACAGAATTATTTTTTCATGTTGGGTCTCTATTGTAATTCCATTGAAGCTCCTAGATCTTGGGGGGCTACCTTCATAGCCAAATCTTACATAGTATCAGAGCTTGTAAGATTGCTTTATGTTAGTCTGTTGAGAGATCTAAGTTGCAAATCTTAGTTGCCCTTGAAAATTTAAGTATGCTCTTCTTTTACATCGAATGATGACCAAAAGAATCAGAAAAACTTGATCGAAATGCCAAATTTGGGAGGGTTTCTTCTTTCTCTGTATTGCAGGTTCATTTTTTAGCATGTTAGTGCAAATTTGAGCTCACCATTGAGTTGAAGGTGTCCAAGAAAGTCAGTTTATCCTTTTGATTTGTCCAAATTGGACATTGGAGGAAAGATCTACAAGGACTTGAAGTTGGGAGGTGGCTACCAGATCGAGAAGGTAGCTGCATTTTTGGTCAAATCTGACCCTACCATCACATCCAAAAGGCCCAAGAACTTAAGGATCAACTATCAATTCGTCAAAATCAGACACTTTTGCCCATCAGAAAAAAATTTGCACTCCTCAACCGTGTGAATCTCTACGCAAAATATTCCTCAAAATCTTTCTTGTGTTAGCACAATATTCTCTACAATCACTGATGTAGGCTGTATGTGTAATGTCCCCTTTCCATCAGTAAGTCATGGTGAACATTAGCCTTAATATTTTATTTCCTGAAGGCTAACGTGGTTTAATTAAGGGAAATGACTTTTAAAATGCCTTATAAAGATGGCTTGTTTTATTTACCTATTATTAAGTCAGCCACTTTATAATATTTTAAAAGTGAATTTAAGTGAGTTGAATGTTGGGAAATAAAGTAATAATTTATTACTTTTTGGAGCACTCACTTAGTGGTTATAAAAGTGCATTAAAGTGCCCACTATATGAAATAATAAATTTATTATTTGGGACATGCACGGGAAAACTTATTTATGGTTGAGTTGAACGCTCATGTGGATATGCAAAGATGAATATGAATTTTCTACTTCTATGAACCAGAGTTGTTCAGCTTGAATTCATTCAAGGTTGTTTAACCCATTTATTCGTTGGTTTCGGTGGTGAAATATCTACCCTAGTTAGCTGGGTGTGATTTTCACACAGAGAATCACCTGGTGCTATCACGGAGTTTCCAGATTTTTATGTCTTCTGAGGTTGTTCTGAATATCAAATGATTTTGATGTGTTCAAGAGCAGTTTCCACCAATGCAAGAGAATTTGAAGCATTAATATTAATTTACCTTATTTTCTATGGTGGTCGTACATCTGGAGCACCGTACTTTCTCATAAGGGGTGTTGTTTTCAAGGAAAGGTATAAATTCTTATTGGAGATTGCTATTAGTCATTTGAAAAGGATTTTGGTTTGAATAAAGAGGACAAATATTACAAAGTTCATATATTTAAATTTGTGGCTGCTTCCGTACACCTCTGGGATTGTATGATCCTCACGTGAGGAATCTCCAGGACCCTTTCACTCCTACTTCAGTGTTACTTCGACGCCTCAGGGAATAGTGAAATTTGGAGTTAATTTGCAGGGATTTCAGTGTGGGAAAAGCAGATTTAATAACAGTTGTACTATCTGTACTGTCGTACGGCAATGTTGGGGACGTGAGCTCCTTAATACAGATCGTTGTCCTCCTATTGTGGAATATGCTAATAAGCAGGGTTGCCCATGGGGTTGGAAGGCATTTCTATGAGATTTTGTTGTGATTTTGCTAAAGAACAGGCTATATGAGCAAATCGGTATGACCCAATGCATTCACAGAAGTGTTGGTCTATGTCACAGCACTGATTTTTTGACCTCCAGAGGATTTTATATTGTTTAAAGCCTGCCACTAACATCTACAACATCATTGCTTCAAGAATCTTGAATTACAGAGGTACTTGATTGACTTTCCATCTTTCAATGTTCAGATTTCATGCTACAGCAGTACACACTTGTATGACAGCACTTAGGAGACGTTGCAGCCATTAAAAGACTAACACCTCATTGTGAAATCATTAGAAGTTGGATAGAGTTTGGATTAATCATCATCTACAGCAGATGAGAAGCACACCCTGGTATGTTGATAGATGTTGATGTAATCTTCAATTTGAATAAACTTATTGAGCAATCTTTCTCAGATTTAGATATAACTTTCTGTTTGTCCTTCCATGATAAATGCACGCAATATGTTTGTGAAAATGTCCATATGTTGTGGAACTTCATTTGCATGATAAACATTACAGACTATCATCCAAACAGGCAGCCTAACTCAGAAAAATCAGTCATGCAAAGTGTTTGACAAAAATGTCAAACCATTAGGAATCAGAAATTCAGGGCAAAACTAGGGTGGCCATTACAGTGGTATCAGAGCTGGTCTCAAGCCAGCCTGTGTTTTTTTCTAACCTTGCATGCAACAAACTAGTGCCAGAGAAAAGAGATATCAGCAGAGAGAAGAGAGAAAGTTGAAATCAGCTTGTGAGACAGAGAGTTTTGTTCAAGAAAAACCAATCATGGCAGAGAAAGATAAGGAAAATTGTCCGCCTCATAGTCCAGGTGACCTGACAGAGAAGTTTGATCAGATGTTAGATATGATGGCCAGATTAATTAACAAGGTGGATCAGAATTTAATTCATGATCCAAGACATATTACAGAAGCCAGCAACTCCCAAAACAGTGGTGCTAGAAATGACAATGTGAAGGTATCCAGAACGCCGGTGGGATCCGCTGCTAGACCCCTTCAACCGTCTGCCAATAAAAGGGAAGAAGCACCTCATGTGCAAGATGAACAAACTGCATTTACTGATGATGTAATGATTTGTTATGATGAGTATAATACACTCCCTGAACAAGTCCGCAAGCTCTTGACTTTTGATCAATATATGAACCAAAGGAAGAAGAATGGAGGGAGACAAGACATCAAGGACAACAAAGACTACAAGCATGCTCTGAGCAAAGTATCTTGAGACCGTTTTGATGGTAGTGGGAAGTGTTCAGCAAGAGCGTGGGTTTAGAAGCTTGATACCTACACTACCTTGAAGCCTATGCCAGAGGAAACAGCTTTAAACTTTGCCACTTTGCATTTGAATGGAGCAGCTTACGAGTGGTGGTACCACGGGTTGGTGACACAAGGTCACAACCTCATCACAACGTATGATGAGTTCACCAATAGACTCATCGATAGGTTTGACAAGCAAGATCCGGAACAAAGTTTCAAAGACCTAGCACAACTGAAGCAAACCAGCACTATTGATGCATACATCATTAAGTTTCAAAGACTTAGTGTAATGGTTCCGGATATCTCTGAAAGAAGTCTCATCTATCTGTTCGTTGAAGGACTAGCAGAACCAATTAGAGGATGGGTCAAATCCTTGGACTCACAAACTTTGCAAGAAGCCATTAAGAAGGCAAGAAGCATGGAGTTTTCAGCTCCAAAGGCCAAGATCATGGCCAAACCATTTCCATTCGATAAAGATAAAGAACCAATCTCAAAAATTCCCAACCAGCAAAAGCCACCCATGCAAAGAATGAGTGATGAAGTCAAAAATGA
Organism: Cunninghamia lanceolata; assembly: GCA_027924645.1. NCBI lineage: Eukaryota > Viridiplantae > Streptophyta > Pinopsida > Cupressales > Cupressaceae > Cunninghamia > Cunninghamia lanceolata. The sequence goes on from BSBN01000942.1 coordinate 4,715,169, forward strand.
GCTCAAAAGGAAAAATTTCACATGCAAAGAGCCATGGGCTCCGGGTCACACATGCTATGAGAAGGGTCAAGCACGCAATTTGGAGGTGTATGTTGATGCTGATTATGAATCAGAAAAAATAGAATAGCAAGCTGAATTCGAAGATTGTCAAGAAGTTGAGGATTTTCATGAAGCTCCAGAAGGGCCAAAAAATAAGAAAGTTGATGGTATCCTTGCCCAACTTTCATGCCAACCGAAGAATGATCCCTTTACGATTCGTGGTGTACTGTGTGGATAGCAAATCGCTGCCCTCATTGATATTGGTGCTACTCACAATTTCGTTGATGGAGTTGTAGCACGAAGAGGCCTTCAGACGGAGGAGTTTGAGGGATTCAATGTTATGATTGCGGATGGGTTTACACTCCAATACACAAGAAGAATTCCAAATTTGAGTCTCCATTTGGGAAACTATGAGGTCAAGGATGTTTTTCATGTAGTAAGTATTGGTGATTTTGATATTGTCCTTGGCATTCAGTGGCTTAAGTCATTGGGAGAAATTTATTTGAACCTTCAAACCAGGGAACTCAAGTTTCAAAATGATGGCAAAACAATGATTTTGAGGGGAATGTCAAATGGTACAACACGTGTACCCACTGCAAAAAGAATGGAAGAGAAAAAAAATACCTTACAGTTGTGCAAGCTTTGCCACATAAGCAAAGTCAAGATTTCGGCTGTAAATAGTCTAAGAAGCTTCCAAAAGGAGATGAGGAGCTGGCTGGAAAAATCAGAACAGCAGCAAAAAATGCAAGTTCAGATTTTATTTTGCATAGAGACCAAGTAAGCCAAGGGCCTAATCATGTTTTTCAAACATTTGATAATCCACTCTATGAAGTAGGTGCTGATTTGAGATGTGATAATTCTTTTTTTGAGTGGGATTGGGAGACATCAATTGTTCCTAGATCCTTGAATATTAATTTTGACATGTCTAAGCTAGAAGAAGAAGACAATGTAGTTGTCTCAAATATACATTGGAAGCAAGAGGATGTTAGGGAGTCTTTTCCAGCATCTCCTAAGTAGGGTTTTAGCATTACAATACTCCACTTTCATGTTCATTCTTGGAGATTCCTTTGGTGCAGCTGTTGTTCCTTATGTAGGGAGTTAAAATCAGATTGTTCACCGCTGATTTCAGTCATGAATAGCAGCGAGGATGTGTTTTTTCAGACATTCCAAACCGGGAGAAATCATCTTACAAAAGTTTGTGAAATAAACAATGATATTTTAGTTTGGGAGTTCATTCAAGACAACGAACTTCCGCATGCTTGGGTTCATCATTCAAAGACTCTTGGAGGAGGAACAATGGCAATTGCAATTGTGACACAACATGGCACATGGTATTTGGGGGTTCACAAACATCCTAGACTAATTTGGGATCCTGGAGTCACATTATTCAGGATGGTTCTGTTGGTTATGGCTCGCAAATTGCTTGAGGGCAAGCAATTCTAGGGAGGGAGGACTGTAATGTCCCCTTTCCATCAGTAAGTCATGATGAACGTTAGCCTTAATATTTTATTTCCCGAAGGCTAACTTGGTTTAAGGGAAATGACTTCTAAAATGTCTTATAAAGATGGCTTGTTTTATTTACATATTATTAAGTCAGCCACTTTATAATATTTTAAAAGTGAATTTAAGTGAGCTGAGCGTTGGGAAATAAAGTAATAATTTATTACTTTTTGGAGCACTCACTTAGTGGTTATAAAAATGCATTAAAGTGCCCACTATATGAAATAATAAATTTATTATTTGGGGCATGCACGGGAAAACTTATTTATGGCTGAGTTGAATGCTCATGGAGATATGCAGAGATGAATATGAATTTTCTACTTCTGTGAACCAGAGTTGTTCAACTTGAATTCATTCAGGGTTGTTTAACCCATTTATTCGCTGGTTTCAGTAGTGAAATATCAACCCTAGTCAGCTGGGTGTGATTTTCACATAGAGAATCCCCTGGTGCTATCATGGAGTTTCCAGATTTTGATGTCTTCTGAGGTTGTTCTAAATATCAAATGATTTTGATGTGTTCAAGGGCAGTTTCCACCAATGCAAGAGATATTTGAAGCATTAATATTAATTTACCTTATTTTCTATGGTGGTCGTACATCTGGAGCGTCGTACTTTCTCATAAGGGGTGTCATTTTCAAGGAAAGGTATAAATTCTTATTGGAGATTGCTATTAGTCATTTGAAAAGGATTTTGGTTTGAATAAAGAGGACAAATATTACAAAGTTCATATATTTAATTTTGTGGCTGCTTCCGTACACCTCTGGCATTGTATGATCCTCACATGAGGAATCTCCAGGACCCTTTCACTCCTGCTTCAGTGCTTCTTCAACGCCTCAGGGAATAGAGAAATTTGGAGTTAATTTGCAGGGGTTTCAGTGTGGGAAAAGCAGATTTAATAACAATCGTACTATCTATACTGTCGTACGGCAATGCTGGGGATGTGAGCTCCCTAATACAAATCATTGTCCTCCTATTGTGGAATATGCTATGAACAGGGTCGCCCAGGGGATTGGAAGGCATTTCTATGAGATTTTGTTGTGATTCTGCTAAAGAACAGGCTATATGAGCAAATCGGTATGACCCAGTGCATTCATAGAAGTGTTGGTCTATGTCACAGCATTGATTCTTTGACCTCGAGAGGATTCTATATTGTTTAAAGTCTACTACTAACATCTACAACATCATTGCTTCAAGAATCTTGAATTACAGAGGTACTTGATTGACTTCCCATCTTTCAATGTTCAGATTTCATGCTACAGTAGTACACACTTGTATGATAGCACTTAGGAGACGTTGCAGCCATTAGAAGATTAACACCTCATTGTGAAATCATTAGAAGTTGGATAGACTTTGGATTAATCATCGTCTACAGCAGATGTGAAGCAAACCCTGGTATGTTGATAAATGTTGATGTAATCTTCAATTTGAATAAACTTATTGAGCAATCTTTGTCAAATTTAGATATAACTTTCTATTTGTCCTTCCATGATAAATCCACGCAATATGTTTGTGAAAATGTCCATATGTTGTGGAACTTCATTTGCATGATAAACATTACAAACTATCATCCAAATAGGCAGCCTAACTCGGAAAAATCAGTCATGCAAAGTGTTTGACAAAAATGTCAAACCATTATGAATCAAAAATTCAGGGCAAAACAAGGGTGGCCATTACAGTATGGAAGTAAAGAATAAATTATTATGTTTTCTTTAATTAAATTTTTTCATAATTAAAAAAAATATTTTCTGTGTGAGTACCGCAAGGTACGTGTCAACAGCGGCCACCACATGGTGTGGACTGGCCATTGGACCCACCGCTATGCCCACCACACCAACTAACGGATTCAAAATAGTCGATGATAGAATAATTAGGGAATATTCCCCATTCTTGCCCCGAAATAGCGCTCTCAACCACCAAACAACCCTCACCTACACAATACGGACAGCAATATTGACTAGACTATCAACAGTTTTTGTGTACAAAAGACAGTTTTTGTGTACAGAAGACAGTTTTTGTAAAACAGTCGACGGTTTCGAATCAGAGAATATTTCGTCAAGTCAACGACTAATGTCAACATGACGTCATCAACCCTTTCTCTCCAACAAGACCCCCTTCACCATTTGCATTCTAGTTTTGGCAACCAGATTTCAAAGGCCTCTTTCTCAATCATACTAGCTCCTTTTTTAGAGCATTTTTTTTAATTTGGGGCTAAATTTCGCAAACTTTGCAGTGGCACAATTAGTTTTTAATTTTGGTGTCTGTTTTTTCAAAAATTTCAGATTTTCACAACTATTGTTGAGCAATTCTCATTTTGGGAACTTCTAGGGCTCCATTTGGGCCCATACGGTAACGTTTTTGGGTGCAATTCTATTTTAAAGTGCATAACTTTTTGTGTACTACTTATTGCTACAGTCTAATCTATCCAATTCTGTACCAAAATTGTACTTTTAGCGTTGTGGCCTAATTTGGCATTTGCATGTACGAAGATCAAAACCACTTTACTATCTTGGCTAGTGACAGTTGTAATTGCACTAAGTACAAAGTGCCAAGATCATATATTGTTGGGAGGTATCTTCTTGTGGTTGTGCTTGCATTCTTCTTGATTTGTGTTCACTCTTTCTTGCTTTATCATGGAGCAATCTTCGGTTCCAATTCTAACACCTTACAACTATCTTAAATGGAAATCTGAAATGAACAAATTGCTACGAGTTAAGAGGTGGTATAGGATAGTTCATGGGCTTGATAGTGAACCAACTGATGCTGAAGTTAAAAAGAATAAGTGGTTGAATAGTTGTGAAGAAGCTATTGGCTATTTGTGCTAGTATGTCTCTCCTAAGTTGTTGTTTCACATTGAGCACCTAGATACATCTATGGCTATGTGGACTACATTGTCAAAATTGTTTGGGCAAACAAATGAAATCCAAGGACATATGTTGAAAAATGAACTAATAAGTCTCAATCCATGCAATTTTGACAACATACAGGACTTCATCACCAAATTCAAGTCACTAAGAGCACAATTGAAAGATTGTAAAATTGAAAAATCAAATACACACCTCATATTAAGTGTTATCTCTAAGCTAGGACCTGAATATTCAGTGTTTGTGTCTACTTTCTATGCTACAAAGAGTGCTTTGGGGAGTGGGTTTAAGATGCCTTCCTTTGAGGATTTTGCTATGTCACTCACTAGGGAGCAAGATAAACTTATTCAAATGGGCACCTTGAAGTCTTCAAAATCACAAGCCTTGATTGCAAAGGACGAGAAGGCTTCTAGTGGCAAAGAGGAGAAAAAGCACAAGCCTAAGAAGAACACACAACAACAATACACATCCACTTCCACAGAAGAACATAAAAATTCCTCTTCTAAAGGGGAATCATCTAAGAAGGAGAAGCCCAAATGTGCATATTGCAAGAAATCAGGACAAAGAAGAATCAAATCAATTTGCCTTCAACTATATAAAGGGGTTCATCTTCTTCTTCATCATCTTCAAAATCAAAGAAACAAAAGGGCCAAGCACTTGTTGCAGTTGTAGATTCTAAGTCAGGGAGATGGATTCTTGATCACAAAGTACATTCTCTTCATTTGAGACTTGTTCATCACCACACATCCTGATGGCTAACAACAAATATAGGCATGTTTGTGGGAAAGGATCTATTGATATGGACGGAGGATCATTCAATAATGTCCTTTGTGTGCCTTCATTGTCAACCAATATCCTTTCTATCTATCAGATCATACATGATGGAGCGGAGAAAAGTGTTTGAGCTCACGCCAGATTCTATGGTTATTCGGGATTTGCATTGCACAGATATTGTTGCAATTGGGGAGGTAGATCATCAATCTCGAGTGTACACCTTCTCACATTTTTCTCCTATTGTCCTTCAGTTGATGTACACACTCAGGCATCTAGTGTGGACACTTTTGAAAAGATACAGTATGATCATTTGAATCTTGGTGTTCTTTCATCAACTAAGGTTTTAGTGACATGTGCTGACATTCCATCTCCTCCATCACCTCCTATTGATTCTACAGAGTTTAGTGTTGCTTCGGATAGGGCTTCCAATGATTCAGTGCAACAGGATCATCATCTTCCAAATACAGCTACTTGGGATGAGTACTTGACAAATATTGCACGTTTGTTTTGTGAGTCCTATCTTGCAGCCTTGGAGGACACTATTGAGGATATTCATCTCCTCTTTGATGTCAGCTCTTATGGAGTTGCATCATCTTCTTCGGATGTCATGAGGGTACATTTAGACCCTCTTGTTCTTTCTTCGCCTATTCATTTGTCACAGTTTGGCATTGGGTTGGAGATCCTTGAGTAACATTCAGAGGACTCTCCATCATTGTCTTTGGATCATGATCTACATCCATTTCCACTAGGTTCTAGATTGTCACTTTCTTCAATTAGGCCTAGGACTCTTGATTTGATTGTGGCACCTTTCGACATCAACATGGCGACACTTGAGCAGAGTTCAAAGTCATCATACTTATTGTGTTTTCTTCCATCATATTCCTTTCAAAAATGGGAAGATTGTTGTGACCTAATCACACATCGCCCCATTGCAAATGGGGACCCACCTTTTTCTTGCAATTTTGAGCTTGTAGGGTCCTTAAGAAGTGTTGTTAGACCTAGTCTCTCCACGAAATGAAGAATGAGCCTCTCCGAAGCAGCATGGAATGAATCAAGTGAGTTTAACAAGGTGAAATTGAGAATACTTAAGCTTGTCCCTGCAATACTAAAAATTGACTAAGTCTGATGTCCTGAAATCCTGAAAACTGACTAAGTCTAAAATCTGGTGGATCCTCAAAAATTTAGAATCTGCATGTTAAATCTCATGGATCCGAGACCTATCTCAAACATTCTAAAAGTATATTTCAAAATATTTAAAGTATATAAACATATACTTAAATATATTTTGAAATATACCTGATTTTAGGCACTGAAAAGTGGCTAAGTATGGGAACTTTCTTTCCCATCAATGGAATCCGCTCTTGCCCAGGAAACTTTCTTTACCCTCCATCAAGTGCGCTCCAACTTAGGAAGAATTCTTCATACGTTAGCATATGCGCCATCATGGAGACTTCTTTCACACTTGTCCTATGCACCCCCTTTGTGAAATTTCTCCACCAACTCAGAAATGCCCCCTGTGTAATGTCCCCATTTTCGGGTTCTCTTGTAGCACAGTCGGAGCTAACCTTTTGGGTTGGTGACAGCCTAATCAGAGGAATGTTTCGATGTCACCAAGGTGTTCGGGTGATCCAGTGGAGCTGGTTGACACTTTCCGGAGAGATTTGGGACAACTTGTCCGTACTTACTATTTACAGTAAGTGCTTGCATGGCAACAATCTTTCTGGGTTTCTCTGGGTTTGTTCTCTTTGGTCCTCAGAGAACACTGCTATTTTTAGTAAGTGTCAGTCTGGCACTGTTTTGGTGACTTGGCAATCCGCTGTTGGCTATCCCAGATGTTGCATTGAGCTCAGTGATATCAGATGGTTAGCGGTGATGCCTTTATGGGAACTTTCTTTCCCATCAATGGAATCCGCTCTTGCTCAGAAAACTTTCTTTACCCTCCATCAAGTGCGCTCCAACTTAGGAAGAATTCTTCATACATTAGCATATGCGCCCATCATGGAGACTTCTTTCACACTTGTCCTATGCACCCCCTTTGTGAAATTTCTTCACCAACTCAGAAATGCCCCCTGTGTAATGTCCCCATTTTCGGGTTCTCTTGCAGCACAGTCGGAGTTAACTTTCTGGGTTGGTGACAGCCTAATCAGAGGAATGTTTCGATGTCACCAAGGTGTTCGGGTGATCCAATGGAGCTAGTTGACACTTTCCGGAGAGATTTCGGACAACTTGTCCGTACTTACTATTTACAGTAAGTGCTTGCATGGCAACAATCTTTCTGGGTTTTTCTGAGTTTGTTCTCTTTGGTCCTCGGAGAACACTGCTATTTTTAGTAAGTGTCAGTCTGGCACTGTTTTGGTGACTTGGCAGTCAGCTGTTGGCTATCCCAGATCTTGCATTGAGCTCAGTGATATCAGATGGTTAGCAATGATGCCTTTCCAGGTGATTTCGGACTTTGGGCCCGGGCTTGCTATTTTTGGCAAATTAGGGTTTCTATCCGTTTCAAGATTTTCAGTGTTGAAGATGGAGCGTCTCGTCGAGACCTTTCCGACGAGCTATAGATCACTGAATTCCGAGTTTATATGGGCCTCTGTTTTAAAGTCCATAAATTAATATAATTATTTAAATATTGGACTTTGGGAATTAATGGTTAAGTGATGAAAAATAAAATATTTAAAAGTCACTTAAGTTATTTGTGGAGCACTCACCTTGGGAAATATTAAAGTGAAATTAAAAGAAATATTTGCCTCCCAAAAGTGCATCGACCCTAATGGAGGAAATAAAAAGTGAAATGAGCTCCCATTTACATATGCCTGAATATATGATTTTGTTGGCTATTTGCTCTACTAGGGTTTTCCCTGAGAGGGTTTGAAGAGGATTCGAACCAGAGGCTATTGGGATCGAAAAGTCCCTCTAGTAACAGCATTCTACAGGCGTGCAAGGCCGCCCAAAGGTGCTAGATTGGCAAATACACAGTGTTTGCATCTGGAGCTTCAATGGAGTTTGTTTGATGAGATTTGTGGAGTTTATTACTTATATCTTTTGCAGATTTTGATATTCAGCTGATAACTGAAGTGTAGGGACAGATTTTTGTGTGTTTGTGGCATATTTGAAGGCTGATATAGATTTCATTTGCTGGCCGTACCATCACAGCTCAGCCGTACCATTCCTTGAGCGCCTTTTGAGGTGTTTGGGACTAGTTTCTTCACTCTATCTTGTGCGTTGGAGTTTATAAGGAATGTGCAGATATATTTGGAGCTGCTACAGACTTGTTCGTGGAGTTTCCTTGCTGAATGCTTCATACCCAGCCGTACCAAGTCTGCCAAAGGGGCATGGGACTTCTAGCTTCTATTTTCCTTTGGTTTCAGCGACTTCGTTGCTCAGTTTGGGGCATCTAGGGCCTCTATTCTTGCTGTTATAACTTGCATGCAAAACATTTCTTGTTCCTTGGAGATTTGGAGTGTTTTCTGGTATACCCATGGCTGGTCCGGCTACAGCATAAATATCAAGTTGCAAATCTAAATATGGGTATGTGATAATAATTGATATTTGGCCATTTTACTATCTGGGTCTTTCATATTTTCTTCATATTTGTTATATATTTTCTGGGTTTGAAATATATGCTCAATATTGTATTGTTCCGGCAACACACTTTGCAAGAAAACTGAAACCCCCTTCTACATCCTCTGTCTAGTCTGAAAGAACACATTTTAATAAAAATAACACTACTAAGATCTTTAAAAATTACAAACAGGTACAGCACATTACACCCTGCCTTAGGAAATTTCTTCATCACTTGGCATATGCGCTCTTTGAAGAATTTTCTCCAGCAACCCTTAAATGCGCCCCTCAGGAAACTCTCCAACAATCATCAAAGGTACTCCTCATAGAAAATTTTTCAAGCCTCATCATATGCCTTGCCTTGGGAAATTTCTTCATACCTCTTGGAATGCGCTCAGCTTTGAGAGAGTTTCTTTGACATGCCTCATATTTGCCCAACCTTGTGAATTTCTTTACCTTCCCTCATATGCGCCTAACGTAGGAAAATTTCCTCATCCTTCACCATATGCGCTTTCATTAGAAAATTCCTCTTACATCATTCACAAGCGCCCAGGAAGAAAAGTTTCTTCATCATGCCTTATATGCGCCTCAAAGAAAATTTCTTCAACCTTAATGAAATGCGCTCCACCTTTGGCGAAATTTCCTTAACCCTTGACATGTGCGCCTTCAATGAGGAATTTATTCATCATCTTTGAAACGCGCTCAGCTTAGAAAAGATCCCTTCACAAAGAATTTCTTCAAACATCATGAAATGTGCCAGCCTAGAAGGAATTTCTCCAACGCTGGTCATATGCGCTCAGCCTTTAAAAATTTTCTTTATCATAATTCATACGCGCTCAGACCTGGGTTAGGTCAGCCCAAATGAAAAGGAGAGACCAGAATATTTTGAAATTTAAATTTAAAACAAAAGGGAAATCCCAGGGAAGGCCGACCTGCAAAAAGGAGGCGTTTGAGGTAAGTATAAAAGGCAAATCAAAATCATCTCAAAGACACCTACTGAAAACAAATTTCAAAGGTGAATTGCAGCAGAAATAAAGTGAATTACAGCAGAAATAAGTTTGCATCAAAATTCTTCAAGATTGGAGGTGAACTTTCATGATATAGAGCTGCAAGTAGTATTCCTAATTGCCTTCTCTTTCATTTTTTGAGTCAAATTTGAAGATTAATTCTTGCAAATCAAGGTGAAAGATAGGGTACATGTGTGCGTTGTTACTTTTGCTAATTTCCCACATGCACTAGGGTATAGAAGACTATCATAACATGTGCCTTTGTTTAAGAAGAAATTACTATTTTATTGTCTAATGTGGAGTGTTTTCACGTGCTAGGCAAATGTCAATGGAGGGGAGGAAGGCTAGAGGTAGCGGCAACACAAGGAGAGCCCAAATGAGGAGGGAATTCAAAGGATTGCTACCTGAAACAAAGATCACTTCAAAGTGGAGGAATCCAACACCAAGATCATCGGAGGAGGAGGTCCACTGCACGACACCACTTCATCATCCAGAAGCTCACGTCCAGGAATCCAAGAGTCTAGTTTCACATTCAAGCTCCGGAGCCCACTTCAATCATGAAGTCTACTCCAACAATTCACACCCAAGGTCTACTTCCTGCACCATTAAGAAGTATAATCCTGCACAAGAACATGATGAGAAGAGAAATGAGCATGTACATCAAGCAATCCATCAATTACATGAAGAACTTCTAAATTTCCCAAAATTGCAAGTTCAAAAGAAGCAAAGTTCCACAAGTGAAAATCGAAAAATTTGGGAAAATATTCCAAGCAATATGAACGTTTTGAAAATCAAACCAGTTTGCTCAATGATTGAGGTGGCCTTGGCACATCATCAATTCGATTACAATTCACCACATCACCCGTCCAAGTTCAATGTACTTGCAAGATGACAAGAGGTCAAAGAGGACGCCCAAGTGGAAGATGCTTCAAAGATTCCATTTCAGTCTTATCACATTGGAAAGTGTGCCTTCATTGCCTCTCTTTGGGGCAGTTATGCTTTGTTGTCTTCATCTGGGCCATTGATTTGCAAATCAATCCTGGCCGTTCATGTAATTTTGAAGCCTATATAAGGCCCATTTCTCTCATTTGTAAAGGTTAAGACCTCGAGAGTAGAAGTTGTTAGCTCGCGCAAGAGTAGAATAGGAGTAGATTAGAGGAGACTCTTTGAAATCATTGAAGAGACATATGAAATTGTTGTAATCATACACTTCAAAATTAATACAAGCTCATTGTTGTTCGCATGGTGATCTTGTGGTTTTGGAATGTTAGCATGATTTTTGATTTCTTGGATGTGATGGAGAAATGTTTCCAAGTAGCTTAGTTGATAGATTAGAAGTTCATTGATGTAATTTTAATATGCAATGATATTTGATGAATTCCTTCTTGGTTCATACTTTTCGTGGATTGTCGAAGGCAACTCACTTTGCAAAGCTAGCCTGAACCTCCATTTGCTTTAGTTCGATTGTGAATACTTGTTCAAGCTGCGCCAACTATGGGTGTTTGGATGTGTGTTTGCAATATGAAAATCATTGGGTTAACTTAGAAGATTGCACCTGCTTCGTGTAGTTGTTGGTTCTCATGGCGAAGCGGAGTCAGGTTTCATGAGGAATTTGTCTATCATAGCATGTTTCATTATACCATTGTCTTTAGATTATACTCTCTTAACCCTTTCTCTTTTGCCTTTTTTTTTCATAACCGGTTAGGGTAAGTTTCACTTCACAAGAGGGAGCAACATATTTGATTGGAGTAAGGAGTAAATTCAGTGTAAGTCCCTTTGTGATTATCAACAAATCACATCAACTACTGAGTCTATCCATTGCAAGTCAAGACCTGACATATCATGAACCTTGGAGTTCTCATTGGATCGCATTGTTTAGCCTTTGAGAGACTTTATTCAAGAGAGGATAGAATACTTAGTATTTTATTCTGAGTTTGCATGTGCATAAAAAACACATCAACAAAGACATCTTGAATTCATAGTTGGTTTTGTTTCTTTCTAAGGGGAGGAACATTGTTTGATGTTCTTGAAACATCTTCAACATTCATTTTCGAACATCTACCATCAATGTAGAAGATTCTACATTGAGGGGGGGGCTACATGGTCTCTCTTCTTCTCTCTTATGGGGGGGACCCCTTCTCATTTTTTGGAGGGCATTTTGTGTTTTCTCTCTTTTAGAGGGGGTTTTTTTCCTACGGGTTTTTCTCCTTTATTCCGTTTGTGAGAGATTGTACATGGGTACCTAACATGGCTTTGTAGTCAGGACCCATCTTTGCATCTTTGCATTTGTTTTATCCTCCCTAAGTTGCACTTAAGGGGGTTGTTGGTGTGAATAGGATACCTAACTGATTCCACATTAGGTCCTATTCACACTTGTCTAGTTAAGTTTACTTAGGGCATACTTAGGGTACACTAAGGATAGTTATCTCTTTGTGTCTCAAGTCATAAGATTAAGACACTTGTCATAATCTTATGTTGTCCTATATTTTACCTTGGCCTATATAACCAAGGGCTTCTCATTGTAATTATATAACATGTACATATTGTATGCATATTGCATCCTTTGATAGAATAAAATCATTCTTTCATGTTGGGTCTCTCTTGTGCTTTCATTGATGCTCCTAGATCTTGGGTGACTACCTCCATAGCCAAATCTTGCATGATATAGAGCATTCTATACCAACTCTTACAAATGGTTCAAGGTGAATATGGATGGACCTTCTAAAGGCATCCCAGACCCATCTAGATTTGAGGGCATTTGCCAAAATCATAGAGAAGAAAAGATCGTTTGCTTTCCTTAAGGTCTGGCCATCCAAAACAATAACCTCATGGAAGCAATGGGCATCCTCGAGGGACTCTAAATGACCATTGGGAGGGGAATGGAGGCCATCATAGTGGAAAGAGATTAGCAAATACTAGCATCTCTTCCCTAAGGTTACCCTTCCCAAGCAATCGCCAACTCATCCTCATGGTGAAGGAGATTGTCAAACTATGGACTATCAATTTGGTCTACAAAGGAAGAGAAGGCAATGAAGTGGTCAATTTGCTGGACAACACTAACTCTTCTCTTCCCCCAAGTATTTGTTTTGCTAACAATATTTGGAAAATACAATTACAATGTCAAGAATTCATTGTGGATAGAGAATTAGAAAATCCACATAGGCTCATCTCTGCAAACACAAGCAATGGCCACCCAAAGTGTAACTTAGGGCTCGGTCCCATCCTAATCATCCTAATGATAATAAATATTTTTTTAAGTCATGGCTACATTAATCCTATTCTAACATTTTTTACCAATCATGCCCATATCTCACTGACATACAAAGGAAATGTTTGGTGATATGGACAAATCTTCAATGATATATCTTGTGCTCAATCGCCATACTTTTGTACACTACAATGAAATTGTATAAGTAATTGGAAAATTAAGCTTCTAGAAGCTTGCATTCTCACTACAAGGCTATGGACACCAATTCAGGTAGACTTCACCATTTCCTTGCATGCTTTATAGCTGTAAATATGTGTGACAAAAGATAAAAGTTAACAGGGGAGTGATTTTTCAAATCTTCCAGGTTATTGAGTTCTGCTGATCATCTTGCTCAACCCGTCCATTATCTGCTGCAATTTCTCATTGTGTTATTTTTGTACTTCCTAGAACTGTGTCCCATCCAAAATGGGAAGGCAATTGGGAGAGAGAGACATGGGGCTGCTTCTAAACCTGCAAGACACTTCTCAGGACATGCAACTTTCTAAGAATGGGAGAACACACACAAAGAAAACCTTCTAGGTTTATGGGAGATGTTTCTTCAGGCCTGTGAACAAGAGGAAAAAAAATCTTGCCAAGGGTGAAAAAGTAGAAAAAGTAAGTTTGATTTGGTCTGTTCTGAACAACCCTGGCAATACTACGGGGAGCAGAGTCATCAAAGCAGCAACTGCAATCCATGACACAGCTAAAATCTTTGTTGGAGGTCTTCGTAAAATGGTTGTGAAGTTGAAGAAAGCCAAACTGATGTGGTAAATGTACTAGCAAAGTGGGAGCAGAGTCCTGAAATCAGCAACTGCAGTCCATGACATGACCAAAATCTTTGTTGGAGTTCTTTGTTAAGTGGTTGACAAGGTTGACAAAGCCAATCCAACATGCTAAATGCTTTTCGCAATACAACACATTGAATCAATATACTCATTTTCAAGAATGGTGATAATCCACCTCCTACTACCCCCCAGTTATGGAGTATGCTAATATGCATTCAGCACCCATAAGATGGGTACCATCAAAACATTTGTGTGTCAAGATCAACGCAGATGGAGCCCCTAGGGGTAACCTGAATGATGCTGATATCAAAAAGAATATGTCAGGATGAAAAGGGGGTCATGTTTTTAGCTTCTAGTAGGCCTTGGGTGTTACCTATATTAATATAGTTTAAGTATGAAAAGGTCTGAACCTCACCCTTTCATCTAAGATACCCAAGATGATTTTAGAATCTGGCTTTCAATTTCTGGTCTTGGCCCTCATTTCTGGGAAGACTCTTGGGAATTGGAGATCAAATAGAATTCTATTGTAATATCCCCTTCAAAAAAAATCGTATGTTGCACAAATTCACAAAACCCTAGCTCAAATTGATCACAATTTTCACATAGGAATACAAATATAAATCTGAAATATCAATCCTTATTTTACATGCAGCTGATACGCTTGATTTCTTTCACCAACAATGAACAATTATTCTCTAGAACAGCAAATCCTAACACAAACTGAAATGATCCTTGCATATGAATTTGAATATGAATCCCTTGGTCTTCATATCTCAAACCAACATCAATACATAAATCTTCTTGGCATGAATTTATTCAATATTGTTTTAAACAAATCAGAAATCACACAAAGGAAATCAGCAAACCCTAGCCTGGATATTTAGCAGATTTATCCTCCTTAACTACCACAATTCATTATCAACATGCAGTGACTGAGTCCTGAGATGATGACGCCTTATATTCAAACCCTAACCAGCAATGAATGGTAATTCAAAATACCTCCAAGGGCTGTGATTTCTTACCACAGAAAACAGAGATTTCTCCCTGAAATATGGCACTGTTTCAGTAATAATTATGTCCTTAATTCTGCCTTCAAAAACTATCAAATTCTTTTAGGTTACTGAGCAGCAAACTGTCCTTGAATGGATGGCACACTTCCCCAATCTTGGACACCTCAAACTCTAATATAATTTGCAGTGATTACCCTAAGTGTGGGTGCTGTTTTCCAACCTGACTTTGCCCTGCAATCTGTCCTAAACAGACCCAAAACTGCCACAAACTTTCCCAAGAATGGAGCGGCTGGAACCTTAAACTGGCTGTGCTGATTTTAAGTATAAGTCTGCCTTTAAATCTGTTATAAACCAATTACAAATTGCCACAATCCGTCACCAAGTCACCCACTTGAAACCCTAGATGGTGGCGCTGCAATCTAGAAAGATATATCTTGATTACCAACTGAAAATTTGAACAAATCTACACAATGGTGATTTCTGTGTGAAATCACTCCAAGGAATTGTGGGTTTTCGTCCTCCAATTCCAGACCTAGAGGGTTTTAATCCTTGGGTTAATTGAACCAAAATTCATTGCTCCAACAAGGAGTAGAAATCAGAAAATACATTCGTTTATCAATATGCCTCCTCGTCCTTGCTTGGCCTCTTTTCAATGGAATTTCCCTCCAAAAGTCATGACTCTTCATATTTCCTTCATGACCCTTGATTGATATTTGAAAAGAATTAAGAGACCTTCTTGTTTTATATTTTAACTTTACTTGAGGCCCTCTATTATAATTTCATTTTATAATATCACTTAAGCGGCCCCTTTTGTGACATTATGACCCTCTTAATTTATTATTATAATCCCATTTCCTTAGTGTAAAATTCCCAAAACCCATGGAAAATGTATGATGGGCGTTTGGGTTGTATCTCTGTTTAATTTTGAAGAGGGGACATTACATCTCTGTCACACTGGTAGGGGTTCTGAACTTCTAACAAAGCAATCAACATTCTTGCCAAACAAGCATCTTTTCTTGATCCATCCCAAGAGTGGATCGCCAATCCCAGTGACCTTCCCCACATTGGTCTTAGTCCAGGCCCACTATCGATCATTGCTAATGAAAGAATGGTCAGGAACTAAAGTTTCGAGGTCAATTATGGAGGTCAGTCTCTTTAATAATGCATGCAAAAATCTTAATACACTTTGGGGTGGCAAACATTACCAATATCTACACAATGCACACCCTTTGTAGGATTAGCACGAGTAATATTACCACAATGGGCATTAATAGCACTTTTGCCAGCCTATTGTCTTGTTCAGGAATGGGCATTTGATGGTTCAAATGTGCAAGGTGTATGTAGGTAGTGTTAGTATGAGTATTGGATATTACACTTGGATGTTGCATTTTCTCCTTCCTGTCTATGTCTGTTGGTAAGTGAATTGGCACTCGCCAATCACCAACAAATGTTGGCATAAAAACCCCTCCACAAGACAGTGAGACTGCCTTATTGAAAAAAAATACTATCTACAGCCTATACACTTCATGGATTTGCATTTGAGAGTTTTTAGAGGGGTATTTGCAAAACTGAAGATAAACTTGAAAAAATCTGAATTGAAATGCCAAAAAGGATGTGCGAATTAAACTAAAGAGAATGCAGAGATTAATCTAATTCAGCACAAAATTCAGTAATAGGATTCTATAGATAGACAAATGAATTTTTCTTGCAGATTCAAAAGGAAATGGTTGAGAAGATACAGACTTACAGCAAACTTGGGAATGTTGCAAATCTCAATAAAAACACAACACACAAAGTTTCTGAAAAATCTTTATTGATTTCCTCAATTTCAAAAGCCCGAAGTATTTTGTTTTCCTTTTACAAGTTTCTGTAGAACTTTTCCAAAAGTCCTTTACAATAATTCATTTCTGAAATATATAGACTTTTCTCATAACCGCAAGGTCGTTATGATAATAAAATCATAATGATAATAATATTTCCAAACTATATGTGCCTTTTAAGTCATTGGAAATATTAACATTCAAACTTTACAAAATTAGTAATATATTAAAATATTATTTTTGAGCCAAAATTTTACATGCATTTGAATGTCACAAGTTTTGATTAATGAGCTCCTTCTTGTTGATTATCTCCAGCACTTACAATCTCTTTCCCTAGCCTTTGATTTTTCTGTTGATATAAGCTGAATTTGTCTGGCACTGCTTTGACTGCTTCTTGATCTGGGCCATCAAAATACCTATAACACACATTTCTAGCTATGGAAATCTTCAGGGAGAAATCTCTGTTTTCTGATTCAAAATATCCAGCATCTTATGAGGTACTTTGCAGTACTCACTCAATTTCTTTTCAAAATCTTCACACAAGACTTCCATTTTCATGAGTGTGTCAATTTGCTGCATTGAATCCCAACTCTTTAGATAATTCCTCCTTTATCACCTTTTCTAGTTGCTCTCTCAAGACATCTATTGAGTTGATTGAATATTGTTCATCATAAAACTAGCATTGAATTATTCGATGAATTCAAGAATACCATTCAAGGTATTTTGGGCTAGAGCATAAGCCTCATTGAACTTGTGTTTTCCTCCCTTCGAGCTTTTAATCCTATATTTATAAGCCTCTTTCAGTTCTTTATGCAAATGGAGATCTTTACCATTAATAATTTCTTCTAAGACAAGAGTATCGAAATCAATTTTGGCCATATCCAAGATTTGTGGAAAACCCTTTTCCAGTATCTGCAACTTACCATTGAATTTATTTTCCAAATCTTTTATGGAATTAAGTTTATCTTGAATCTTATGATATAAAATGAAAACTTCACCAATGAGTTTAGATCCAACTAAAAACAATTCTTCAGTCCAAGTTTTGATAGCTATTATGATATTGCCAAATTCCCCTGCAAGAGGCATATCCTTATCCGCAACCTTAATAAACGAAGGAGCTGATATTGTGGACAAAGAATCAACAGAGCCCACCAAATACTATAATATAAAATGTCAATTATTCCACCTTTTCTTTCCATTGCTCCTTTATTCCATTATCTTTATCCATTTTCTGAATCTTAGTATCAATGGTAGATTTGCACTTTCTTTGATACCCTCTCTTGTTTGCTTTCCAAGTGCAACTTTTGTGACATAATAATCAGATATTTGCATTTCTCCTTCTTCCTTGTCACATAAGGGAGTTGCAATTTCAGCATATCTAGTACCCTGAGAATCAATGGAAATAGAAGATCTTACACTTTGGCCTTCTTAGGTGGAGGAAATTGTGCTAAGAGAGATGCAAGCTTTGAGAAATCCTCTACCACTAGCTTCGTAACCCTTTTCCCCTTGAGAAAACTTGGTTAAACCATACTAGAGCATCAAGGATGGGAGATTTTGTCGTGTAGAATTCTTAGTTGCAACTTGCTCTTTTAGAGGACTTTGTTTTGGAGAAGGTCTTGAAGTTTCAAGAGACTTTTAAGGTGGAGTTCACCAAATGTCCTGAGGTGGAGGAGATGAAGATCTCTCTGGAGGTGGTGAAGCTTCAGAAGAATGTGGTTGCTTTGGTGGAGAAGAGGAATTGTGTTCCAATAGGGGATCCTTAAGAGGAGGAGAAGGTTGTTTGATAGGAGACAATTTTTCTGAGAATGAGGAGGTGATTTCTACGGAGATGAAGAACCTAGATTCTAAACATCTTCACTATACTTCACCAAAAAACACAATTTTGACTCTAGGTTTCTTTTTCCTCACCAATATCTTCTACATTTGTTGCTTTCTCCAAAGTTACTTGAGAAGACTGCGTTGCAAATGTAGAGGGAACTTTCTTCTGCTTGAGATGTTCTTTCACCTTCTTCTTTTTAGATGTTTCTCCCCTTGTTTCTTTTGGCCCCATGATTTTCATTTCAAGCCATGCTAAACTTCTTTTGGTCACTATCTTCAATTGATTTGGGCTCTTTCAATGACCAATTGATCCTTGGAATAGGTTGATAAAAAATGCATTGTTCTTCATACACGAGATCCACGACATTTCCATTGTCTGAAATTTCATCTTGTACTTCTTTTATCCTAAAGGCCGTGATCTGGAAAGCTGTTAGTCTAGAATAATCTCTCTTTCGGACTTCATGTTCATCATCACAATCTGCCCAAAAGTCCTTGAGGCTTGGTTTATGTGCAAAGGATGTCCCTAACGTACTGTCCCCTTTTAGGAAGATCAAAATTTCTTAACCTTGCACACAATTTTAACTTCTTAAAGAGAACATTAGTAACCAATAAATCCTTACAATATCATGATATTGCAATTAGGGTTAGTAGACCACATAATCATAATCAATATCAAAGTTTATTACATATATGCATTTCACATTTTCTCATTTCTAACATATAGCGATTTCCATGCTATACCTCGAGAGAGTCATTCTAGTGCATGATCGTTAATCTACTCTACTTCACCCACCCCATATGAGTACAGTTACGTTAGGGTGCTGGTATAACAAGACCCACTACCATAGGCCCAAAGGCTTCATTGCACACCCGGCAATTCCTCGCCATTTGGCTCAAAGGGCTTCACACTACACCCGGCAATTCTTCACCCACTTGAGAGTCGCCTACCGTTAAGCCATTTATAATAATAATTAGGTCTATGCAACCATAGGCCCAAGGGCTTCACGCTACACCCAGCAATTCTTCACCCACTTGAGAGTCACCTAGGTGCTAGAACACTAAACCGCCCTTCCCTAACTCACCACCATACTCGTATGGTGATAGATAGATTAACGGTGAGGCTACTTGCTCTCGTCCCAAGTATATCACGATTTAGAGTTAGGAATCATACCTCATAGGAAACTTGTCCTTACGATCTCGTGATCCCATAGATCACGAGATAGTACCTTGATCACATTGTTCCTCTACGGGAACTTGTCATTGTACCATCTCATATGATGGTTGAGTATAATACATTGATTGCCATATATCTATATCATATTTATTACTATGGCATCATACATCATTCTTTCTTAGAGGAATCGGACCTTGTCCTTCTTCCTTATAAATATTCTCATTTATTATGTTTAACAAAGAGAGATCATTCATAAACTCATTGCTATGAGACATATTAAATAATTATTAATACTTACCTTGACTGTCCTGCTGCAACTTATCTCTGAATACTTACCTATTTCTGTAGAGGGTTGCTGACCTAAATCAAGTTGCTGCTGTTTTTCTTTATCTTCCAATATTCTCCTTGATCGATGATGCTAAGGAATATTCAATTGTCCTGATTGATCGCTGCTGATAAGATGGGTTATTCTTCATTCCATGAGATGCGATCTTCCAATTTGAGCTGATATTATTCTATGATGATGATCATATCAAATGTCTTACTCTTTATTTATATTTGAAAGGTTATCTTTTAAGATACTAGTCTGATTCGATGATGAGGCATGTTGTTGATTTCCAATCTGTATTAAATGTTCTTCCATGATTGATCGATGAGGAGCTATCTTTGATATTGCCCACGATTTCCCTTATATATCTTGCCATGTGATAAGACACAATCTTTCATCATGCTTGTATGACTATTCCTAACCAAATCTTCAAACAATGTTAATTACTTTTCTATATGTGATCCTTGTGAATTGGTCTGCTGTTAAAGAACGAGGCAAGTTAATATATTCACTAGGTGAATTCTTATAAGGTTTGTCTTTTATATTTATTTGTTGCTTAATATTTGGCGCTGCCTCTATAAACATTAATCACCGGCTTAGGATCTTTAAACCAATCCCTTGGTGCTTGCCATATCACTTAGTTTTGTTTATACTGATGACTTGGCAATTGACAGAATTGGTCCGACTCCCTAACTCCCCTATGCTTTGCACTTTGAATAAAGTCATTTATATTTGCTTCGTGGCTTCTTGGACGGCTAAGAGTTAGCATGACGGCCTTTTATAATATTTGTTTAATATTTAATTTATGATATTTACATTATAATATTTATAATAATTAATACATATTTATTAAAATATAATAATAATATGTATTATGTTAATATTTAATTATTAATATTTATATCTATAATATAAATATATATTATATTAAAATATTCATATATAATAATATCATTTAATATTATTTATTAAATAATATATATATATATATATATATATAATGATTTCTATCATTCAAATTGATAAAGCAGCTTCATCGTCTTCCCACGACGTTTAAATCTTTAATTTAAACAATGCCTTAATATAGGTACATGACACCTAACATCTTCTCCATGAACCCTCTCAGATCAAAGGCTGGCCTTGGCTCAAAATGATGCAAGGTTACTAAAGCCATTTCTATTTCTACACATTTGGCATTTACATAAGACACCAATTGGTTGACGTCAAAGATTAAGCTAGATACCTAGTTTATGGTTACCTGAAAGAAGTTTGTGAATTGTAGCTAGTTGTCAACACAACTCTAAAAATACTAGCTTGTCACTAACATATTTTGGTAACTTGTAAGGGGCTCCAATGAACCCACCAACCCTGATGTAAGAGAATGTAGGAAATTGTATGAACCAATTTCCCCATAAAGCAATTGCAGTAGTAACTTCTACAAACATGCACTGGTTAGGGTTGTTTACCAACATCCTTATAATAAAGAATACAAATGCATCATTTACCCTTCTAAATCATTTTTGACTTTCCTTAAGTTCAAGTTGGGGGTAGTTTTCATCAGTGTTACAAGACTCGGACTTGACTCAAACTTGGCAAGCTGATTTGACTTGGACTCGGACTCGGCACTCAGGCTCGGCCAAGACCAATTTGAAAAACAATGAGATATAGAGATTTTTAAGGATTTAATGCTTTTATCATGCACCCTTCATTAAATAAACTTCAAAGACACAATAAACAAATCAAATAGAAGCTACCTTGATCACATACACAATTATATATCAATTACATGACTACAAAAGTGGATTTTAGCTAAAGGAAACAACATTTTTAAATATATAAATATTGTCAAGTGTTTTAGGTGTACAAAACTCGTGGAATTATGATATCCATGGCATCAAAAACAAAATTGACAATATGGAATCATGAACTATGGTAGTGAGGAACTTGTATCGCTTAGCTCATTATCGCTAGCTCTGTGTGGACTCGTGGAGTCATGTGCAAGTATCTCAAACAAGTATACAAATTTTGTTACAACCATAGGAGCATTACTTAAGATAGGGATTGACTCAACAAACCAAAAGTATAAATGTGATTCAATTACTTGGGAATTAATTGGGAAATTTTTTAAAGAATAAAAACATGTTGCTTTTCCATCTGGCATGGCCCAAAATGATTTTTTTTTCTTTTTAAAACTAGAGTGGGGGTCTAGGGGTGGCAACCCCTAGCAGGGTTGATGGATAGCACCCCTCGTATAGGGGCCTGCCACCAAGCCCAAATTAAAAGCCTTGACACCACATAGACCTTCATGGCGCATGCCATTTTTCATAATTTTATTGCTTTTAACCAACCTCCAAGAGTCTTCCAAAGTCCAAACCCTTCAAAAAATGCTTGACTTTCACACATTTACGTTTGAATGTTTTCAATTTTTTATTCTTTTTTTCTGATTTTATACTTGAATTGATCGAGTCTCAATGACAGAACTCGCAGCACCTAGGTTTCCTAGGCCTCGGTTTGCTCTACCTACCTTGAGACTCGTTGAGTCTAGGTGAGTCTTGGTGAGTCTTGTAACACTGGTACTGTTAATATATCTTCTTTTGTCCAACATTCATATCACCTTCTCTCTTCAAACTAGATAGAATTGCTCTTCTAACAATAGAATATACTAAGTATGAAGTCATATAGAAACATTTTGATTCTTTGACCTCAACCAATTGGTTATGCAAACTATTGTTGATCATTGTTTCCCAATCAATATATTCATTTCCTTCTAAGATCCTCGCAATGAATTGGAACATCCATAGATGAAACTCTTTGGCATCTAGGTTTCAGAGAATTCAATTCAACAAGGTGATCATGTCATCGATTTCCTTGTTGAATTCATTCCTGTAAAGTACTTTAGGCACCCTAGTTATAGTGGTTCTTGCCTTTTTTAACCAATGCTTATTTATTATCTTCATTCATTGATCTGAGTTCTCTTCAAAGAACTTTCTTGAGGAAACCACTGTTATATCATCATATTCTGCATATTTTGGGATCTCCAACATTTCCTCTATATAGTCAGGCATGATCTAGAGGACTTCTTAGTTTGAAGAGTTCCTAATTTCCCTAGTATCTTGATTATAGAAATCTGCACAAGTCATAAGAAGTTCCAAGGATGGAACAGAAATGGGAAGGCAGTTGTGTATGATACCATTTTTTGCAAGGTGTCTAGCCATGGGATTCGTTTTCTTCGTTTGCTCTATCCTTTTGTCAAATTCTTCTAGGCTCACATGGCCTAAATCCATATGTGAAATTTGTGCAAAATCTGAAATGATCTTAGAAGGAGAAACCACCCCTTTGTATCCATATTTAATCTTGGCTGAAAATGACAGGCCCGAAATTTCCTTGTTTGAAAAGACTGGAGAAAAATAGTTCAAAATATGCTTTGGTGGACTTTCAGACTTTTAATGTAAGTTTGTAATTAGCAAGGAAGTCAAAAAGTTTGGATCTTGGCTTTTGATAGGGTTTCAGACTTCTGATGTAATGATGTAACAATTACAAGAGTGCTTTGAAAGTCCCAAATTCTGTAGAGGATTAGTAAGCAGGGTTTTGGATTTTTGATGTAAGCATGTAGGATTACAAACAAATCTAAAAAATCTAACAATTACAATTGTGCAAGAAAAGTCCAGGATGTGGACTGATGTGGGGTTTCGGAGTTTGTTTGTAAAAATGTAACAATTACAAAGGCAGCATGGAAGTCTAGAAACCTCGAGACCTAGACTTAGGCAGAGTTTTATGATCATGGTGTAAATTGACTAGGGTTACAAAGCAAATTCGAAACTCTAAATCATGAAAACAACTCTCAAGCAAGCAAACGCTTCAAAGACCCTAGTTTTTTATGGAAAATGTAGCAAAGAACACAAGAATCGAGATCAAATACAATATATGTGACCTAGACAAGTGGAAAGCAACACTTGAGTTAAGAAACCCCTATAAATATGACTACGGACCCCAAATGGAAACCCACGAAGCTTCAATGTGTCAAACACCTTGAAACCCTAGCTTGGTACGAGCTTTCCCACGATGATATTGGTAGTTCTCACCCAAGAAATCGGTTAGATGAAGGAAAGTGATGGCTTTATAGAAGTTTAGAGTTGTATAGAGAGCCGAGACAAGCATAAAGCGAAGTAACAATGAGAAAACACTTTGCAAACGATAGGGGAGTTGTGGAGATATATAAGCTTACATACAAATAGGTCATAACATTCTTTTCATTTAATCATGTAACTGTCGGGTATGTGGGCTTTTTACATTGGCTTGTAACCTAAGTTGTCGAGTTCTTTGCCCAGAGGCACCGGTTCTGTACCAATCCGTAGAGGGTCTCGGGGCGGCAACAGGGGCAGTAAATGTGGTTTGGCTCTACTGGATGTGGTAAATGTGGAATGGTATGGCAGCCTTTATGTGGCATGCAAAAAGTGAATGTACCATTATTTGGATAGCTTTTAAAAGTAAATAGATTATCTAACCACAATCTTTTGAGTGCAAAAGATTGTAATGTCCCCTTCTTGAGATTGCCCTAAATCTTGCCCTAGAATCACAAGTTTAATGTAGTTAGGCTTATAACGTACCAATTAAATGCTTTAAGCAAGATGAATCTTGGTTTAGGTCCTGCAATCATGTTAGATAATATTGGAAATATAATTCATATGATCAAAACATATATAATGAATGTCTTATCTATTTAAACCATGTAAAATGCATAACTATTTCAAACTTATATAAACTACACAATATCTATAGTGCATGATGGAAGATTAGCCATAATAGGACTTGGAGGAGAAACATGATAGGGCACCCGAAGCTATCCTCATGCTAAGCCCAAAAGTAGATATACCATCCCTCTTGGCCCCAAGTGGCAGACACTTGGCATCAAACCTGGGGTGGTGTGCTTAGTGGATAAACTTGTATCTGCCTTCCCTATCCATGCTGTCTTATCCATCCTTCTTATGATTGAGACTCCTTGAATCCATCTCAACAACCAACCCATGTAGAGATCAGAGGGAAAGCTACAATGGGGTGCTCGTAGATTCTCCTATCTAAGCCCAAGGGCGGACATTCACCCCCTTGGCCCACAAGTGGCAGACACGCGGGCATCCAACATGGGCTGGCGTACTTAGAAGGAAATCTAGTATCTGCTCCCCCTTCTTGTATTTACCTACTCCTCCACATGGTTGCTTATTGGGAATGAACAATTTAATGACTAACAGGAATCTAGTTTGACCAACAATTACATCAATAAACATATCTAGATTCATAAGAGATTATACATTAATAAACAAATCATCATTCACAATAATCATAATAATGCATACCACAATACTTGCTAAAATATAAGACTGCTATATTCTAAGATGCAAATATATTAGCCAATGTTGACTTCTGCCCTTGTCTGTTGAGTGCAGATAATTATGTTTGATCTGCGCCTATTGCCTTGTTCGATCTGTTTTTAATATTCAGAAGATGTTGCTTGCCTGAATGCAGATATATTTATGAATATGATCTAATGATCCTCTTCTTGGAATATGTTCTCCTTTTATATCCCCACGGTGGGGAAAAAACATAACCATTCATCATGCGCTTCCCTTGGTAGGGGACACGTCCTTCTTGACTAATCGTTGCCCCTTCAAACCAATCGATGCCTCTTAGTATTAATGTGTCTTTTTGGAGGAGATTGCTGTTAGGGAGAATCGTTAGAAAGTTTTTAGAGGTAATTAATATTATTTACTCCACCTCAGACTGCCGACCCTATTATTTCCTTTTGGGAGGCGATCTTGATTTATTTTATTTTATTGCTCTTTTACGAGGGCATGACAGTCCGCCCTTCCCGAGATTGCTTGTCCTTAAGCAATTTTAAATTTGGATGATCAAAGATCTCGACTCCTTCCCAAGTGGCATCCTCTTCAAGTAGTCCCTTCCACTTAACCAAATATTCCGGAATAGTCTTGTTTCTTAATCCCTTCTCTCGCATATTTAGAATGATCTCAAGTTCCAAAATCAACTTACCTTCGTCATCCAATGGGGGCAATTCTGAATAGGGGGTGACATGTTGTCCTAGAACCCTTTTGAGTCTCGACACATGAAAGATATTATGGATTCGGCTATTAGCTGGTAATTCCAGCTCGTAGGCAACCTCCCCTATTCTCCTTAAAACCTTATATGGTCCATAAAATCTAGGTTTAAGCTTCTCAGCTCCGCTGAACTTAATGGACGATTATTTATAAGGTTGTAATCTTAAGAAGACCAAGTCTCCTACTTCGATTGTCCTCTCAGTCCTCTTTCAATCGCCATACATTTTTTGTTGGTTTTGTGCTTGGTGTAGATTATCCTTAAGAGTATTCATAATATCCAGATTTTGTTGCACAAAGTCTTTGGCTCCTAGTACACGGCTTCCTTGGAGGATCAAATTTCCAAAAGATGTTGCTTCATACCCATACAAAGCTTTGAAGGGACTCTTCCTATTGACATATGATGAGTGGTGTTGTAACAATATTCCCCAAGATGTAACCACTTAATCCATGCATTTTGTTGGCCCGTAACATAGTTCCTTAAGTATCCTTCCACCCATTTATTGACAATTTCCGTTTGTCTGTCAGTTTGGGGATAATAGCTTGTACTTGGCATGAGTTTCGTTCCTACTAGTCAAAAAAGTTCTTGCCAAAATAAGCTAAGGAATTGGCTGTCTCTGTCACTGATAATCTTTCTTGGTAGACCATGTAATCTGAAAATTTCTTTGAACAAAACATACTTGAGGAGCCCTATAATCTGTGGATATGGCCATGAAATGTGCATACTTGGTTAGACGGTCCACTACAACGTTATTACAATCTTTGCCTTGTACTTTGGGAAGCTCTATTATGAAATCCATGGAAACACTCTCATTTTTGGTCAGATATAGGTAGAGCTTGGAGGAGGCCTGTTGGGTGAGTTTGTTCCGCTTTGTTCCTTTGGCATATCATACATTCTTGAACATGTTTAAGGATGTCTTTCTTGAGACCCTTGCAAGAGTATTTTTCCCTTGCTTATAAGTCTTGTAGTACCCTTGGTGGCCTGCTAGAGGATTGTCATGGTGTTCTCTAATGATCTTTTCCTTCATCTTGGAGCTTGGTACCAGGAATACCCTATTTTTGTATAGGATAAGATCTTCCACCACCTTATATTACTCATCCGATATATATAAGAATCTTAGGCTATTATGATCAGTTCTTACAATGAAACTCCCACAGACTAGGTATTGCATGAATTTAGCTAAGGTATGCATAATTGCTAGCATCTCCTTGTCGTAAATGGAATAGTTTTTTTTTATTTCCTTTAGTTTTCTACTTTCAAAGGCAATAAGATGTTTGTTTTGCATTAATACGGCTCCAATGCCTTCACCTAAAGCATGTAATGAGCAGCATTGTTGTTCTTGTGAGATTAAAAATATTAAGTTATTTTTTTTCTTTTTTTGTGTTCTTTCAGACTAGACAAAAGATGCATAAGGGGTTTGTGTTTTGATTGAAATGATTTGAATATAACAGCAAATTACAATAAATATTTGCATGCAAATATAAATTCTGAAAATACTGAAATTTCATGAAATATAATAGCAGAAAATTTCCAGATTTAAATGTTGATCAGAATATTCATTTTTCCATCAAAATAACAGCAAACCAGTTCGTAAAATATCACCACTTATCTAAATCAAACATACCCAGAAAAAGTTTGTGCCTTGAAACCCCTGTTGTACGAAAAATCAGATCTAGGAACCCTCAAATCTGGACGCCACTATTCAGAAATAAAACCCAAGTGACATGCAAACTGGGAATAAGGCTCTAAATATCACACCCAACAAGACAAAATGATGCTAAGCCTTCATACACCAAAAAGCACTGACAACTCCTCAAAAATACTCGAGTATCTTCATGATTCCTTGACTGAAACTGCAAACAATGAAGCTCTGAAGTGACCCCTGAATGGAATCACACCCCAACTAGCTAGGGTAGGTCTTCCACTACCGAAACCAGCTCCTGATTGAAGAGGGTTTTCGTCCTCAACATCAAATTGCAGACCCCTGGAGAAATTTCAGCAACATCCTGTTATGCAACCAAACTCAACCATAACCAAATGAGGCCCCCAATGGTATTATATAGGCTCAATGAATGATTAGGGCAACAAAACATTTGAAACTTAAATTCCCTCCAAAAGTTCGCCCCTTTTTGCCTTGGTTTCTAAATAAAAAATACATTTTAAACCTTGCATAAGCCTCCTTGAGCGTCCCCCTTATCCAGCATACTAAAACAATTTTGATGCTTTAAAAACACTAAACAATTTTGATGCTTTAAAAACACTTAAGTTCATTAACTAAGCGCCAAGGTGCAACTTTATGACCCCTCTGACCCTAAACATAAAGCTATAAAATAACTTTATTAAAACATTTCATGAGAGGAAATACAAATATTAAATTAATCTAACCTTAGCAAACCCAACGCCCAACTAAAAAGACTGTTGAAAGTAGCCTGGCCATGACTAGTTTCCATAAATAGACTTATCTATTTTTAGTAACTACTAAAAATAGTAAATATACTGAAAACTCGAACTGGTGTGACAACTGATATGCAAAGCGACTTATTATAACCAGTAAGTGCTAGATTCGGGCCCCTGCTAAAAATAGAAAGTCCACCTGAAACTCCGAAAACCCCACAGAAAAGACTGGAACTAAGTTCCCTTACCAACACCGTTTAGCCTACATTATATCCATAGCTCAGAGGCTAGGATGGGACATTACAAAGCATCACATTCTAACTCAAATGGTAATGAAAAGTCTGGGATTGCTAGAACGGGACAGAAGCTCATTACTTCCTTAAGTTTCTCAAAAGCTTGTTGTGCCTTTTCATTCCAAGTGAATGCACCCTTCCTAGTTAAGTCGATCAATGGGGCCGTCAACTCTGAGAAAGCCTTAACGAATCTTCGGTACTAGCTGCAAAGTCCCAAGCAGGCCTGGAATTTGATGGTCTATTTAACCGTTTTTGCCATTTTAGACCGTATTTTACAACTCTAAAATTTATTGGACCGTATACCTTGACTTGCTAAATTTTTATATAGCCGTATATATGACTCCTTAAATTATTAGTAAACTGTAAAATTTTATTATAAGCAAATATGATATAATATATATCATTTTTTGTTATAAAAATATAAATAATGTTTTCTTTTTCAATGTTTATCAACTTTATCTTAAATATATATTAAATTAAAATGTTTATCTTCAATAAATTCAATTTAGAAACAAATCATTATATTATTTTTTATTTTTAAAAATCAATTTAGAAAAAAAATCTTTGTTTTCTCTATACAATAATTTATTTCTAATTTCTAATTTAGAAAAAAAACTACAAAGCAAAAGTTTTTTTATTTTTAATTCATTGTTTATTATATATGGAATAAGGATAACTTTACAAATTACAATTACAGAGATTAAGAAGAACTGTAAATTGTAATTAAGAGCTGATTTACAATTACTTACAGGGATCAAAAAAATTGCTGCTACTTCCTCCATGTTATTCAATTTGCCAAGTCCACCTAAGCACGGTGTGGCAATTAAAAGTCTTCCTCCATTGTTATTCAATTTGCCAAGTCCACCTAAGCATAGTGTGGCAATTGAAAGTTCTCCCAAACTTCAAAGCGGCTCTTAAGGTATGGCCAAAAACTTATTGCTTTGCTATCTTTCTGAAATACTGTTTAAATGATTGCAATTTGCAATTAGTTATAGAAATTGTATTAAAGTGTTTATATTATTGTTACTTGTACAGATTTGCTAGAATAAAGTAAAATATTCTACCAATCATACATTTTTTTGTAGATCTAATCTGTTGCAATTATAGAATTAAAAAACTCAATAGAACTGTGAAATTTCTTTATAGTTAAAAAAATACACTAATAAACTTCATGACTTAATGTTACATTTATGAAATAAAAAAACTGAATCAACCACATTTTAGCCTTTCTAAATATTTCGTAGTATGCACATCACATCCACGAAAAGAAAATCTGGCAACTAAAATGTTTAAAAGATGAACAAATTACTTCATCATTCATACTGCCTGGATAATTTATATACAATTTTCTACAACATCCCAAGAAATCAAGAGCAAAGTCAAGTGCATTTGAACCCTAGTGTTGATGCAGGAGCACCCGGGCGCACGTGCAATCGGCATCACCCAAAAAAAATTTCAGTGTGTTTCTTTCAATTTTGGTTTGCTTAGGTTTTGTTTTGGCATCTCTCAGTGTTGAGAACACTTTGCACAATCAGATTTGTAAGAATTCAGTTTTTGCCATATGTTCGGTTTCGGCACACATTGACGGTTTTCACGAAAACAATTGTTCAACGAGATTGGTGAGGTTTGGCATCAAATCCTTTCATAGGTATGTTTTTGGGGGTATTTCGACATAATTGGCGAATATTTTGCAATCATATGTTGCACCGTTTTGGAGATTTTAAAACTTTCTATTTGGGGATGACAATTTATGGAAAGTTTTAAAATTTTGAAATCCTTTGAGGCTGGAGCGAAATCCTTTTGCAGGAAACCTTGTGATACCATTCTGAGCCTACTCGCCAAATTTCGTGAAATTCGAAGAAATTTGGATTTTTCGCCTGCCGACACTCGATCCGACACATTCCGTCAAAGTCGCATATTTCTCTGCAGATGTAATACTTCAACATTCTGGTTGTGAGGCATTCATCATGATCATCTTCAGTGTAATTACATCAGTGCCATATGTAACATACCATTTCTTCAACAAGACAAAAATCAAATTTTTACTAAAAGTAAATAAAGATGGTAAACATGAGGGAGAAATTTTTTTTTTTAAATATCATTTGCATATTAACAAGAAATAAAGTACATCTTTCTATATAATTTCAACCTTGAAATCATAACATAATCGAAGCTAGAATCATAGTGAAATCCTTTCACTTTCCATTTACAAAACATAAACTGTACTTGGCATAAAGAATAGTTTTACCTCATAAATTTGACTGTCACAAGTCATAACATGGAGTACACTGCATCTAGAATATGGATATCTATCTTCACGAGCCTCGACGAGTCTTCTGCTTTAGAGGGAGAGCATCATCCGAGTGCTTTACCTCCAACCACAGACCTGCAGTCCCCCGCTCACCTTCCTTTCTGGAAGTGGCCCTACCCCTCATGAAGGGTATAGATATAAGGAACTATCAAGTTTTTCCATCTGAGTCCTAGTGAACTGTGTCCTACATAACTTCAATCGACCATACAACTCTAGATCCCTTCTAGCTAAGTATGATCATACTGATTGGTTATGCCATCTAGACACACACCTCTAACTCGACTTGGAATTATCTCATCCTACAGTTTGACTTTCTTCATTTAGTAACTCTAGACACAAACTTGTATGTATTGTAAATTCATTCTAGTCAATCTGACTTAGAAGTAATCCTCAATCTAGGATATACATGCAATATATATATATGTTTAGGTAATTCTAACCTTTCAGAGATTCCCTCTTTGCATACTTGCAACTTCTAGGGTCTATGACCTTCTGTCACTCTTCTCTCTTACTCAAATATCAAACATCTTTGGTGTATTAAAACAAGCTTTGTCTCTATCATACAAACACTTAAATTAGATTAAAGTGATACAAAGACTCTTCTTGTCTTGCTCTATGGTTTTCTTGACCTTTCACTACCGACCAATGAATACAATATCAATGTCATATCCGACATAAGGGTTATAAGTTTTCTAACCCTTCAGGTTGTGATTCTAGGGTTTAACTTCTCTACCCAATTCATGGAAATATCAAACATCCTTGTTTTCCAAAGATAATAACATAAATATAACAAAACATGAGAATAAATACTTCTAGTCTTCCCTAAACCATTTGGTATTGCTTGAAATTCACATTTCACATAACATGAATAAGCATAATATTCGAGGTATATCCCCATCGATATATGTCTTAATGAGTACTATCATTTCTCATAACTGGTCCTTTGACTAAGTTCAAACCTTCAACCTTAATAGGTTAGATTCATAAAGGATAATAAAATACTTTCGACCTCTAGGTCTACTTAAGTCTACCGACTTTCAACCTAAGTTAGATTATGAACACATATACAACATCCTTGTAAATATATGTCGTATACACCTTTATCAATAATCAGGTGGGGTTGAGTTTTGAATCTCCCAACATACCCAACTTGGTATAAATCATATCAGGAATACCCAACATTGGGTTAACTTTATCTTCTGTGCAATCAGCACTAAATAAGTTCTATTGAATGTATAATATAAGAACTATAACTTTCCAAATCCTAGTGCACCAATACCCTTGAGTTGGTTTACTCGTTTCAATCTTGAAATATGGAGGAAGTTATTTATGTCTCCTATCATTCTCTTTCTTCAGATACTTTTGTATAAGCAGTAGTTCCTAATCAAAGGATATCTAGGTTTCCACTATCTTGGTTCAACCGATCCCCTGGATTTTTAATACAATATGACAAGAAGAATTTCATTCCTCATAAGGAAATCTATATATAAGTTGTAGCATAGTCATTTTAATATAATAACATCATCTCATCGAAATCTCTATTCAGGGAACTAGTGGTTAAATGCTTCCAAAAGCAAGATTACAACTGTGTATCTACCATAGTCTTCCACATAGACTAGTGGATCGACTTCCATCTTCCTAGTTTCCACTATTTGCCAAGTACAGAAATATAATAATACATATAAGTAGAGTACCCTATGTTTGCTCTTAACCACTTAGGCACTATACCAATCCTTGTTACTCTAACAATACGAGTACATTATCAATATTATAGTCATTCTTGACTAAAGTCAAACTAATATTCCAAATAGTTGTGAACCCAGTATAATACTTTCAATCTTATTGGTCTTTCTGAGTTCAATGCTTATTGAAGAAGAATTGATTATAAACTTATGCATGGTATCCTTCAAATATCATAACAATTCATCTCCTTCTTGTTAACTACAAAAAAGGTGATATCATAACTCTATACTTTGGTATTTCTCAACGATATCACTATCTTTTCTATAACACTAAAAGATACGCTCCCTCCTCAACCTAAAGCAAATAGGGTAGTCTCCCAAAGACTTTTACAAGGTCATCTAGGGGTTTGAAACCCTAAACATGAAATTGATTCCTTGACAAACTATTCTCTAAAATATTTAATTAAGTTTCTACTGGCTATGATAATCTTTTTCCACGAACTCATCCATAATACCTATAGGTTCGACATAATGCATATTGAAATAATAATACTTAACCTACTAGGTTGGCTGCCTCGATCAGACTTATACTTTGATATTTAAAGAATCTAAAATCGGCTTTTATATATATATATATAGTTTAGAATAAAGTCTTTTATAGTAACTATTGTTTTTGGGAAAAAATAACTTATGGATCGACAAGACTGTGAGCTACTAATATCATCTTTTGGGTTTAACTCATTACCCATGAGTCGGCATAGTGTTCTTTCTTTATAAAGGCAAAATCATAGTGCATTGACAACCTTAAATTAAACCATCCTTAAAACTAATCAAATATCATTTCCATCTGGTTAACTCAAAACGTTATCATTATAAAAGATTATAGAAGCAGCTCGCAGAGATTTAGTTTTATGTTCTAGTAATGGCTTCGTGGCACAGAGAAATAATATCTTGCTCAGGGCATAAAATTGATTCCATACAAGCAATGAATTAAAAGTCTTTCGATTTGAATGTAAAAAGATTCATAATGCAAAAGATAGATTTATCCAGCTTCTAAGGGCTCGTGTTTTACTTTTCTTGACCCGACAATGATCAAAAGTTTAGAAGATTGTACACGTATCATTCTAATTGCAGAACATGATTACACTGGCGAGCGTCGTCATTTACTCATCATACAGAAACTGTTTAAGGGTTGAAAATAAAGTTTGTGCTTAATATTCCGATGATCCATACTAACGGATGGCTATTCCTTTCTTTTGTTTTGACACGGGAACATCTTAATCTGATGGTCGTGCGAATTGGAGAAATGTATGTTATTAAAGAGCCTTTAAGCTAGTTTACTCCCTGCATATTCTATTATGACGGTTACGGTGTTTAATACTGAGAAGTATAAAACCGACTTATCATTGTATAAGTAGAGTCAAAGAAATTGCTTCTGTTCTATCAAGAGTTTAATATTATCTTTCTAAGCTCCCTACTCGAAGCTACCAAAATTTTCAACTTAGATTAAACACGGAGGTAGATTAAGTTGCAGACATTACATTGTATATGTAAGATTTAAGTGAGATTGACCTGTAAGACTTCTTGAGTCGTCACGTTTCGTCCTCACGAACCCCTTCTGCTTCTGCCTCCAATGATGGTTTTTCCCAGCTCACCCAACGATCACCAGCTTCTATTCACTTTTGCCACTACAGCTTCCTTCTCCCCCGATCCTTCCAACTCTTCCCTAATAACTGACTTCTTCTAACTAACTTACTTTCCTGTCTGACAAAACCGTCCCTCTCCATAACCGTGGAGGCTCTCCATAACTTCGCCTATTCTCATGCGATAATGGCATGCGTAGTGGTTCGTGCAACTGCCAAAAAGACCACTTTTATTTTTGATATAAAGCTTCTTCCGGTAAATCCTTTTTAAAAAGCTCTCTCCTCTTTACACTGTCGTGGAACTTATGGCAGAAAAGGTGTCGATCAAGACTCACCCTTGATGAGCATGCATTGATGGAGTTTAATGTCTTTTAAGGATCACTCCACGAGTTGGTTAACTCCTCTTTTTATCCATTGAGGAAGTTATAAGTTAAGAAACCATGAGGGCAAGTGGTGTTTAACATAATGACCACATAAAACCACTAGCAACCTCACAACAACCATTCTATATATTTACGTAGGATAAATTAAAAATATAAATAATATTAATCAATAAGGATATTAGTAATGTAACGTAAACTTACGTCCAAAATGTGACTGGGTCGAGATATTCTCCCCTTCACACATAGAAGAAAATCACATCAATACCAGATTATACAAAATATGAAATTCGACGTCAAAACTACTAATAAGAAACATATTATCAATTCTATCAACTACGTCAATAAACATGCAACACAATAACATTTACGACGCAAAGAACGACGTTTTCGATAGAAAGTCGTCTTAGTCGCAAAAGGACCAACGTACAACCTTAACGACGTTGCTTGACGTTAAACGACACTAAAAAGACTCTAAACGACATCGACAACTTGTCGAGTCAAGCAATAAACTTGGACCAAAAGGGTCAAGTATCACTTACCTAACTTAATTAGGTTCACCAATTGCACCAACAATACTTAAGATGGCGACAAACTATACTTTTTCTTATATCTATTCCTTTCTCTCCAATGATGCTCTCCCTCCCTTTGTTGGAGAGGTGGAAACCTATTTTCCTGAATGTAACTTGCAATCATCTAAATGGGATTAGCATATCGTTAGTCCATTCATAACCTCACGAATAACAAATTCAAAAGTACCTTCTGAAAACATTACATCACATGCATTTATTCACATGACTAGAATCTAGGAAACTAATGATTTATCCCGACATTATACCTTAATGCCAAATCATTTATCCATAGAATTCACTTCTATTTACGGAAAACTAAAAAGTAATTTCAAGTCAAAATTAGGGATGTGACACCATAGCAGATTGGGAAAAACCCAGTTCATTCAAAATTAATAGAAGCTGCAAGTAATAATTCATATGGTGGACTGAGTGTGAAAATACCATTGTGGCATTAATATAATTCAATTTTTAAACCAGAAAATGAAAAGGATAGAGGCAACGCATCATATTCTATGTCCTTCTCCTTTTGAAATGAATCAACCTCTATATATGTTATGTAGAGAGAAGAGAAGGGGGCAGCGTGGGATAGTGAAAGGAAAGATGACATGTAATAAATTCTTAG
This sequence comes from Cunninghamia lanceolata, assembly GCA_027924645.1. Taxonomy (NCBI): domain Eukaryota; kingdom Viridiplantae; phylum Streptophyta; class Pinopsida; order Cupressales; family Cupressaceae; genus Cunninghamia; species Cunninghamia lanceolata. The sequence goes on from BSBN01000942.1 coordinate 4,751,092, forward strand.
CAAATTTAAATACCAACGTGGAGGATGGAAGGGTATCTAAAGCCTGATTTAAAACATTTTAAAATCAAATTCCGGTGGAAGTTATAATAAGATTTTAACAAGAAAATGAAGCGCTCATGTTTGACATATGAGGCGCCAAAAGACAATATTTGGGAGAGTAAAAGTATGCAGATTTTGGGGATTCAAACAGAGAAGAGAAAAACGCCTCATTTGAAGAAGAGAACAGATTTAAGAAAGAAAAGAACTGCCCATGGAATAAGGAACGCCAATACACTGCCAAGAAGGAATGAAATACAGTGACAAAGACTCATACATGGGGAACGCTGCCATAAACCCAGAACAGATAAAGTGTGTAAAAGAAAAGGAATAGCAAGGAAGTTTGTAGTTGAAAGGCAGCCAGCAATTGGGAAAATGGCAATGACATAAGAGAGTGTGAACAGAAGCACAAAGAAAGAGAACAGAGAACGGTTTTTGCCAGCAAATTGATGGAGAAAGAGGTTGGGTGTAAATCTGAATGTAAAGTTGTTTGATTCAATAAAAACAAGTGAGACAATTGTATTTGTAATTTGATGTGTGTGATTTAACAAATTAGGTAGATTGTTTGCAATATAGTATAATTTGGGCAGAGTATTGCCTATGGAATTGTCTTTGTGTTAGTGAGTGAATTGTTTTGTTTATGGCGGAGGGGAGTACCCTCTTCATCAAGTGTCCTCTTATCCAGCAATTTGGTACAGTCTGCAGCTGCCTATTTTTATTTGACAATTTATTTATTTTTTAAAACGTCAATTGAAAGGTAGTTAAATGATAAAACCTTCATAAAAAATTTATATGACAGGCAGAGGTGACCGTCAAATTCCAAGCCTGGTCCCAGGAATCCTCTTAGGCATGTTAAGGTTCTTGGTTTTGACCAACTCCTTATGGCTTCAATCTTCTCTTCATCAGCACTTACACCTTGAGCACTGATTTTGTGTCCTAAGTACAAACTTTCCTCCATCCCAAATTCACACTTGGGTAGCTTGGCAAATAAGGATTGTTGTTCAAGTATTCGCAGCACTTTGTCTATGTGCCTTAAGTGTTCCTCCCAAGTTCTGCTATAGATTAAAATATCGTCAAAGAAAACTAAGAGGAATCTTCTTAGTTGTTTTCTAAAGATGTGATTCATACATGATTGGAAGGTAGCAAGGGCGTTGGTTAGTCCAAAAGGTAGGACAAGAAATTCAAAGTGTCCATAATGGCATCTAAAAGTTGTCTTGGGGACATCTTCTGCTCTTACTCTTATTTGATGGTAGCCTGAACATAGATCAATTTTTGAAAAATATACTGCTCCATGAAGTTCATCGATTAGTTCATCAACCCTAGGGATGGGATATCGGTTTTTGATGGTTTTTTTATTAAGTGCCCTATAGTCGATGCACATTCTTAGGGTGCCATCTTTCTTTTTCACTAGTACAATAGAGGAGGCAAAAGGACTAGAACTAGGTTGGATATGTCCCATTTCCAATAACTCCTTTATGGCTTTCTCAATTTCCTCTTTATATCCCCGTGGGTGACGATAAGGTGTGGTAATAACAAGTTTTGCCCCTTCCTGTAATTCAATGGTGTGCTCAAAGCCTCTCTTTGGTGGTAGTCCTCGCAGAATGTCTTCAAACACTCTTTTGTTCTTTTTTAAGATAGGTTGAATGTCAATGTGTATAGTTTTTCCTTGGGAAGAAGACTTGTCAAGAATCATGCATTGTGCAGCCCATTCTCCTTGTCCACGTCTAAAAATTCTTTCCATCCTCTTGGATGAAATTACTCTTGGTGACCCATCGGATAGCCCTCTTAAGAGGACTTCTTGTCCCTTATGTTTAAAGCAAAGCTCCAATTTTGGAAGGTCTAGGTAAAAACACCCCAAAGAGTGTATCCATGGGGTACCCAAGATTACATCAGTGTCCCCTAAATTTACTACATAGAAATCTTCTTTGATTGGATGTTTTCCCAAGGTCATGCTTAGTTGGGGAATTTTTTTAGCACATAGGGAAGTGGATCCATCAGCCAAGGCTACTTTAAAACCCTTAAAATCTTTTGTTTCTAATTTCATTTTTGAAACCAATTTTTTGTCAATAAAGTTGTGGGTTGCCCCACTATCCATAAGGGCGATTACTTTTTGCCCTTTATTACACTTTTGATTCGGAAAGGGTGATGCTTGGAGGCTCTAGAGATAGCTGCTAGGGTTCCTTGTTCTTCTTAGTCGTACCTTATTTTCTTGCTTGGATTTCCTTGTTCTTCTTCATCAAATATTGCCTCTATATTTCGTGCCTTGCTTTCCTTTCCACATATGTGTCCTAGCCCCCATTTTTCCTTACATTTGAAGCATAAACCTTTCTTTTTTAGGTCCTCTCATTGCCTTTTAAGGTTTTCTCGTTTACAAACATGCCCAGGCTCCCATTTTTCCTTGCAATTGAAACATAAATTTCCCTTTCGAAATTCTTTGTGGTCATCTTTAGAAGGAAATTCCCCTTTATGCCCATTTTTCTTGTAGGGAGGTTTGGTGTGTGTGTTTGATGACTTGTCTTTTGTGGATATGTCTTCTAGTTTTAGAGCCTTATCAATGGCGTCATAGAGAGAGGTGGGATCAAGGGCACTTACCAACCCTTGGATCGAATCTTTTAACCCTTCGATGAATAGGGTAGGTGAGCCGATCTTCGATAACCCCTGACACCCTTACTAAAATTCTTTGGAATTCAGCTATGTAATCTTCTATGGATCCTTGTTGCCTTAGTTGTGTTAGTTCCTTGAAGTCTTTTTGGGGTGTTTTTTGTCAAATCTTTTTATGAGTTTGTGTGTAAATTCGTCGTAAGAGGTTATGTTATTGTGTCCTTGGGTGAAGATGCCATGATGCGACCATTCATTGGCCAATCCCTCTAAATGCAATATGGCAAACTGGACAGCATCTTCTTCTATCATAGGGCTAAGGGTTAAATAGGTGTTTAACTTTTGAATCCATGCATGTGTTGTGATTTTTCCCGATCCATCGAAGTTGGGAAGAGTTAATTTATTCACCTTTTATATCAAATCTTTACTAGGCTGCATCTTGTCTTTTTTTTACGCCTCCTGTTTCTTAGCTTCACAAAATTCCCTAAATGGGACATTCCTCCTAACCTCAGGGTCCAAACTTGAGTAGGCTTTGGCAATTTCCTCGGTGCCATTTGGGGGTGGGTTATTTTCTTCTTCTTCCATTGGTGTTTCTTCTTCTGTCATAGGGTTAAGGGTTAAATAGGTGTTTAACTTTTGAATCCATGCATGTGTTGTGATTTTTCCCGATCGATCGAAGTTGGGAAGAGTTAATTTATTCACCTTTTGTCTCAAATCTTTACTAGGTTGCATCCTGTCTTTTTTTGACGCCTCCTGTTTCTTAGCTTCACAAAATTCCCTAAATGGGGCATTCCTCCTAACCTCAGGGTCCAAACTTGAGTAGGCTTTGGCAATTTCCTCGGTGCTATTTGGGGGTGGGTTATTTTCTTCTTCTTCCATTGGTGTTTCTTCCCTAGGTAGGAATGAAGGTCTTGGTATCCTAGGGGCGGAAGATATGTTATTACTCTCTGAATGGTTAGAGTTTACGTCTCTCCCATTTGTAGAGTGGGATCTAAGGGTATTGATTGTATTACTCATGTTCTGTAGGGCTTGGAGGAGTGCTTGGTTTGTTTTCTCGTTTTGTTCCATAAAAGCTTGGGTAATCTTTTCATTGTTTTCCATGAAAGCCCTAAGTTCATTCCCCATTTGTTCATTCATTGTATTGTTTTGAGTAGAATTGTTGTTGGTTGCAAGTTTCTTTTTTTCTCTTTCTAGTGCCCTTTGAGCTCCTTGGCTATGTTGCATCAACTTTCTTTCATCCCTCAGGCTGGCAGGAACGATTCTCTGATACCAATTGTAATGTCCCCTTCCTGAGATTGCCCTAAATCTTGCCCTAGTTTAATGTAGTTAGGGTTATAACGTACCAATTAAATGCTTTAAGCAAGATGAATCTTGGTTTAGGTCCTGCAATCATGTTAGATAATATTGGAAATATAATTCATATGATCAAAACATATATAATGAATGTCTTATCTATTTAAACCATGTAAAATACATGACTATTTCAAACTTATATAAACTACATAATACCTATAGTGCATGATGGAAGATTAGCCATAATAGGACTTGGAGGAGAAACATGATAGGGCGCCCAAAGCTATCCTCATGCTAAGCCCAAAAGCGGATATACCATCCGTCTTGGCCCCCGACACGCGGCATCCAACCTGGGGTGGTGTGCTTAGTGGATAAACTTGTATATGCCTTCCCTATCCATGCTGTCTTATACATCCTTCTTATGATTGAGATTCCTTGAATCCATCTCAACAACCAACCCATGTAGAGATCGGTGGGAAAGCTACAATGGGGTGCCCGTAGATTCTCCTATCTAAGCCCAAGGGTGGACATTCACCCCATTGGCCCACAAGTGGCAGACACGCGGGCATCCAACATGGGCTGGCGTACTTAGAAGGAAATCTAGTATCTGCTCCCCCTTCTTGTATCTACCTACTCCTCCACATGGTTGCTTATTGGGAATGAACAATTTAATGACTAATAGGAATCTAGTTTGACCAACAATTACATCAATAAACATATCTAGATTCATAAGAGATTATACATTAATAAACAAATCATCATTCACAATAATCATAATAATGCATACCACAATACTTGCTAAAATATAAGACTGCTATATTCTAAGATGCAAATATATTAGCCAATGCTGACTTCTGCCCTTGTCTGCTGAGTGCAGATAATTATGTTTGATCTGCGCCTATTGCCATACTGTTCGATCCGTTTTTTATATTCAGAAGATGTTGCTTGCCTGAATGCAGATATATTTCTGAATATGATCGGATTATCCTCTTCTTGAAATATGTTCTCCTTTTATATCCCCATGGTGGGGAAAAGACATAACCATTCATCATGCTCTTCCCTTGGTAAGGGACACATCCTTGACTGATCGCTGCCCCTTCAAACCAATCGATGCCTCTTAGTATTAATGTGTCTTTTTGGAGGAGATCACTGTTAGGGAGTGCCGTTAGAAAGTTTTTAGAGGTAATTAATATTATTTACTCCACCTCAGACCACCGAACCTATTATTTCCTTTTGAGGAGGCGATCTTGATTTATTTTATTTTATTGCTCTTTTACAGGGGCATGACAAAGATTGTGGTTTGGGTCTGCTGGATGTGCTAAATGTGGAATGGTAGTGGCTTTTCTGTGGCATGCAGAAAGTGAATGTACCATTTTTTGGATAGCTTTTAAAAGTAAATACATTATCTAACGTCAGACATTATAAATATTAATATGAGGTCCTGAGTTCAAATCCACTGGTTTTCTGGTTTTCCAAATATGATCCACTCAATTTACAAGATCAAGTAGCCTTAGTGACAAACCTACCTGGAACAATCTAAGCCTTGAAGGATCACCAAAACAACTATTGTAATATTAATGATTACTTCTGGAAGAAATCTATTTAAACTATTATAACTTGGGCTTTAGGAGGCAGCCACATCCATGAAGCCACAAGTGAAGTTGCTGCAAGGAAGAGCAGAAACACTGCCTGTAGCAGCAATAGCAGAAGTTTTATACACTTGAGAGATCCCACCACTCGTGGGACCACTCAAAAATTTCCACTATATATATATATATATATATATATATATATGTAGCAGAATACAGACATGGGGTCAAGAGTGTGAAAAACACCGCAAGCTCCATATCCTCCATATCTGTCACAAAATAGCTTTTACATTTTCCGCTAACAGCACTGAACATGCCAGTAGCAGTATGTACATCAGTTCTAAACCTGAACAATCAATTCCCACCTAGAAAATATTTATTCTCCCTCCAAAACAAGCCAACGTGCTATCTGAGAAGCAAAACAGAAGTTCTTTATGTGTTGAGAAACAAAAGCACTAGCACTGAAACAAGGGAAATACTGCATGGAGCCACAGGAATGACTATTATCCTGGATATTTCTGACATCACGACTTTTCATTATATGCTTCATTAGCTTGTTCCTTTTGAGAATTGATCCAAAATGGATTTGGAAAATGTATTCAGACATAAACACTTAAACAGTGAAGTGAATTCAGATTTCGAGGAACTGAACAGGAAAAACAGAGCAGTATGTAGTTGGATGGGACTGAACCACTGTAGGGACCAATCTGCACCATGACTGTGTTACTGGCCACCGGTAGTGAACACTTAAGATTTGGAATGTGAATTGTACAGTCGTCGTTTCAGCTTCCTGTGTCTTCAGAAATTCTTCTAGGTCTTGGGAGAACTCTGCTGTCATGAGAAATCTATATGAAAGGGATTGTAGTTTGTTGAAAATCATGCTTTTGGAGATTGGAGAATTAGAGAAATATTGTAGAACTCAGCTGTTCGTAGTGCGGAGATAAATAGAAGTAGAGGACAAAAATGAAGTCCCACTTGATGTAATTATCTTCCCAAGATAATAAAGGAGGTAGCAAGGCCATTGCCACTACCATAAAAGCTGGTTTTCCTTGACATTGGGGGTTTCTAGGATAAAAATTTGAGTTTGTGTAAGTTGTTCCAAGTTTAATTTTTGTTTTGATCACAATATTCTCTTCTCTTATGTAAAATTCAATTTACTTTGGGAAACTCAGGTTCAGTAGGTCAGTTCTGACAGAGAACATAACAGTCAGCTTTGAAGCAATGACTGGCAAAACTTCTTCTGCCCATCATGACTTGATGGCAGCAACATTTGGTGAATTCAGTATTCAAACTGCAAAATTGCAAACATCATGACCTTGTCATTGGATGCAAGTTTGCGACATTTGAAGATTTTGAGGATCAGATCCTGTAGCTTTGAGTATGTAATATTTTGTCAGCCCTTCTTCAAATTTAAGCATCAAAATGTTATTTTTCTGTATGCATCTTAATTTTTATTGTGTACTTAATTTGTACAAACTTTCTTAACTATTGTAAAATTTTGATGGTAACTTTTTGAAATTGTTAGCCATGCAACCAAATATATTGTAGTTTATATAGATAATTAATATTTATGGACATTCCAGAAAAACGTTTAGTAGATCTGCAAACTTGAGAGAATTCGAGTGACATATAGTTTCAATTTAAGGAAACATCTGCAATCCTGATAAAATTTTAGTGATATTAGTCTAAATTTAATGTAAAAATGGTGTTATCTGTCCAATCTTACGTTGCGTCAAAGCTAAGGAACATGCAGTAAGGCTAGATTACAGACAACTTACAGATGATAATTTCATATTTGCTATATCCAAAAGTACAATTAAGAGAGAAATGCTTACCTTGAAATCTTGAAATTACCTCTGCTGGCCAGAAACAAATCTCATTATAGGAATCATATCCAATCAGCAGGCATATCAAGTAAATGATCCCACACACAATCACCAATCCTGAGGTAATGAAAGGAACTCCCCCCCACCACTGCCCGATTCTGGTGGACAGACTTGCCTGGCATATTCAAGCAAAATAAATGTCAGTCAGTAGTATTAAAAAAAAAGGAAACTACACTATGCTCAAAGTACTTAGGAAAAGCAAGAAATTTGAAAATTCAGAAGGCGGGATCCTTCTTCAGTGCAAAGAGATCTTGGAATTTTATTCCAATAATTGATCATATACAATAAAGAAAGTATTTTTTTCTCTCCTCAAAAGAACAAAATCCAATCAAAGTCAATTACAATTATTTGGGTGAGAAAGCTCTTGTCGCAACTGTTATTTAAAGACAACAATTACATTTTTTTACAAATGAAACACTTAATTTTGTGAGCAGACCCTACACAACTTTTATTTGAAAAAGAAGCAACTTCTGAGTAAGATGGAAGGAAGAAGAGGGCATAGTCAAATGGCAAAGCTTTCACCAGAAAATATGCCCCTGTAATAAGTATGATAGTTTGATGCTTCAAACTTCATGGAGTATTTGGTGGGGAGAAACTTCTCCTTTTACAGACTGTTCCGAAATGAGGAATTTGCATCACAACCAATCAGACACAATTGCAAGTGAGCACTAAGAGGCTGTCTCAGATTTGGCAGACAGTGAGAGGTGGTAGGACTGGATCCTGCAAAGATGCAATATTTCATTGTAGTCTTCACCGTTTACTTAAGTTCAAATAAGCTCATATGTAGGCCATAATAGGAATCCATAGTCAAGTGTGCTTTTCTCTATATATCTGTTTTCTGTTGAATGTTAAGGACATCTCTGTATATGACCTGGCATATGAACCAGATTAGATGTGGATCTAAATTTAATTTTGATGAGGGCCTCTCTTTCAGACCTAGTATTTACTATATGCCTTGTTTTATAGGTTTTCAATAGGTGTGCTCCTTTTGAACACCTATGGAGGTACCTAACTCCATATCACACACATGTACCAATTGAAGTTGAATACAACAACCACATGATTACAGGAAGCATGCTTCCAATATTTGAAGGTGGGCTGTTGTGGTGGCAGCTAGTGCTCCAACTTATGCCTTTTTTATACCATTTTCTCTATATATAACAATAATAACATCGTGTTCTTTAAGAGACCTAAAGAAGGCCAAATGGGTGGTCCATTGTATCCCCCCCTCCTTCAAAGGAAAAATTGAAATTACTTTGATGGTGCGTCAAGGGGCAACCCAGGATTTTCAAGAGCTGGGTGCATCATTAGAAGCTAGAATGGGGCCTTGTTTTCAGCATCTGTGAGTTTTACACCCTTTGCTACAAACAATAAAGCTGAGATTGTAATGCCCCCGCCTAAAAAATTAGCAAGACATTAGAAACTTTATGATATCGCTTATCCCTAATTCACAGGTCCCATATATAATGAATTGATATTAGCCCCTTCAATAAGATTGTGATTCATATTGGTCCGCCATGACAAATCCAAATCTGCCACTTCGCAATACAAGGAATCAAATCAATTTTAAATGGTTTATGAAGACATTATGCTAGCCACTTTTATATCTGCTGCCAACCATTGGAGCTGTTTGAATATTTAAAGGAGGCGTTTTGTTTCTTAGAGGTTAGAGGACTCAATTAAAGATTTGAGTTTATAATAATTGTTTGCGATCTTATGTATTGATATCAGTCGCCACTTTTCTTGAAGTCTTTGCATATCTTATGTCTAAGGTAGCTGTACGATTCATTGAGGAAGACTTGGGTGGGCCCTTTCAATATTCCTAGTCTGCCGTACATGTTTCAAAAGAAATCACAAGACAATATTGTGGAGGGCATGAGCTGTTAAGAGAAAACCAAGTCATTCTTTGAAGACTTCCCAATCCTGTGCCTCAGCCACCACCTTTGGGGAGGTTTAGAACAAGTTTAAGGAAGCGACCAAATGAAGATAATTAATATTACACATAACTGGAATTAAATAAAGATTAAGTTGTTAAGAATGGTTGTGTCTCCTAAAAGGACAAGGTATATAAGGGAGATAAATCAAGGAGAATCATATCATGGAGAAGACATAATATTTGTTTTACCTTGTGTAATACAAATGAAGGATTCAGAAAACCTGAGGACGAAACCTCTCAAGATTAGAAATTAAGGACAGAAACCTTTAATTCCTCTTATCAAGTTAGTGGACAGAAACCCCTAACTTGGGCAGAAATTAGAAACATTTCAAAGACATTCATACAAAGAGAAATTGCTGCAAATTGGAAGAAAAATTACAGCAGAGGCTAAAGGATAAGTTTTATATTTTCAGAGATACATCATAAGCTTTAAATCTGACTTTTATAATAACAATTACAATTTTTAGGATTAATTAATATTTATAATTAACTATGCAACTATTACTGTGAGTTACGGTTATTTATTTAAGGAAAAATAAGGAAATTCCAGAGCAGGACATTACAGTGATAGTTGCCCTCAAAGGACTCAAGTTGGTCCTTCTCGAAATTCAAAAGATTGAAGTAGAAGGAGATTCACAGTTGGTAATCAATGCCATGCTCAAAGGCAGCACTCTTAATTGGCAGTTAGAAAACCTCCTTAAAGAACTTCAAGCCTGGCTCTAAAGTTTAGGCTCATTAGATTTAAGCATTGCTATAGGGAAGCCAATTAACCAGATGAACTTTTTAGCAAATACAAAAATTATTTTTGTAGCAACTTGATCACATGCACATGCCAAAAAGCCCACAGGGACATTTTTCCAAGGTTCAGGGTCCCAATAAATGCCTCCTTTTTCCATCTAAGAAAAACAATACTGTGTTCTCTATATATAATAATATTCTGAACGGGAGAATAGCAACAAAACTGGTACAGGAGAATAGCAACAAAACTCTCCAAGTTTTTGAAAAACTCAACTTGCCTCCACAAACTCATTTTGAAAAAAAAATGCCGATACTCACCATAACAAGCTAAAAAACTTCACAAAATATCATAAGTCTGGAAAAGCACAAAAAAAACTTGTTTTTTCCATCAAGCACACCTCCTGAACATATGAGAACCCCCCTTGTTCCTAACAACCTTATATTCTATGCCTTGTTTTGTAGACTTTTAATAGGTGTACCCCTTTAGAACACCTACGAGGGTGCTTAACTCCATATCACATATTAGCTTTTTTTAATCAACCATACACATATTACATAATTGGAACTTGATTACTATTGCTTTGAAGGTGCTACTTGGATTCAATTATGACTTTGAAATCACTGAATTATGAATTTCAATTCATGAGTATTTTGAATTTTCGTTATTACAAGTTATGAGGTATTTAATATATATGTTGTCGTACTGTACCCAGACCAAAAAAAAAATTGTTGTATCTGCATACCCCAACCTCGTACCCGTACCTGAACTCGAACCACGACCGGCAACTTAGGTGTAGTGGCAGAAAATACTCCAACTTAGGCCTTGTCTTGTACCATTTTCTCTCTATATAATAATAATAAAAAAAAATTCTCTATATATAATACTATTCTTTTCACCTGTCCGAATAAAAGGGAGTTAAAAAATCATTTGAAGAGGAAACATTCTGAACATGTTGTGGCATGCAGAATTGTCTTTAACTGGCACAGGAGCATAGTTAAAAACTTGCCAAGTTTTTAAAAAAAAATTATAATGCACCGTTGAAAACTCATCTTGAAAAAGTATACCCAAACCCACCATAACTCACTAAAAAACCTGCCAAAATATCGGGAGTCTGGAAAAACACAAAAACACTCTGTCGTTCCATACAGCACACTAGGTATATAAGACCCCCTTTTCTATATCATCTTATGGTCTATGGCTTGTTTTATAGAATTTTAACAGGTGCACCCCTTTGGAACACCTATGAAGGTACTTAATTCCATATCATACATGTGTACCAGTTGAAGCTGAACACAGCAACCACATAATTAGAGGGAGCACACTTCCTGGTATTTGAAGGTTGGCTGTTGTGGTGGCAGCAAATTCTCCAACTTATGCCTTGTTCTCTACCATTTTCTCTATATGTTGTTATTATTAATAATCTATGTTGGCAAATCCAAATCAGGTATGGGTACAGATATAGGGGTGTGGTGCACCAGTATGGCAATTTTTTTGGGGGGGCTGGATACGTTTTGGGTACATCTGCACAAAAAACATATAAAAATCATAAATGCATACATATTTGCAGCATAAAAATAGGAATTAAGTTGAGAATACCACATATCATGCATATGCTAAACAAAAGTTACAAAACTACCATAAATATCACAAATACAATATACTAATTCGATATTTGTCAGACTCAAATGTCATGATAGATACTCATTGTTCAATATTAAAATAATCAGTGTCATATGGGTCTTCAGCAAGACCAACATTATGATCATCGTTGACATTAGATGATGTACGTAGATTAGAAGAACCACAAGCAGCCTCACCGCCACTCCCAGTAAAAGTATGCTGACTATATGACTCCTCAAAAAGTGAAGATTATGTGTCAGCAGAAACATCCAAGTCAGCTTTCTCAAGGTCTATATCCTACAACTACGCTGCCCCTTCCTTGTACTCCAATATTAAAGCTTAAACATTTAATAAATCATAGCTCAGCTCCAATTATAATTTAAATTTAAATTATTAAATCTTACACATTTCACAAATCATAGCTCAACTCCAATTATAATTTAAATTTAAATTATTAAATCTTACACATTTCACAAATCATACCTAGCTCCAAATGTAATGTGAATTCTACGTTACCGGATTCGCCCAGGACCTGGACAAATCAGGGTCCAGTTCGAACCGGATCTGTGATCCGGTCTGGTCCACCTATGGGTACAGACAAGGTCCACCCAAAACATGCCGGATCCGTCTCTGACCAACCCGAGCGGTTTGGAGGAGAACCCGAGGCCCAAAATTCGACGGCGAACCCGCCCCAGAAGACGCCTTTTTTTTTTTTAATATTTTAAGTCATTTTGACTTTTTCTATTCGCCCTAGAATGAAAAGGCAACCCTAAAAACACATTTTAAACACAAAATGAAATCCATTTGAACTCATTTTGTTTGCAAAACACAAATAGTTTTCATTGTGACTAAACTTGCATATTTGTTTGTGATTGAACAAAGAGGCTTGAAGATTGATTCTTGAAGGTTGAAAATCCATTGCACCACTATTCCTACACATTTGCAACTATTTAGAGGCTGCCAAGAAGATCAGAGGAGGAGATTTTTGCAAAGAGGTAGGTTTTATTTTTATTTTATTTTTTTGCATTTTTAAACAAAAAACAAATTCTTTTCAACTTCTTTTTTTTTTAAATCTTAGTTTATATGAATGTATCACTATGCTTAACTAGTTAACATATTAAACAAGTTAGGTTTTTTGTTTGTTTTTGTTTTGAATGTCTTGTTTACAAAGCTTATTGCCACACCCACAGGAATTACAATGGCAGCTAGTTCTAGCTCCGCAAGCCAATCTAAATTCAAAACCGATCCAAACTCACCTCTTTGGACGTATGTTGAAATGATACAACCGGTTCCAGGTGGTGGGGGGTACATTTGGAGATGCAAGGGGTGTGATGTGCAATATTCTTGTTCATATAGTCGGGTGAAAGCCCATTTATGTAACACCCCTAGGATAGGGATCAAAGCTTGCCCAGGAAGAATAAAAAACCTATACCACCAGAGCAAGTGATGGCATACATCATGGAGCAACAAGCAACAGATAAAGCAGCAGATCATAAAGCATTAGCAAGTTTATCAAAGAAAAAAAGTAGAACTCAAGGAATGGAGCCTCCATCTATTCCCACTGTTGTGGTAGAGAGCCACCCATTTTTGGTCGCTCCTCAAGAGCAACCCACAAGCACTCCAAATAAGAGACCAAAGGGACATTTGGAAACATCATTTCAAAATGAGGCTCGAGATATTGTTGACCAACATATAGCCAGATGCATCTATGCAAATGGTTTGTCATTCAATGTTGTTCGCTCACCATATTGGAAAGAGATGGTGAAAAAAATTAATGAGGCTCCAAAAGGGTGTAAAGGCCCGGGTTATGAGAAGGTGCGTGGCACCTTATTGGAAAATGAGGTCAAGAGTGTAGAAGATGCATTCAAGCCCATAAGGGATTCATGGATTGAGACAGGGGTGTCAATTGTCTCCAATGGATGGAAAGATGTAAAAAATCGGCCTTTGATCAATGTCATTGCAGTGTCCCCTAAAGGGGTAATGTTTTTGAGAGTTCTGGATTGTGAGGGGCAGGTGAAGGATGGAAATTTTATTGCTAGCATTCTCATTGCAGCCATTGAGGATGTGGGACCTCATAACGTTGTTCAAGTGATAACAGACAACGCAAAAAATTGTAGAGCTGCTAGGTTGATGGTTGAGGAACAATATTCACATATCTTTTGGACACCTTGTGTTGTCCACTCTCTCAATTTAATGCTACAAAAGATTGGGAAAAAAATTGATTGGATTAGAGAGTTTTACGCAGAGGCCGAGGAGATACGAATGTTCATCACCAACCACCACATGTCGCAAGGCATATTTAGATCATTTTCTACATTGGAGTTGTTGAAGGTAAGTGAAGCAATATATTTTTTCTATGCTTTAATTGTTCTTTAAAGTTTGTTTTTAAATGTTTAAATTTTAATTATTTTATTTTTTATTTTTGATATTTCAATAGGTTGTTGAGACCCGTTTGCCTCAAACACAATCGCCTTGAGACGACTTATGAAGGTCAAAAAGGCTCTTTCCAGCATGGTTATTAGCCATAATTGGTCCGTATGGAGGTAAAGCAACACTGAGAGGGCATCAAATGTTAAGGGGATGATCCTAAATGACTCTTGGTGGGATCGTGTGGAGTATCTCCTTAGTTTCACCGAGCCCATTTTGAGCACAATTCGTCATACTGAGTTGGAGAAGCCTTGCATGGGGGAGATATATGATGGCATTGATTCAATGATAGAAAAAATAAAGACCATCATAAATGAGAAGAAGCAAGATCCTCAAGATATTTTGTTCAAACAAGTGCACGAAATTATTGAGGATAGATGGAACACAATGACAACCCCACTGCATCTTCTTGCATTTGCATTGACTCTAAAATATTATGGTGCTGAGATTCTTGCGGTGCCAATTAGGATCCCCCCATGGAGAGATTATGAAGTGTCTGAAGGGTACAAGGCAGCATTTCGTAGACTCTTCCCTGATCCAGAATTGCAGGATATGGTCACGAATGAGTTCATTGATTTTGTACACTCCAATGGTCAAAGCATTAAGGCTCTTCGTGACAAATTCAAGAAAGATGCTTATCTACTGTTAATTCTTGCTTATATACTATTAATTCTTGCTTTTAGGCTGTATATAAACGAACCCAACCCCCAAAAAAATTTGGCCCAATCCACGAACAGAACCCGCAAACTTGAACCCGAACCAGAACCGGCAACTTAGTGTAAATTTAATTCACCAACTCACTTCAAATAACCTAACACACCTCTTGTTTAAAATTTTTAAAAAAAAAAAACAATCTACAAAATATTCTAAATATATACAACAGTTGTGGATTGATCAATACACAGATGTCAAAACCAACAAACAAACAACAACCTCACAGTGGAGTCAAGAAAACACATGTAAGACCACGAGCCTCAAAGCGGTTAATCATTAATGACATCCACGAAACAGTGGTGTTCATAAACACCAAAGCTTTCACAAAAAAAAATGCCAGTATCACTTTTTGGCCAAGGGGAACTTAGCCTTGGAAGTGGTGGTCTTCTTTGGCAGCAGCACTTGATGAATGTTGGGCAGCACACCACCATGGGCAATGGTAATGCTCCTCCAAAGTTTGCCCAGCTTCTCAATGTTATGAATGTCAATTTAGGATTTAGGGCAACATTTTGAAGGTCAAAAATCAAAGAAAATTGGTCAAATCACATTGAAAACAATGTCCGCCACCTGGAAACGCCTTGGATTCACTTTGGAATCTCCTCAACAGACCTGGAATTGCTCAGGTATGCCCAGGTTCGATTTCAAATGATTCCAGCTTAAAAATTTTGTGCCCTGCCCAAATCTGAAGACGAATCAGTTCCAATTATGATTCCACTACATTTCATACCCAGAATTGTCAGGGTTTCAGTCCGATTCAGTAACTTGGTTAATAATAATATGTTCTCTATTTAAGATAATATTCTCTTCCCCTTGTCAGAATAAAAGGGAATTAAAAAAGTATTTGAAGAGGAAACATTCTAAACACATTTTGACATGTGGAATTGTCTTTAATGGGCACAGAAGCATAGTTATAAGACTCACCAAGTTTTTAAAAAACTCATACTTGCCAAAATATTGTGGGTCTGGAAAAACACAAAAAATAACAGTTGTTTTAATCAGCATGCCTCCTGGGTATATGTGACCCCCCTTGTTTCAATTCAATGTATAATCTATACTTTGTTTTGTAGAGTTTTAATAGGTATATCCTATGTTCCCCGGGGACGCATCCCCTGCCCAAATTGACCCATACCCGTCCCGGGGACGTTCCGGGGACGCGGGGACGGCCAGGGGACGTCCCCTTTTTTTAGGGGACGTAGGGGACGGCTAGCCGTACCCGGTACGGCCGGGACGTCCCCCGACTGTACCGAGTACGGCTAGCCGTCCCCTACGGCCCAACAACGTTGGCACTTAAAAAATTAAAAAAAAAAAACTCACTTAAATTAAAAAAAAAAAAAGGGGATGGGGGGGCCCACAAGGACCCCCACATCCCTCATAAACTTACCTAAACCTAAAAAATGCCTTATATCATGCAAAAAAAAAAAACATACATTCATTACCTCATTTTGGCACTTTTGAACAGCAGCTTGAAGAGGAGAAATAACAGTTGGAGGAGGCTAACAGCAGTGAAGGGAAGGCAATAGGGCATCAAATCATCGTCATTTAAGGTAAGATCGACATTCTTTGTTTTGTTTTCATATTCCTTTGCATTTTTTTTAGTTTTTTTTTCAATTTCAAACACATGTGGAGGGTTTTTAGTTTTTTTTTTTTTTATGTTTGCTTGCAGCTGTCTATTAGCATTTTTTCAAACAAAAAACAATGAGCAGCAGTGACAATAGTGAAAGTTCTGAAAATGACATTGAAATTCAAGTGCAACGGCAATCAAGTAGAACTAGAGGCCGTAAAAAGAGTGGGGGTTCTGCTAGTGGCAGTGGTACAGCAGAGAATGTCAGTTCATCCAAATCCAATCCATTTGAATGCCCCTCCAAAACACTTGTCACTTATACAAAAGGCCCATATAATCCTAAAAAACCTCTCTTACAATTTGCAACCCGCATAGACACTGACAAACAAAAGAATACTGGGGGGTCTAGAATATGGCTTTGTCACATTTGCAATGAAACCTATAGGGGCAGCTATACAAGAGTTTATTCTCACCTTTTGCACTTGGGTGGAGTGGGGGTAAAAGGTTGTAAAAAAATTACCCTAGCTGAGAAGGTGGAGGCAACTAGGTTGCACATGGAGGGGGAGGCAAGATCTAAGGGATTGTCAATGGAGAGTATGCCTAGTATGCCTGAGTCATTGCCTTCACAAAGCCAAGTGGAAGAGGTTTCTAGTAGGGGAAAGAAAAGAGCTACTACTGTTGCAGGGTTGTTTAATGCACAAACACGAGAGGTGGCTGACTCTTCCATTGCCAAATTTTTCTTTGCTCATGCCGTACCATTTCATGTGGCACGCTCTCCCTATTTCAAACAAATGTTAAGAGATGTTATAGCTGTTGGTCTTTCATATGTCCCCCCTGGAGAACATAAGCTACGCACCACCTTACTTGACAAGGAATATTCTCAAGTGAGTATCTTGATGGAGGACATGAGGCAAACTTGGATTAGGGATGGTTGCTCTATTGTTATGGATGGGTGGACCGACATCAAATGTCGGCCACTCATCAATATCATTGTCACATGTCCAGCTGGCTCTTATTTTCTTAGAGTTATTGATTGTACAGGGAGGAGGAAGGATGCTCACTTCCAATTTCAGATTTTGAAGGATGCCATTGAAGAGATTGGGGCATCTAATGTTGTCCAAGTGGTAACAGATTCAGCCCGTGTATGTAAGTCAGTTGGTTTGATGGTGGAGGGTGCTTATAAGCACATTTTCTGAACTCCATGTTGTGTTCATGCATTGAACAATGCATTGAAAGACATTGGGAAGATTGCTTGGGTGAAGGAAGTGGTGGCAGAAGCTAGAGATATACAGATGTTCATTTGCAACCATCAAACCTCACTTGCACTTTTCAGGACTTTTTCGAAGAAGGAATTCCTCAAGCCTGTGGAAACTAGATATGCCAGCTATTTCATTTTGCTAGAGAGGATGGTTGAGGTGAAGGAGCCTCTACAATTATTGGTGGTTAATGCAGAATGGAATAGATGGCCAGAGTCAAATTCAGCTGAAGGAAAAAGTGTAAGGCAAAAAATGGCCAGAGTCAAATTCAGCTGAAGGAAAAAGTGTAAGGCAAAAAATCCTTGACAATGATTGGTGGTCCACAATAAGGTATGAAATTGTTTCAAATTGAAATTTCAAATTGCTGATTTTTTTTTGTTTATATTATGATATTCATATTTATTATTATCATTTTATTAAAAATTTAATTTTTGTTCTTAAATTGCTGATTTTTGTAACTTGTGTTCACTTGCAGCTATGTTTGCTCTTTCATTGCACCTGTTGTGGATGTCATAAGATATGCTGACACAGACTCTCCTAGTCTTGGAGAGATTTATGAGACATTTGATAGCATGCTTGGGAAAATGAAGCAAGCTATTCAAAGCAAGGATCCTACTTTGGGATTTTATGAGGAGCATCTTAGGCCCATTGTGACGCAGAGGTGGGACACTATGAACACCCCACTTCATATGGCAGCATATGCTCTAAATCCCAAATGGTATGTTTCTAGACCTGGAAGAGTGCCTCCATCTCATGATGATGAGGTGAAACAAGGGTTCATGAGGGCCCTTGAAAAAATGTATACCGAGGAGGAGGCTTCTTTACTTCGCTCACAATGGATGGCCTTTGTCAATCTACGTGGTCCAAACTTCAGCAAAAAAGAGGCGAGGATGGATAGAGCTACATTAGCTCAAACTGACCCTATTGGATGGTGGATGTGGCATGGCATGGATGCACCAGAATTGAGGACACTTGCCACTCGCTTGCTTGGACAGATTGTCAGTTCCTCTGCTGCAGAGAGGAATTGGTCCACATATAGCTTCATTCAGTCAGTGAAGAGGAACAAACTTACCTCTAGACGATCAGAGAAGTTGGTGGCAGTGCATAGTGCCTTGCGGCTACAAGATCGACAAAGACCTGAGTATCGTCAGACTCCAACTGCACGTTGGGATGTTGATCCAGAGGATGTTATGCAGATTGATGAGGAGGAGGCACAGAAGGGATTGGTTGGGGTTCCATTGGATGAGGGTCTACTAGACCCTCATGGTGGCAGTGATTCGGATTCAGATTCTGATTTTGATGCAGTATTAGGAGAGGCTGATTAGGGACAGCCATATACTCTATGTTTTTGTCATTTTGTTGTTGAAACATTTTGTTGTTGAAACTTGAAACTTGCAGCCTTTGAGCATTTTGATATAATATATATGCAGATTGTCATTGAAAACAATTAAATTTGGTTTATTTGTTTGCCAATTCTCATGTGACAAGTTGAAAACTAAGTTCAAGTGTAATGTTATGGTTATGTATGCTTGTTTTAATGTTCTATGATGTCTAGAATGAATGCCTTATCAATTTATCATCTAAATATTTGAAATATCCTTATATTTTTTAAAAAAACCTTATTTTTTTAGTAGCCGTCCCCTGCCATCCCCTAAAAAATGGCCAAAAAAAATCACCGTCCCCGAAACTCGTCCCCCCGTCCCCGTCCCCGGTACTTGGGGGAACATAGGGTATATCCCTTTTGAACACCTATGAAGGTACTTAACTCCAACCGTGTACTGGCTGAAGTTGAACACAGCAACCACATAAGTACAGGGAGCACTCTTACCAATATTTGAAGGTTGGTTGTTGTGGTGGCAACAAATGCTCCAACTTGTGCCTTGTTTTGCACCATTTTCTCTATATAAAACAATAATAATAGCATGTTCTTTATATATAATAATGTTCTCTTCAACTTATCAGAACAAAAGAGAGTTATCTGAAAAGGGAACATTCTGAAAATATTTTGACACGTGGAATTGTCCTTAAATGACACTGGAGCATAGTAACAAAACTCACCAAGTTTTTGAAAAACGCACCTTGAAAAAGGTTAAAAACTCACCCATACTGACCTTAACTCACTAAAAACCTTGCCAGAATATTGTGGGTCTAAAAACACAAAAAAAATATCAGTTGTTCCATTCAGCATGCCAACTAGGCATATGCGACCCCTGCTGTGGAATGAAGGAACTCGTTTTGTTGCCTTAAGGTTTCAACCTCATGATGAAACTCAAAAGCAAATCAAATGCTCCAACTTGTTTTGAAGGTTGGTTGTTGTGGTGGCAACAAATGCTCCAACTTGTGCCTTGTTTTGCACCATTTTCTCTATATAAAACAATAATAATAGCATGTTCTTTATATATAATAATGTTCTCTTCAACTTATCAGAACAAAAGAGAGTTATCTGAAAAGGGAACATTCTGAAAATATTTTGACACGTGGAATTGTCCTTAAATGACACTGGAGCATAGTAACAAAACTCACCAAGTTTTTGAAAAACGCACCTTGAAAAAGGTTAAAAACTCACCCATACTGACCTTAACTCACTAAAAACCTTGCCAGAATATTGTGGGTCTAAAAACACAAAAAAAATATCAGTTGTTCCATTCAGCATGCCAACTAGGCATATGCGACCCCTGCTGTGGAATGAAGGAACTCGTTTTGTTGCCTTAAGGTTTCAACCTCATGATGAAACTCAAAAGCAAATCAAGCCTTGCAAATCCACCTTATATTCTATGTTTTCAATAGCGCAGGACAAGAACAAAAGAGACTCTATGGAAAGGGTTCAAAGCTGCTGATGGATTATTGGCGCGTTTATTATCAATTGTAATGTAGGCTGAAAAAGAAATTTATTTTTGTAAAATATCCTGTATTTTATGAGTTTTTAACATGCCAATTTTAGGACATTTTTTTATGTGTTAGCATTGCCTAGTCCAAGTCTCATAGCTCTTAGCACCACTCCTCTAGGATCAGTTAATTCAGAAGATAGCTTGTTCAAAGATGTATACTAGGATACACTAAATATGCATTACACAGACCTGGGGCTAGGGTTCTTAGTATCATATCGAAATCTCCTGCTGAATTAAGGTTTAGTGCTTACATAAAAAGTCTATAAGATTCACTTCCTTATTATTCTTTGAGTCGAAGGAACCAGAATACCTCTGATTGATTTAGAAAAACCTGAAAAAAAACTAAAAGGAAAGGTCAAATGGGATGAGTTCATGTGATAAATCATCAGGGCTTTTAAAGAGGAGACCTGTATTCAAATCCACAGGAGACATGTTACATGTTTAAATGTTCAATTGGAAACTACATGTTAAATGTTGAACTCCATAAAGTACCACATCCAGAATCTGGAGGTG
This sequence comes from Cunninghamia lanceolata, assembly GCA_027924645.1. Lineage (NCBI taxonomy): Eukaryota > Viridiplantae > Streptophyta > Pinopsida > Cupressales > Cupressaceae > Cunninghamia > Cunninghamia lanceolata. The sequence continues at coordinate 4,772,148 of BSBN01000942.1, forward strand.
TTAAGTGTTGAAATGGATATACTAACACATCCAATTCTAAGGGTAGCATACCCCAACCAATGAAGCCAGGGGCAAGTCCTGGGCTAATTTGGGTGAATTTGATGAATATACACCCTTCCATTGTGGCAGTCAAGTTTACCAATCAAACAAAAAAAACTAAAAGGCAAAGAAACATCCGAACAAAACTAATCAGCACGGGGACCCAGAGAAAAAGTCATGAAATCCCTTTACTGTTACAGATATTTTTGTTGTCTTTTGATTGGCTACACGTAGAAACAGCTACAAACTTAAACAGAAGTGAACATGTCCCGCCATTAAATTTTTGAAAAAAGGCAAGAATAAGTAGGAGAAAAACATTCAACTGAGAATTTAATTGTATAATGCAAATAGTAACCATGCCTAGTAAGACCTATAAATAAAAAACTAATTCGGATCTCTTTTTTCCACAAAAATCATTATTAATTGAAAAATTAGATATATAAAAAAAAAACCCTAGAATTTTCTATGAACTAACCTCGGTGACGATGTTGGATCTCATGCTGCCAATTCAGAGCTTTTTTTTTTTTTCCCCCTCTTCCTTGGCCAGAGAATTTACATAATCAATGCATATGAAATGTATGGATTTTGATTTAGGATTTATTCTGAAAAAAAATTCTGCGGCTGTGCTCTGTCGTTCTACAAATCTATGGAGGCAAGTTTGCCGTCTACCAACAGCATTTTTTTGTCCGTTGTCCAACTGTTGTTACATAAACGAGAAAAGTCGAGAAAAGTCTACCTATCAACCGTCGAGCATATACTTTCCTTGTGCGCTACCCAATAATTGGGGGGCCCGCGGTCCTTTTTAGAAAATTAGCCGATAGGCTTTTATATGTGAGCATTATAGTGTTCGGACCTAGTGGCCTAGTCTTTGAACCTCCTATGGGTGCAAGTGCTAGTATATTTTTGTCTATTATTGTCGTAAGAAGTTGAGTTTAATTGATGAATAGAAGATTGTAATAACGTCCATGAGACCATAGCAGCTTATGAGAGTATAAGTACCGAAATCATGCACAGCCTCCGCGAAGACCTCGATAATGACTCACAATCCTTGTCACGTACATGTAAGCATGGAAAAATGCTCTATCAGCAGCGATTCTCTTGGTAGCATGTGATTTCTTCTTCCTTTTGGTTCTTCCCTTTTGTCGTGCTAACCCTTTCCTCGCTTTCGACACTTTTTGACACTTGTCAATTTGTGTTTCATGTGCTTGTGACTTTGTCCCTAAGCTTTGTATTCATCTATTTGTTGTGTTTTAACCTTTCCCTAGTGTTTGTCATTCATTCCCACCCCTAGGAGCCCTCTAGAGGAACTCCCAAGCCATCTCCAACTTTCGGTTTTCAGTTCCAGTCAACCAGTACAAATCTTCCCATATTATTTCTAGATCTCCCCCGAGAGATCCGTCTTTTGCAAGTGGAGATTTGGTTTTTGACCCCTGTTTGACCGGTTTTCGGAGGTAGTTCACCTCCTTTTCCCCTCATGATTCATCTCCCATCCTGCACTTTCACCCAGGACCCCTCCTCTGAGTGTCACCCCTAGGCGACCCTGATTAGCGAAAGGGGCAACCAGGTGGCGACCCTGCCATCTTTCCCAGCCACAATTCAACTCGAATTTTTGGCCAAAAATAGTTATGTTTTAATTTGTTTTTGCTTCTGTTTACATGGAATTTTGTCCTAAACTTAGAGTTAACTATTTCATGCCTTTAACCATGCATATTTAGCTCCTTTTTATCTTTAGTTATCAACTCATGCATTCTTTTAACTTCATTTCTTCTTGAGTGATAAGTTATAATGGTTTGTTCACTCCCTTATTAGCCCAGATCACTCTTGTGTCTTCTAAGTTAACTCTTCAATCAAAGGGAGTTAACTCTCCATCCTCTCTACCTCTTTTAGCCTCTTCAAACCTATAAATACCCCCATCCCCCAAGCACAAAGGGAGGCAATTTCATTTGTGTGCATAGTTCCTGTAGGTTTTTGCTCTCCAACTAGCATCCACATGCTCAAGTAGGCTGTTCGAGCCTTTTGTTTTTTATTGTTGTCTTATCAAACTTTCCTAAAAGCTCATATAGCGTCGATACGCTGCCCACATCACAAGCCACGGTGCTCACAAAGCTCACATTGAGCTCTCATTCAAGTTTCCAAAAGCTTCTTTTTACATCCCTTTCTTATTGTTACCAAGAGGATCACCCCGCTATTGCAAGAGGATAAGAGGTTTCTGTAAGCACAAAAATTACGCACAGCTTCCACGAGGACCCCTATGATGATTTGTAATCCTTCTCACATACACCTAAGCATAAAATAACATCCTCTCAGCAGCAATCCTCTTGGTGACGTGTCATTTATTTCATCTTGTGTTGTTTCCCCTTTGTCGTTTTCTCTCTCTTTGTTGTCGACGCTTTTTGACACTTGTCGAATTGCATTTTCTGAGCTTATGACCTTGTTCCTAAGCCTCGTATGCATCTTGTAGGTGAGTTTTCACCTTTCCCCAATGTTTTTCATCTTCTCCAACCCCTAGGAGCCTTCTAGAGGTCCCCCCTAGCCATCTCCCCCTATTATTTTCAGATCTCCCACCTGGAGATCCTGCTTCGCGAGTGGAGATTTGGATTCTTGCACATGGCTGACATGTTTTTAGAGGTAGAACCCCTTCTTGTCTCCTCTTCTTCCATCTCCCATCCAAAACTTCAACCTAGGTGCTCTCCCTCTAGGGTCGCCCATGGGTCATGTTGGTGTTTCAATTCGCACCTCTGCAATGCGAGTTGGAAACAGACAGCTATGCACAGATAAACTGCTCTCCTATTATGAGGGGGAATTCCCTTTTCGTTGATGTTCGGTTAAAAGATAAATAAAACAAATTTACCTATCTTCTTTTTGTTTCTCAGCTGCGAGCACAAGGTTATAAAACTCTAATCACTGCAGCAGACATTTTTCCTTTTTAAAACTTCCAACTACAACTAGACCTAAACTAAATAACACTTTTAATCTCCTAAGTAAATTCAGAGCAAAGGGATTAAAAGTTAACAAGGAATGATTTGTTTTTAACAAAAAAGCTTTAATAAACTTCTTCCATATCACATCAAAAGACTCGTTGTACTTTAAGATGAAAGCTGAAATACTTCCCTGAGATCATACAGGGTACCATCTTCTTTTTCATATGAACACGGGATCTAAGAAACAAAAGATCTCATGAACTTGAGAACATTTACCACTTTTTCTTTCCATTCTGCTAACTCTAAGATTATACTGTCATAAGTTTTTACTATGAAAAGATACTGTATTTTCCAAGTAGAAATAATCTTGTTATTTTCAGTTGAATCAATAGAATTACATGTTATCTTCAAGTCGGAGATAATGACCTCAAACACCGGTCTATTTTCAGCCAAAGTCTATTGTAACCCCTGAATGCCTTGACGCAGGTCATGAGCGTTGTACATTAATTGATAGATCTATGAAAGTACAAATCTACCTTTAGTCACGAATTCTTCCACCCAATCCTTCATGTGCCTCCCATAGATGACCAATCGACTGAACTGTTGTTGATCGGCCGATGATCCCAGAATCGGAGGAAGCAATAAATCGGCTTGTGATGTGCCATGAAAAAGATTTGAAACATACTACCTCAATTGCCTAATTTCAGCCTTGAGGGATGCTTTATCTTCTCCGTCTTTCAACACCCTCTCCTTCAGATTATCTGTTGCAACCTCAAAGAGATTTACATCTATATGTCGGGTACTCCTACCAAGATTAGCTTTGACAACCTTGAAGTCATCAACCTCAATATCATCAACATTTTTATCTTCTGGCGGTGTTGCAGTTTTAAGGATCATTTCTCCATCCGCATTCTTTTCAACATGAACTTGCTTCTTAGAATTCATGTCTGGTGTGTCCTGATAGATGATTTTAAGCTCTGTCAAGTTCAACTGATATGAAGTCTTTCTCCTCTTCCTACCCAAAATGTTCTCTAGCCAAGATGAGTCATCCTCACTTAGAAACTCGGTTCTAACTTCATCAACTCCTGATGGACCAATATGTGTCTCAAAGTTATGAACCGGTGAATCTGGCTCTGAATCTATATGAATGGGAGAAGAACTTGGTGAAGAAGGTGGAGAAACATGAATTGAAGGCATTATTTCAACATGTGGTGCTGGTTTAGTAGGAACTTCTAATGCAACTGTTGGTTGTTCCTGCTGAAAATGAACTGGAGACTCAACATTTTTCCTCTTCAACTTGGCCATTTTTGTTCCTTCTAGAAGGACGCTCATAGCTTTAACTAGTGGCAATAAATGACCAATTGACTGAACTACTGCAGATCGGCCGGTGATCCTAGAACTGGAGGAAGCAGTAAATCGGCATGTGATGTGCCATGAAAAAGATTTGAAACATACTGCCTCAGCTACCTAATTTTTGCCTTGAGAGCTACTTTATCTTCTTCGTCTTTCAACACCCTCTCCTTCACATTATCTACTACAACCTCGAAGAGATTTACATCTGTATGCAGGGTACTCCTACCAAGATTAGCTTTGACAACCTTGAAGTCATCAACCTCAATATCATCAACATTTTTATCTTCTGGCGGTGTTGCAGTTTCAAGGATTGTTTCTCCATCCGCATTCTTTTCAATGTGAACTTGCTTCTTAAGTTTCCTATCTGGTGTGTCCTGATAGACACTTTTAAGCTCTATCAAGTTCAACTAATATGAAGTGTTTCTCCTCTTCCTACCCAAAATGTTCTCTAGCCAAGATGACTCATCCTCACTTGGAAACTCGGTTCTAACTTCATCGACTCCTAATGAACCAATATGTGTCTCAGAGTTATGAACCGGTGAATCTGGCTCTGAATCTATATGAATGGGAGAAGAACTTGGTGAGGAAGGTAGAGAAACATGAATTGAAGGCATTGTTTCAACATGCGGTGTTGGTTCAGTAGGAACTTCTAATGCAACTGCTGGTTGTTCTTGCTGAAAATGAATTGGAGACTCAACCTTTTTCCTCTTCAACTTGGCCATCTTTGTTCCTTCTAGAAGGAAGCTCATAACTTTAACCCTTTATTTTGGTTTATAAGTGGAAGGTTTTGATGGTTGAACTATTGGCAGCTCTGCAATCGGAATGGCTTCTTTCTGCTTATTTTTCAAGAATATCATACTATTTTTGATAACTCAGCTTGTTCTTTCCTCGATCAAGGTGTTCTCTTTGGCTGACCAATTAACTGGTGGCAATGGTTGTTGCTCAACCTAATCTTTGAAATATGTGGGAAGTAAAACTTCACCATCATCTGACAAGCCCTCTATATCTTCTGACAGGATATCAACCAACTGTTGAAGAGTAAACCTGTTGTAACTATGTTTTCACACTTCAAGAGTTCATCTGCGCAATTAGCTCAAAAATCTTCAACTGCAGGTGTATGTACACAATTTTGACCAAGGTATGATGCAAAAACTCCATGAGGATCATATGAAGTCCTCCTGTCGAAAAACTTAAGACCATACTTCGATGATTCACTACCAATTACTTTGGCATCTACTCCAAATCTATATCTGTAAATACCCATTCCAATTAGAAAATTGAAAGCCGCTTTGCGCTTGCTACGTAGAAATGTATGAACTTCATAGACTTGCCTCATAAATTCCATGAACGCTACCTCATCTGTAGGACATCTCGGCAGCATGGTTGGCTCACCTGAGAAGCCATATACTCTAATGTAGGAGAAAGTGGGAAACTGGATAAACCAATCAGCCCATTCCGCCATTGCCAATCTGGCATCAATTGAAAATCGTATATGCAACTCATTATCCAGATCTCGCACTGCATGCATAAAGAATGCATCATTTACCCACCTATAATGTCGCTCAGCCTAAGAAAATTCTAACTACGAGAAATGGTGATAAACATGTTGAATGCTCAAAGTTCCAACAATATTTAAACCTCTAAACTAACCTTGAAAGGCAATCAGATATACAAGGTATGACATCATATGGAATTCATGGGCCCTTTGAAAATTAATTATCTGCCAATGGAGACTATCACTGATGAGTGCTGACCAATCATAGTATTCGGTTCCGTCAACAATCTAGGACATGATGTAAAACATCCAAGGTTGAAATTTGTTAGCATCTGCTTGACATGTAATTCGGCTTAGCAGAGTAATCATTATTGCATGTTCTTCCTTGAATTCTCCACGTCCAACATTCTTTGGCATAACATTCAACTTTTCTTTCAACCATCTATGAGCAATCTTTTTTCGATACTTTTCTTTATCATTGTGCCACTCTCTTGCATTCTTCAATTGAAATGACTAAGTTTTCTCTCCATATTGGCACTGAAAAACACTTCTCAATATCATTTGGCCTGAGGCTACAGAAAACACGTCCATCTGCTGATTGGATTTCTCTTGTGACTGAATTGTAATGCTTCATACAATCAATTACAAATTTGATACTTTGCACTGTGATGGGGAACGAAGCTACTGCAAATAACCCGGAGTGATTCAGATTTTTGATAACGTTGTTTCCTACATCTTCCAAATGATGAAAATTGAACACTAGAAGCACCTTGTGCAAATCTATCTCGAAAGTTCTCAGGTAATCGTGAACCAACGTCATTTTAGGCTTGATCTCAATGAGAGAGTACTCCATACTGAAAGATTTGAAGAATGACTATGAACATGCCTATGTCAAAAAAATCTTGGACAAAACGCTGAAAATTACTTGTTGATTTCTTCTAAAAGCATAATGTAAGCGAAAAAGTTGGCACATGGGATTTGTAGGCAATCCCATTTTGAAGCAACCCAGATTGTCAGATTTTGAAAAAGCTGAGGAATTCCTGAAAAAGTAGCAAAAAAGCATATTCCCAGAAAAATAAAATTTCCCAATCTTTAAGAGGATGAAATTCTGAATGGACCCATCTCGATAAAAATTGAAAAAGCTTCGGCCCTATTTATGAAAAATGATCCCCTAGAAAAAAGGACCTTGAAAAAGCGTGCCTCCTTGCTTCCTCATCCCGAAACTATGAAGAATGTTGAAAAAACACTTCGTTTGGGTCTTCGAATCTTTATGGAAAAAAAATAAAAATCTTCCTCCTCTGGATGCAACCTGCAGAATTAATTAATAAAAGAAGCCAAAAGCTTGTCTTTATAGAACTTTAGGGCAAAAAAGCAATGTTCTTTGTGAAAGAATAAAGCTTGAGTCTTATCCATGAAGAAAGCATCTTTTAAAGCACAAATCCAAGTAGATATACTCAAATAAGAAGAAACCCTATTTTATAGCTGCGTATGGCTTGATGCGTGAGATGATGAAAAATATCTTCTTTGATGATGTCATCAAACACGTGAGATTGCAAAAGTGTTAGTCAATTTTTACTTTCATTTCGACACTTTTGCACTCGTTTCTAACTCCAGCATGGCTTGTCCCTGACTTCAACAAGACGGCAAATTGTCACCATTTGACTGAAAAAGTTGATTGATCATGGCATCTTGAAGATTTATCAATTCTGATTTCATTCCTAGCCTCAAACTGACAATCTGATGACATTCAACTACCAATTTGTCTTTTGAAACCTGTCACCAAACAAAAGAACCGAAAACAGCTGTGAGAAAACAGTGTCAGGCACAAAAAATTTCTAACACCTGAAAAGTTGGGCGCCCCTAGCCTCTAAGGGCGCCTGGTTTTTTGTGCCTTACAAAGTTTTTGGAAATTTTCAACTTTGTCAATTTTCTGTCTTCTGCGCGTGTTCTGGTGATTGTGGACCGCTGTTTGAATGTTGAATCTCGCATGCTGGGGCAAAACTAAGACTGGTGATCTGGTAAACATGCAAGCCTGATGAAAATTGAAGTGATTGTACCCCATGCCTGCCTCGAAAACTGAGCCAAACTAGTTTCCTGCGGATTCAAACGGGCTAACGGAGGAAGATTTATCATTTTCTGGAAAAACATTGAAAAATGGTTAAGGCTGGAAAAGATGGGCGCCCCCAGCCTCCAGGGGCGTCTAGAAATCTATGCCTTAGTTAATTTCATGATTTTTAATCCTTGCTTGTAGTTTACCTCGTTTTCTGCGCCGGCAGCCGCTTCTCGTCACTGATTTCAACAATTCGTCAGACAACTGCCACTGGATGAAGGATGGACTGGAGAGCCTGGGTGTATTTGACGTGAATTCCAGCTTTTTAGGATCTGTTGACCAAAATGACTGCTTTTATCAACCTAGGAACTGACTGACGGAGAGATTTTTTGCATTTTCTGAAAAACACGAAGAAAAAACTAAGTCTGCTAAAGTTGGGTGCCCCCAGCCTCCAGGGGCGCATGGAAATCCATGCCTTAACCATTTTCAAGGATTTGTCAACTTTTCTCCTCATTCTGGATTCATCTTGCTATGTTCTCCATTCCTCGTCCGTCAACAACTGCTTGACAGTTCTACGTTGTCTGAACAACCCAAAAAACTTAAAATTGATCCCTGGTAGATGAAACTCCTTCATTGATGGCCTCAAAGCTCATGCTTTGCCAACTGAAAAAGCAGAATTGACCCAGTAGAGAAAACTCGACCTTTTGCAGATTCTGTTTGGACCATCTTGATCGTGAAACAAAATTAGCCAATCAGAATTAGGCACAACCCCTGAATCAGTGATTCTATTTTTAGAAACTTTCTATTTTTAGAAACTTTCTATTTTTAGAAAATTTTGCTAGCATATGTATCTCAAGAAACCCAGAAAACCTAATTTGACGTCTATTTTTAGAAATTTTGACTTTTTGACTTTTTTGACAAAAAAATTTCTAGACTTCCACTAAATGCCTAATGAAGCAAAAATTTTGATTGGGCACAACAATTGGCTCTGTCTGGGGACTATGTCGGATACTTATGGCATAGGAGAGCCGAGAATCTCTGGACTTTTCTAGCTTAGACCAGTGCCTTGTCAATTGGGCAATAGAGTCAGGACATTTTCCTAATCACCTAGAACAAGACTTTTTTCCCTAAATCACCTAAAACCGTGTTGGAATAAGGTGCCATTAACCTTGTAAATTCCAATATTATATTTTATTCCATTTATTATTTGTTATTTGTAATTACCCATAAGGGAATAAGGTAGTCTCAGTGACAGTTGTAATTTCGGAGTTACCGGCGGCAGTTACGGAGTGACTTTTACTATTGGCAAATGTAAAAACTCATGGTAAATAAGGATAGGCATGCTCCCTTGAGGAATATACTATTTTTGGCATGTATGACAACTGTCATAATGTTTGGTGAGTGAATCTATGACAGCTGCAAGTTATCATAAGATTATGAGATTCTATGACACATATGACGGATATGTTAGTTGTATATTTGCTATATTTAGCCCAAGCTTTCTATTTTGGAAAGATACTCTTTTGCTGGAATCTATGACGGTTATGACGCGTCATAAGATGTTGTAAGAGGCCAGATTTAGTCTTGGGAGCCCAACCTTTGCATGATTGTTTTTGGACAAGTGTAAGATGTTTGTAAGATGGTAATTAATGTTTACAGGTTGGAGAATCTTAGGAGAGAGAAGGTGAACTCCTAAGATGAGTTAGAAAATGTTTCTATAAGTAGAAAATGTTTCTTTAAGTATTTTCCATGTATTAGTTGCTGCAATACAGATTTTAGGTACTCGAGTGCTGAGCTGGAATGTTGTCAGATTGAAGACTGGTGGAGAGAGTTGAAGTGTTGTTGTATTGTAAATCATTTTCAGATTAATACAAACATTGGGCCTCTTTCCTATGAGGATTTTTTTACCCGAAAGGGTTTTCTCCACATTGAACATTGTGTTAAGTGTTCATATTTCTGATTTTGCATTTCTGTGAAGCATAGTTTTGTTTCTTTGTTACAATCTCCATTAATAACACACAGTTAAAGATTGCAGAAATTTATATTGAATTAGATTTCCATTGAAGTAGTGTTGCTTTCATTTCTAACAAACCAGACTTCCTAAAAATCACCTAAGAGTTGGAACTTCCCAGAACACAAAGAACACAACTGTCACATTACAAAAAGGGGAAATACATTACAACATAACGATCACATCACGGAAAGGGGAAACACATCACGAGAACAGAAAGTGTTCACAAACGCTCTTTTTCCTGAGCGAGGACGAGAAGAAAAAAGATTGTCACATAAAACCATCAACCGATTTGAAAAAATAAGAACCATCTCTCCTTAGTTGTGAAGATTGTCTTGGCAGCACAAAAATTTTCTTTCTCTGCAACATCTCCTTAAAGAGCCACAGTTCATGAGGGTATTCACATTCAGGCCATGAGAAGTTCACGAGGAACTGGTTGATATGCCAAAGATCAGGTGGAGCATCTTCTTCTAAAGCAAGCAACCTCTGTAATAGATGAAGATACAGAACCTCTTTTTGAAGATATGAAGGAATGTCTTGTGGCCAAAGTATGCTTGTGGGAATGGTTATCACCACATTTAGAACATGACTTTCATTTATATCTTGAACACACGCAACTTTGAACTCAGTCAATGTATCATCTTCTAAAAAGCTGTAAGTTGCTCATACACAACTCTCATTACTGATTCTTGGCTCACAGGATCCACAACTGTCGTCACCCATTTTTCCAGTGCTTCAGAAACTTCTTCTTCGTCATTGATCATGTTTTCGTCCATCCAATCCTTAGAATTTGATAAATCATTGAGATCTAAATGCTTGAGCTCTTAATTATTATCGATAACATCTTCACCTAACAACTCACTTTGCCATTCATTATCTTGCATCCTGTCATCCTCCATAGTGTAATCTTCTTCAAAGCAGATATCCGGCATCGTCTCATCTTCAGCAATCATGTACCTTTCTTCTTCTAGTAAGTAAGCGGAATTGAAGATAGATTCATTTGAGCTATATGCTTCTTCTTCATCTTATTGATCAATTTCACATACAACATATCTCACAAAACATTTGTCAAGAATTTCTAACTTTTCAATATCATCCTCTTTAGTGATCAAGATTGAATATTCCATGAAATCTTCTTCTCCATAAGCCTCTTCATATGTTGTATTTTGTATTGGCTTTATAGTATCGGTGAAGTCTCTTTCTTGTACAGGTTCATGGATGAATTCATCATCGTCTTCTTCAATTGTGTGTATGAAATCTTCTTGAGAGAATGGGGAAGACGGGCTACCTTGCAACGGAATACCTACAGTATCCTCCATTGAAGAATCACTTTCCCAATGATGTAGAAAACAATTGAGATCCAATGATGAATCTTCTATATGATCTCTGGTTTTGAAAAATTCTTCTAATGATAGATCATCTTCAAAATGAAGAAGATCGTGTTCTTGCTCCAATTGCAATGCTTCTTTGGTCTCTCCTCCTTTGTATGTATCTGACACAGGTTCTTCAAACCAACCTTCAAAAGATGAGAAGAACAAATCAGATTCATTATTGTTCTCTACAGTATATTTGGTTTCTTCCTTGTAATTTTGCTCTTGAGAAGATTGTTGCACTTCTTCTTCCTCAAATAAAGTATGCAAGTTGTACATTTCTTCTGATTCTTCCTTTGATTTTCCAACCGTGCAGACAACTTCCTGATTCTCTTCAGTTATTTCTGACAGTGTAACATATGTACTAGGACCCATTTCTTGATATAGCACTTGTGCTTGAGGATCCTAAGATTTCACCACCGTGAACCATGACTTGGTTTCTGGTTCCAATTTGAAACTGCCTTTCTTTAATGGAATGGTCACAGATAACCAACCAATTGTATCTCTCCTCCAAGATCTTTGCAGAAGCTTATACTTAACAGCATCCCATAATTGGCTAGAATGTCAGCTACCAAGATAGTCATCATTATTTTCTTCTCGGGACAAGCCGCCAACCGTACTTGAGCATCTTTCAATTGTCCAACCAACGGTACTGACTTAGACTCAAGCGAATAACATTTGCCATGCATTTTGGTGCACGAGAGTCCTAATGCATTCATCATCTACAAGGGCATGACATTGTCCGAGGCTCCTGAATCAATGATACAATTGCTCAATTTATAGCCTCCTATATACAGAGAAATATAGAAAGGCTTGGGCTTCTCTTCTACTGGAACGGAGGATTCAAGCAATGTAGGTTGTACGACAGTCTCCTTCTTGACATACTTAACAATTCTATCCAGCTGATCTAGATGGTCCTGAAGATATTCCAGTTGAGAAATCTGCACCTTTGTCTTCATCATAGAATCCACTATATCAAAATTCACCGAAGATGAATCTTGAGCAACTTTGACATTTTCATGTGGTGGCTTAACATTGGAAGTGGAAGCCACTTCCTTCCCCTTTTCTTTTGATCTTAGTCTATCCTCTTCTTCTTTCTATGCCTTGAAATGTTGAGCACATGTAAACACAAGTGTCGAAAGATTTTCATGATTCACTGCAAGAGAATATTGATGAAGATCATCTTGTTCTTCCTTTATTAAAACGGGTTCTTTCTGGAAGTATCCCATAGTAGAGTCACCATCAAAGTCGTCCGTCTGTGGTAAGACAATGTTCGCACTTGGGGAAGAGACAATGTTTGAAATGGGTGCAGCATCAGCATATCCCATAATCTGATTCATTCTTAAATTTTTAGGACATGTTGCACTGGTATGTGCATCGGTTTCATGAAAGGAGTAAAACATTGCATTTTGAGCAGCATCAACTACTTGTCTTGGTGGAGGTGCTGGCAACCTGGGCCTATAGTTATTAAAAGGTTGAAAATTATTCCTCTTAGGCTGATATGGTTACTGTGGTTGATACTGTTGTTGCGGTTGGTATTGTTGTTGTGATGACTGATACAGCTGTTGTGCAGGTTGCCCCTGAGTAGGCAACTGTCTCTTCATAATAGTCATTTCATTTGCTACCTTCTGTAATAGTGGATCCGTAGAACTCTAAACAAGAGGCTTGATTAAATCCATCTTCATCTTGCTAGAGGTAATCATGTTATCCTCTAACTTGATGGCATTTTCTTATGCACTGGATAATTCTGTTTCATCAGCTGATCTCAAAAAGAAGGCTATCTCAGAAGGAAGAGCGTTAATGAAACTGCTCAACAAAATTTGTGGAGATGGATTAAGTGTATGAGAAGCACGTAACTAGGCGATTAAACCTTGCTACAAACTCCCTCATCGGTTCATTATTTTCCATCTTTGAATTTGAGAGTTGAGCGAACAATCTGTGACCGTCTTCGGCAAGCTTTAACCTTGCCAAGAATTTCTTGCTCATAGTTGCCCAATTGGTAATGATGCTTGGCTCCAGATGATTGAACTAGTAGGCAACATTTCCCACAAGGGTCTCAACGAAGAGACGCACAACAACATCTTCATGTGATACATGCAAAACGACGCAAGTTGTTGTGAATGCAGAGATGTGTTCATCAGGATGTTGAGTCCCATCACCGTGGAACTGAGGAAAGTGCTTTCTTGACCCCTTTGGTAACTCATGATGTGCTTGCAGGGCCAAAGGTCCAATGTTATCACCCCAAGGCAATGGGGGTGGTCGCCTTAGATTGTCGTGATTATTATTATTTGCATCACCCATTGCTCTAGGCTGGATTCTGGTTCCTCTTGAGGTTCTTCTTGCTTGACTTCAGGAACTGTCTAGACTTCAGGAACTATGTTGGATGCTTCTCCAACTTCTGCAGGAACAAGATCTTGGAAGAAAGGATCTGTACTACTATCTTTCCCCCTTCTTGTATAAACCCTGTGAGCCAGGATTATCTACTGCCACGCGGGAGATGGTAATACAAGTCTTCTGGCTACAAGATTTGCTTTGTATTCTTCTTCGTCAAGAATAGTAGCTGCATTTCTCCACTGAGCAGGACTTTCCTTTTGCGCAAATATGAAACTCCTCAGGTTACTAATGATGTCTGTTTGTTCTCCTTCTACTTGTACAAGATTTGGTTGAATAGCAGGTGGTGTAAGATTTAGTTGTTTAACTGGAGTAGTAGGACGCCAGAGAGTCATTCCCGTGACATAAGCCTAAGCTTGCTTGATGTTTTATGCCTCGTGCCCCAAGGTGGGTGCCAGAAAAACTGTTGGTGTTTCAATTCGCACCTCTGGAATGCAAGTTGGAAATGGACAACTATGCACATATAAATTGCTATCCTATTATGAGGGGGAGTTCCCTTTTTGCTGATGTTCGCTTAAAAGATAAATAAAACAAATTTGCCTATCTTTTTTTTGTTTCTTAGCTGCGAGCACAAGGTTATAAAACTCTAATCACTGCAGCAGAGGTTTTTCCTTTTGAAAACTTCCAACTACAACTAGGCTTAAACTAAATGATGCTTTTAATCTCCTAAGTAAATTCAGAGCAAAGGGATTAAAAGTTAACAAGGAATGATTTGTTTTTAACATAAAAGCTTTAATAAACTTCTTCCAGATCACATCAGAAGACTCATTGTACTTGTTGTCTCTCAGATTTGCACCTTTGCTAAGTTGCAGAACTTAGCAATCTGGAGAAACATGGGATCTTTCTAGGCCTGTGGGTTACCTGTGATGGAAAGAACCTCCAGAGAAGGCCGGCTTCCTAGCTGGTTATCACTTAGAAACTACTGGATTTGCAAAGGAAAAGAGAAAATGAATGCTTAAAAAATGAAAAGTAAAACTGTAAAATGAGAACAAGGGTGATACACCAAACTTGATATGATTTATGGAACTCAGATTTGCATACACTTGGCCATAGACATCATAAACTAAACCTGCACAACCTATTACTGTATGCTTTGCAAAAACACTTCACAAAGAGGCCTAAATGCATTAACCTTTTAAAAGGAAGCTAACTTTACAGTTAAAAAAGCATATACAGTTTTGAGACACAGTTTGCAACATACACAAACACACTTTTTGCATAAAGGTATTTGAAACATGAGACAAAATCACAAGGAGATAAAGCTAACCTCACAAATGACTTAATCAAATACTTGGTAATGCACAGTACTGCATAAATAAGAAAGCAAAACCTGACTATCAATGGTATCCAAGGTTTGTTCTGTATTTCATATCTCAAAGGGGTTACAAAAACATGCTCAAACTGAGTAAGGATTGTAGAAAAATCACTAACTCTAGATTTTACATGAAAAGAACTCTTTTACAAAGAGTCAAATGAATGACTATATACCCTCCAAGCAGCTGTAACAAGATAAGGATGAGAAACCTCCATGGTCGTGCATCTCATAAAAGCCCTCAAAATATCTGTCTAAAGTCTTCCAAAATGAGTTCCCAATGAAGAAAAAGTTAGGGCATGTCATCACTAAACATAAAAGCACCAGAAAATGCCTTTAAATGCTCTTTAAGGCCATAAAAATCAAGTCAAATATCCACAATAACTCCACCAATTTGACAACCTCTCCTGCAACATCATAAATGTTTGATATTTGCACAATAAAAGCTCTGCCACATCTCTTTGACTATATCTGCAAGCATCCTCAACTCACCCTTTGCACAATAAATATCATAAATACAATTATTTCTGCATTTAATCAACATTAACTAAGTGGTTTATAACTACACCACTTAGTTCTTGCATTCCAAATTTATTACAATTCCATGCAGAAAATAATGGCACTTAGGACATAACATTTAATCCCCTGATTTTGCATAGTTTAGAGACAAATTAAATGATGTGAAAGAATGACAAAGTAATCAATGAGACTTACTTTGCCATGTGTGATAAATTTGTCTATTATTACCTTTTGTATTTTTATTACAAATGATAAAGTAATTCATAATTCATTACTTTATCATTCATTTATACTAGCACTTGCACCCATTGGAGGTTCAAGGAATACGCCGATAGGAACAACCGACGAGTTTGAAAATTTCTCGGCCTTTTTTTACGGCGTGAGACAATTCCGAGCACTATAATGCTCACATATAAAAGCCTATTGGCTAAATATTTAATCTATTTCTAGATCATGCAAAATCAACATAAAACACCTTGTAATCCTTAGGCAAAATACGACCTCCGTGCACTTGCATCACCTCCCATATACTTTGCATCATTACTCGCATCTCTCTCCATGGTCTTGATACAAACATCATGCCATATTACATTAGTCATATATCACATTGCATCCTTATGACTCCATATGCAATATTACAATGTCTTATACCTCCATGCATATGTAATTACAACATTATGCATTATGCATTACATGCTTTGAAGGTCTAATGCAATATATTTTAAAGTGGCCCTTATGCCTCCCTATACACATTACCATGCCTTTCATATATCATCACACTCACCATATGGCCTCACAAAACAACTCATACCTAGCAAGATAAGGCACTCGACCTTATGCTTTCATAATGTTTTCTTTGACTTTGAAAAATAACAAAAGGTAGAAAATGCATGTCTCATGACCCCCTTGATGTATTATCATTAGGTTTGGAAAGACAAAAGTCTTTACCACGAGCACCAAAGGATATCAATGATTTTGTAAATCAAAAGTCAAAAAACACAATAATGCAATTAGGTCGATCAACCTAAAGGGAGGAAAAACCTAAAAAACTTTCATTTTTTTGCATTTCACCTTGCTGCTACTGCGCCGCCATGTCTCTGGGGTTTGGAGAGAAAACTACATCATATTTGTTGATTTCTGAGGGTTTTGATGTAGAATCTCTGAGTAGAGTGCAAGGTAAGTTGTTTTTCACTGAGATTTTGACCTCTTGTTATCAATTTTAGGCCTTTAAGGCCGCAAACTTGACTGTCTTTTGATGCATCTTTCTAGTTTTCTGTGGCTGACCACCATTGCATTGCCTTCACTGTGTTTGAGGTCGTTTTGGGAGGTCGATTGAGGAAAAAATTGTGGTTTGACATAACAAATGGTAGAAAAACAGAGGTAATTCATTTTTATTGATTATTTGTCTTTATTTCTAGGTTTCTTTCTTGCATTTTGCTGCCAAAGGCACGACTGGATAGCATTCTAGGCATTTTGTTCTTGAAAATCTGCATTTGTTCTTTGTTGGTGGCTGTAGCATGAGGTTTGAAAAAACTTCATTTTCTGTTATACCTGCAACCTTTCTTGCATTTCCTGTAGATCTTCTCTTTCTCTAGTTTGAAATCCTTGATATTCTCTGGCTCCAAATGAGCTTGACCCATGCTACAAGAATGAAAAACCTGCAAAAGAAAACATCTCTGAACTTCTTTGCATTTGAATTTTGTGGCTTTCCTTACTGGACTTTTTGCATCAGATATTCCTTTGTTTTGTAGTAGCAAACCATTTGACAAAACATTTCATTTTCTATCTTTGTATACTTTGGTCATTGATTGATCTCACTTAGAAACATTTCTTTGTATCTGTCATTGGGTTCTAAAAGTAATATTTCATTAGAACATGGATAAAAATGAAATATGGAATGTGTTTACTTTTGTCTTCTATCTCCATGACAGTCATTATTAGCTGTAGCACTTATCTCTTTTTGCTTACTCTTTTAACATTCATTTGGTATGTCATTTCTACTGACTGTCTTCTTGAATAATCTAAATGCTATCATATTTGCAAAAGCTACTATCTTCAAGTTGTTTTATGGTATCCCCTCATGATACCACTATATGACTGCTTTTTCTATCTATGATAGTCCTATACATTTCTAAATGATTGCTCGTCTTTGTCACTATATCTTGCAAATATACAATCTTTAAACCTACTGTGGATGTGTATCTCTATTGTTTCAATGTGATTGATCATTCATTATGGCTGAAAATGCATGGTTACAACTAGGATACTTTAGCATTAACAACTATACTTTGTACATGCTGGGCTCAACCCTTATGGGAGCCCATTTTCAACACATGTCATTTCATAAGAGATGAATCAACAAACTGATTTCTTATATACCTGCACATGAAGCAAACATGTTAGCATATGAAACATACCTTTGATTCATGATGTGGGGATACTTGTATGGATCTATCTTTCTAATGTAGCACTTATGTCTGCTCGTTCTGACTTCTCTTATGATGATATCTGATGACTGATATTGTCACTACATAAAAGTAAATGGTACTTTTGATAATTCTGATTGTGTATGAAAAGATTTGGGACCCTGAGCATTAACAAAAACTATTTTCCAGGTACGTTGGAGCTCAAACGGATGGAGGAAGACAGTAGTTGGCTCGACCACGGGATTCAGCATTCATAGGCAATGACGGATCCCCTTTCTTTTCTTATGCATTTCATTGTTTTCAAAACTAAAATTTACTTTTATGTTGCCAATTTCAGTTACTCCTACGGCTTGTGTGGGAGCATTTCATTTGACATTTATAAATAATGAAAATGCCTTTTAAAATATGCAATGATGTATGGTTCTTCTTGATTGTAAACGATTGCATTTAATTGAAGTTCTTTTATGGCATTTTTCTCTCAGCAAAACACTCACTAATAACAGACATGCACCCCTTAAAACTATAAAACTTAACCAACTCCACTTGAATGAGTTGGAAAACAAAAATGGGTAACAGTACTTTAAGATGAAAGCTGAAATAAGATTATGCAAGCCACACATCTGATGACAAACTAGATGATCTGAGATAGAAAATCAAAGCAAATGGCAGGCATGAAACTCCTATTCCAATATCATAAAGTTGATACAACTCCAGGACAGACATATTGTAGCAAAAGGCAAGCATACAATATACTATTGAACACTGGAAAAAATACAACACAAAATGAACAAGCACTTGAAATAACAATTTTTGCAGGCTAGAATAGGCACAACAAATTTTGCTATCACAATTACCATTACTTACAATGGGCAAGGTTGCCCTTATTTATACTAAATCAAAGAAGTAGGGAACCCTAAAATATCCCTGATTTACCCTAACTAACTTGCCAACTCGCAAGCTTTATTTCTATTCTAAGACAAAGATTACAACTAACAAATGCTTTAAAATAATCTGCTTTAAAGCAAAGAAAACTCCAACTATTTTTTTTTTTGGTCCGTAATAGTTTTTTTGAATTTATATATTCAAAAGGGTTTACCTGTCATCAGCCTATCATGGCTGGCCAGTAGTTCACTGCCTATCTATAACATTGAAAGAGATTAGATGAAAGACCACACAGGGTCACCAACCATATGTATAAAGTAGAAGCACTAACAACTATAAACACTATCACCTAGACTTTCAGTATAAAGCTCCGACTATACAAAATGGAGCCTGAGAAGTAGTAATCACTAAACATTAGCAGAAGCAAGGAGTTTCTTGAACTCCTCTATCCAATCCAACCCGACCACAGTCTCCAAACCAAGAGCCTTCTTAATGAAACCGACTGCCAGTGTCGCCTGATCTTTGAGCAAGATCAAGTCAAAGCCACGAATATCCAAGATGAACGGATAGTTTGATAATAGCACCAGGATCTCTGAAATCTTTCCAATCCTTCGGCCTCAGAATTCCTGACCCCAAACTTGCCATCTGCAGTGAAAACTCGAGATCCCCAAGAAGCTCTGTAATGAAAAGACCCTGCATGATAGACTTCACCAGTTGTTTGTCCATACCTAGTTCAAGCAGCAACGCCAGAGTCTTGGAGGTAATGTCTATGTCGACCCTATAACGCTCTCCATTTTCCATAAACCTCCTACCCAATATCATTTTCACCACTCCCAGCATCAAGGCATCGGGTCGTCGAAGCATTCGCTGAAGCTGTAGGTCTGTAATGGCTCTGAGAAAAGCCATTTAGCACTTTTGACTGGTAAGGCGCACTGGTGTATCCATGCCACCACACTTAACCACCTCCACCGAAACTACCACAGCAAAGAATTTTGGCATTTGTTTTAAACCAGGAAAGAAGACTGAGGAAGTAGCCTCCGCCGTCGGCTTAAGAAGGAGCCAACCGAAACTTCTCGAACTCCAGCTAGGCTCCCAACACATGCCTAAAATGACACTCACTGTCATCAATGAACCCAACCCCAGCATCCCTTCCGCTCGTGCCTACCTGCTACCATCACAAATAATCAATGGCACCCTTCCGATCTTGACCTTGCCACCCATCATGGGGTGGCAAGGCTCCCTTCCATCCACCCACAAGAAAACTCCAACTATTACAAAGCATTTTTTCTATTTTAAGGACGGATAAGCTTTGGATGAAAGCAAATGCTTTAAAACAAAAAGCATTCGAGTTAAAGTTGCTTTCTTTTGAGTCACATCCTCATCTGCATTCTTGCTTTATTGGTGATGTCATCCATTGATATTTTGGGAAATAATATCTTCTAAAAAGTGAGTGACCGCATCCTTGCCAGGAACACTGATACTCTCTAGAACGATATTCTAGTTTTCCAACATTTCTTCACCATTTGCAACCATCTAAAGGAATTCATGAACTTTGCCCACAACTTTATCAAACTTTACTATCATTGCAGCAAAATGATCCATCTTGCCGGCACTGATATCACCATTAAAACTGTTGCGGATGAGAGTCTGGAACTCTATCCGTACTTCCCTGAGATCATACAGAGTACCATCTTCTTTTTCATATGAACACGGGATCTAAGAAACAAAAGATCTCACGAACTTGAGAACATTTACCGCTTTTTCTCTCCATTCTGCTAACTCTAAGATTATACTGTCATAAGTTTTTACTGTGAAAAGATACTATGCTTTCCAAGTAGAAACAATCTTCTTATTTTCAGTTGAATCAATAGAATTACATGCTATCTTCAAGTTAGAGATAATGATCTCAAACACAGGTCTATTTTTAGCCAAAGTCTGCTGTAACCCCTAAATGCCTTGACGCAGATCATGAGCGTTATACTTTAATTGATATATCTATGAAAGTACAAATCTACCTTTAGTCACGAATTCTTCCACCCAATCCTTCATGTGCCTCCCATAGATGACCAACTAACTGAACTGCTGCTGATCGACCGGTGATCCCAGAATCAGAGGAAGCAGTAAATTGACCTGTGATGTGCCATGAAAAAGATTTGAAACATACTGCCTCAGCTACCTAATTTCAGCCTTGAGGGATGCTTTATCTTCTCCATCTTTCAACACCCTCTCCTTCAGATTATTTGCTGCAACCTCGAAGAGATTTACAACTGTATGTTAGGTACTCCTACCAAGATTAGCTTTGACAACCTTGAAGTCATCAACCTCAATATCATCAACATTTTTATCTTCTGGTGGTGTTGCAGTTTCAAGGATCATTTCTCCATCCGCATTCTTTTCAATGTGAACTTGCTTCTTAAGTTTCCTGTTTGGTGTGTCCTGATAGATGATTTTAAGCTCTGTCAAGTTCAACTGATATGAAGTCTTTCTCCTCTTCCTACCCAAAATGTTCTCTAGCCAAGATGAGTCATCCTCATTTGGAAACTCGGTTCTAACTTCATCAGCTCTTGATGAACCAATATGTGTCTCAGAGTTATGAACCGGTGAATCTGGCTATGAATCTATATGAATGGGAGAAGAACTTGGTGAAGAAGGTGGAGAAACATGAATTGAAGGCATTGTTTCAACATGCGGTGCTAGTTCAGTAGGAACTTCTAATGCAACTGTTGGTTATTCCTGCTAAAAATGAACTGGAGACTCAACCTTTTTCCTCTTCAACTTGGCCATATTTGTTCCTTTTGGAAGGACACTCATAATTTTAATCCTTTGTTTTGGTTTGGAAGTGGAAGGTTCTGATGGTTGAACTATTGCCGGCTCTGCAACCGGAATGGCTTCTTTCCGCTTATTTTTCAAGAATATCATATTGTTTTTTATTACTCGGCTCGTTCTTTCCTCGATCAAGGTGTTCTCTTTGGCTAACCAATTAGCTAGTGGCAATGGTTGTTGCTTGACTCGATCTCTAAAATATGTGGGAAGTAAAACTTCACCATCATCTGACAAGCCCTCTACATCTTCTGACAGGATATCAACCAACTGCTGAAGAGTAAACCTGTTGTAACTGCATTTTCGGACTTCAAAGTCATCTGCACAATTAGCCCAAAAATCTTCAACTATAGGTGTATGTACACAATTTTGACCAAGGTGTGATGCAAAAACTCCAAGAGGATCATATGAAGTCCTCCTGTCGAAAAACTTAAGACCATACTTGGATGATTCACTACCAATTACTTTGGCATCTGCTCCAGATCTCCATCTGTAAATACCCATTCCAATTGGAAAATTAAAAGCCGCTTTGCGCCTGCTACATAGAAATGTATGAACTTCATAGACTTGCCTTAGAAATTCCATGAACGCTACCTCATCTGTAGGATATCTCGGCAGCATGGTTGGCTCTCCTGAGAAGGCATATACTATAATATAGGAGAAAGTTGGAAACTGGATAAACCAATCAGCCCATTCCGCCATTGCCAATCTGGCATCAACTAAAAATCGTATATGCAACTCATTATCTAGATCTTGCACTGCATGCATAAGGAATGCATCATTTACCCACCTATAATGTCGCTTAGCCTAAGAAAATTCTAACTACGGGAAATGGTGATAAACATGTTGAATGCCCAGAGTTCCAACAATATTCAAACCTCTAAACTGACCTTGAAAGGCCACCAAATTTACAAGGTATGACATCATATGGAATTCATGGGCCCTTTGAAAATCAATTATCTATCGATGGAGACTATCACTGATGAGTGCTGACCAATCATAGTATTCGGTTCCATCAACAATCTGGGACATGATGTAAAACATCCAAGGTTGAAATTTGTTAGCATCTGCTTGACATGTAATTCGGCTTAGCAGAGTAATCATTATTGCATGTTCTTCCTTGAATTCTCCACGTCCAACGTTCTTTGGCATAACATTCAACTTTTCTTTCAACCATCTCTGAGCAATCTTTTTTCGATACTTTTCTTTATCATTGTGCCACACTCTCTTGCATTCTTCAATTGAAATGACTAAGTTTTCTCTCCATATTGGTACTGAAAAACACTTCTCAATATCATTTGGCCCGAGGCTACAAAGCACATGTCCATCTGCTGATTGGATTTCTCTTGTGACTGAATTGTAATGCTTCATACAATCAATTACAAATTTGATACTTTGCACTGTGATGGGGAACGAAGCTACTTCAAGTAACCCAGAGTGATTCAGATTTTTGATAACGTTGTTTCCTACATCTTCCAAATGATGAAAATTGAACACTAGAAGCACCTTGTGCAAATCTATCTCGAAAGTTCTCAGGTAATCGTGAACCAACGTCATTTTAGGCTTGATCTCAATGAGAGAGTACTCCATACTGAAAGATTTGAAGAATGACTATGAACACGCCTATGTCAGAAAAATCTTGGACAAAATGCTAAAAATTACTTGTTGATTTCTTCTAAAAGCATAATGTAAGCGAAAAAGCTGGCACATGGGATTTGTAGGCAATCCCATTTTGAAGCAACCCAGATTGTCAGATTTTGAAAAAGCTGAGGAATTCCTGAAAAAGTAGCAAAAAAGCATATTCCCGGAAAAATAAAATTTCCCAATCTTCAAGAGGATGAAATTCTGGATGGACCCATCTCGATGAAAATTGAAAAAGCTTCGGCGCTATTTCTGAAAAATGATCCCCTAGAAAAAAGTACCTTGAAAAAGTGTGCCTCCTTGCTTCCTCATCCCGAAACTATGAAGAATGCTGAAAAATCACTTTGTTTGGGTCTTCAAATCTTCGTGGAAAAAAAATAAAAATCTTCCTCCTCTGGATGCAACCTGCAAAATTAATTAATAAAAGAAGCCAAAAGCTTGTCTTTATAGAACTTTAGGGCAAAAAAGCAATTTTCTTTGTGAAGGAATAAAGCTTGAGTCTTATCCATGAAGAAAGCATCTTTTAAAGCACAAATCCAAGTAGATATACTTGAATAGGAAGAAACCCTATTTTATAGCTACCTATGGCTTGATGCGTGAGATGATAAAAGAAGAAAATATCTTCTTTGATGATGTCATCAAACACGCGAGATTGCAAAAGTGTTAGTCAATTTTTACTTTCATTTCGACACTTTTGCACTTGTTTTTGACTCCAACATGGCCTATCCCTGACTTCAACAAGATGGTAAACTGTCACCATTTGACTGAAAAAGCTGACTGATCATGGCACCTTGAAGATTTATCAATTCTGATTTTATTCCCAACCTCAAACTGATGATATGATGACATTCAACTGCCAATCTGTCTTCTGAAACCTGTCGCCAGACAAAAGAACCAAAAATAGCCATGAGAAAACACTGTTAGGCACAAAAAATTTCTAACACTTGAAAAATTGGGTGCTCCTAGCCTCCAGGGGTGCTTGGTTTTTTATGCCTTAGAATTTTTTTGGAAATTTTCAACTATGTCAATTTTCTGTCTTCTGCGCGTGTTCCGGTGACTGTGGACCCCTGTTCGGATGTTGAATCTCGCCTGCCGGGGCAAAACTGAGACTGGTGATCTGGTAAACAGGCAAGCCTATTGAAAATTGAAGTGATTGTACCTTCTGCCTGCCTCAAAAACTGAGCCAAACTAGTTTTTTGCAGATCTGAACGGGCTAACGGAGGAAGATTTATCATTTTTTGGAAAAACATTGAAAAATGGTTAAGGCTGGAAAAGATGGTTGCCCCCAGCCTACAGGGGTGCCTAGAAATCTATGCCTTAGTCAATTTCATGATTTTCAACCCTTGCTTATAGTTTACCACATTTTTCGCACCGGCAGCCACTTCTCATCACTGATTTCAATGATTCGTTAGACAACTACCACTGGATGAAGGATGGACTGGATAGCTTGGGCATATCTGACGTGAATTCCAACTTTTCAGGATCTATTGACCAAAATGACTACTTTTATCAACCTGGGAACTGACTAACGATGACATTTTTTGCATTTTCTGAAAAACACGAAGAAAAAACTAAGTCTGCTAAAGTTGGGTGCCCCCAGCCTCTAGGGGCGCTTAGAAATCCATGCCTTAACCATTTTCAAGGATTTGTCAACTTTTCTCCTCATTCCGGATTCATCCTGCTTTGTTCTTCGTTCCTTGTCCGTCGACGACTGCTTGACAGTTCTGTGTTGTCTGAACAACCCAGAAAACTTGAAACTGATCCTTGGCAGATGAAACTCCTTCATTGATGGCCTCAGAGCTCGTGCTTCACCAACTAAAAAAGTAGAATTGACCCAGTAGAGAAAACTTGACCTTTTGCAGATTCTGTCTCGACCATCTTGATCGTGAAGCAAAATCAACCAATCAGAATCAGACACAACACCTGAATCAGTGATTATATTTTTAGAAAATTTTGCTAGCATCCATATCTCAAGAAACCCAGAAACCTAATTTGACGTCTATTTTTAGAAACTTTCTAAAAATAGAAATTTCTATTTTTAGAAATTTTGACTTTTTGACTTTTTTGATGAAAAATTTTCTAGACTTCCACTAAATGCCTTAATGAAGCAAAAATTTTGATTGGGCACAACAGGTCGCCCCCCGGGCGACCAGACTTGTGAAAGGGGCAACCCCTAGGCGACCCTGCCGTGTTTCCAGTCGTGGAAAAACTCAAGTTTCTAACTGGAAAAAGCTCTGTTTTCACCCATTTTTCTTCCTGTTTGCATGGATTTTCTAGCCTAATATGGAGTTAAGTATTTCATGCACCCACACATGCATAATTAGCTTCATTTTATCTAAAAATAACAAATCATGTATTCCTATGCACTATTTCTTCTTCACTTCTTCTTGAGTGATAACTCCAATTTTAGCCTAGATCACTCTTGAATCTTTTGTGTTAACTCTCCAATCTAATTGAGTTAACTCTCTTTCTTCCTCACCTCTCATCCCTTCTTCTAGCCTATAAATACCCCCCTCCCTCAAGTACAAAGGGAGGCAATTTCATTGTGCACACAACTCTTGCAAGTTATTGCTCTCCACATTTAGCATTCTCATGCTCATACAGGACATATGAGCCTTTTGTTTTGTTCATTGTTCATCAAGCTTTCACATAAAGCTCATCACGTGTCCATACGTTGCTCAAATCAAGCCATCGTGCTCATCAATAGCTCTCATTGAGCTCTCTTTGCAAAGATTCTAAAGCTTCTTTCGCTTCTTTTGTCATATTGTCACCAAGAGGATTCCCTACTGCTACAAGAGGATACGAGGTTGCCATGCAAGGAAATCTGAGGGTAGTGGAGGCTCACAAGTCTTCTTTATTTCAGGTTCCTCTATGCTTTCGGTGAATTGGTAGTAATTAGATAACTAAAATTGATCTTGGGATCAATAGTCTTATTGCTTTTTCCTTGATAGGATAGTTAAATCTTGCATTCTTAGAGTAATTTTCTTTCATAGTTTAATTCATTTACACGCAATTTCCTTTTCTTAGATTAAATCATTCCAAATATTTGAAAAACCCCCAAAACATAGTTAAATTGCATTAGATAAATTCATTGTACCTTGCATTCATTCTTTGATTCCTAGATTAAAAAGCATCTTTTATTTCCAAAAATAGAAAAAAGCACAAAAAGAAGTTTTGCATTTCATATAGTATTACATTCATAAAACCCAAAAAAGAACAAAAACATTAGACACTTAGGTAATTCGCAAACCCTTGATTCCATCACAAGGTCAAAAGAAGTCAACACATAATTAAAGCTTAGGTCAAATCAAACCCTAAGTCTAGTCAAGGTTAGCTCACATACGCCTTTCTCTTGTCTCGGCTCACGAATGTGCCCAGGAAGAGGTGAATGGGTGAGGGAAATCCTCGACGAGATAGAGGAAATCCATCTGAGACCACAACAGGATCCACTTGTCTTACAACAAATAGAAGAACATAGACAACTCTTGCTATGACAAGCATTAATCCAATATTTTGAAAGACAACTAGCAATCAATGAGAACAACTTACCCACACAAAGGTGGAATATCAAAAACCCTAACAAGAGAACAGTGACTAGTGACCCTTCGAGTCATACGGTTATCTCTACAACAATGGTCATTGAATGATATATCTACACTAGCACACAACAACATAGGCCTCAGGATGTGCCGACCCCTCTCCGTAAAGTCCAGCTCTCTAATGAGCCAGACCACCCCCGTGTCTCGCCTCCTCTCGACTGGATACTTCCACGAGAGCGAGAGTGACGTGGCGGTTCACCCCGTGGCAAGGAGGGAAGGGTCTGTGTGTGTACCGAAATCTGACTCGAGAGCCCCAGGCAATTGAGGTCGCGATTTTAAGCATACATATTTTGGTGAACCCGACGTGAATTACAAAGCCTTCTAGTTATGCTTTTTGTGTTCCCATTACTTAGATCTCATTATCATTATCACATACGTCGTCAGCTTCACTACATATTTTGGTGAACCTGACGTGAAAGGCAAAAACTTTTGTTTATGCTTTTTGTGTTCCAAACGCGTAGATCACATCAAAAACATTCAACACTTCAAAACAACAATCGTTAAGCATTTTCACTTTATTCTTCATAGCTGCTTCCTCCACTTCAGCTTCTGTCACCTTCACCATCATCCATTCCATTTATTCTGTGGTGTCTATGGCATCCCCAAATATGATGGAACCTGATCTAAACCAAGGGACTATTCCCTCAAGAGAACCAGAAACTCCTTTCAATAGGTATGTGTTGCCGCATCCGGATGCACCAATCACAAATTGTTACGATTACGAAGACTCTGATTATGAACAAGACCAAAGAGAACCCAGGCGTTCTCTGTCATTTAACAACCCTACTTGGGAACACAATCCGACCATACCAAATGTACTACATAAAGCTAGGCGGGTAAGGTCAGAAATACATTGACCTCATCAACCTTCCACAAGCACTTCAAGTACTCATCTCGACGAGGATGTAAAGTAGTTAGAAAGACACTTGCAAGAGGCAAGAGATGCTCAAGAAGCATTAAGAGTTGCCTTGTGAGAAGAACAAAGAGACAATGTTGCATGAGAAGAAGCATACCACCATGACAATACTCAAAGATAAAACCCTAGAAATGAGGAAACACCTAGAGCTGCCACTCCTACAGACTTAATCGCAACTCTAGTGCAAAGGATTAGAACCTTGGAAGTAGAACAAGATGCTCCTGAAAGAAGGCAGAAATCCTACGACAACATTTGAAACGAACAAGACCAAGGGGCATCTCAGCATCCCCCTATCTCAACTATTATTCGAGAAATGCAAGTAATGATACATGTCTGAATGGGAACCCTCTTGTTTAGAATAATCCATCAGTGTTGGGAAATCAAACAAATCAGACAATGGGTTATCAAAACCCACCTACGGGGTTGTTATTATTGACCCCTCAATTGCAAAGTGCCTTTCTTGGGACATATCTCAAGTACTTGAAAGAACCTCTTGATCTAAACATAAGGAACATATAGTTACCTCGACCATTGCTTGATCTCCCAAAATTCAAAGGAGAAGGAGATCCAAATTTGCATATCAAAGATTATACCATGGCGATAAGAGAACTCCTACCTTGGGATGGGGTTGTTGCTAAGATCTTCCCAAAGACCCTCAAAGGAATAGCTCTGGATTGGTGCTATCATTTGCCAGAGGCTTCAATCCACTCATTCAGACAACTAATTGGAGAGTTTGTCATGGCATTTGACATGAATAAACTCGTCAAAACAGGGATTAGAGAATTCCTGACCATGAAACAAGAACTGAACAAATCTGTAGCTCACTTTGTTACCAGATGGAGGCAAGTCTTCTATTCCTCAATTAGTGCCTCAAACATGGACCATCATAAGTTATGCGATATTTTCTTACACACCTTGAACAAGGACATGAAAGAAGACATTCAAAAGTTACCATACAAATCCTATGAAGAAGCATTGGAAAGTGCTTTGAGGATCGATCAAGTTGCCATCGACAGTGGCCGAAAGATTTAGAATACTAATGGAAAACTCAAAATATTAAAAGGAGTTGAAAAGACAACATCAAATGTCTCTCCAGACAAAGATGTCAATGTTGTGAAGAGCAATCCCAGTAACGATAGGTGGCGACAAAAAGGAAACCAAGGATTGAACCGTCACTCATATGACCCCAATATTTAGTGTTGGTTCTATGGAACAAAAGGTCATGAAACAAAATCCTGCTATGGATACAACAAAGCTATCTCCAAACTTACTCTGGATCAACAACGAAATTTCCTCAAACTCCTTCAATCTCAAAGGAAGGAGAAGGAACCTCAAAATGAGAAAGGGAAGGCCAATCAAAATAGCTCCAATCACGTAGAGTTGAACCAAGAAGTGTTCATAATCCAAGAAGAACAAATAGATCAAACAAAAAATATCTTCTCACAAGTAATAAATTTGTTGAGAGTCTCCCCCTCACACTGGAAAACATTCTTGGAAGTATTAGAAGTGTGATGTTCAACACAAGAGGAACCAACTCCTCTCACATTTGATATCTCCAAACTGCCTCAAAACGAAGGAAGTAAGAAAAGGGATTCACCGCTATATGTATAAATTCAAGTCTAAGAGGTCACCATAAAGAGAGTAGTGGTGGACGAAGGATCAACAGTCAATCTCTTGCCCATGTCATTCCTATGAAGAATGGGAATAGCAAAATAGGAATAAAGCAATACAATGCCACCTTGAGGATATATGACAATCATGATATTCAAACGGTTGGGAAATCAACCTACCACTTACGCTAATGGATAAAACTGTTTCCACAAACTTCTATGTCCTCAACAAAGAAACCAATTACAATATGATCCTCGTAAGACCTTGGATTCACGATATGAAGGCCATCACCTCCACTTTGTTTCAAGAAATCCACTTCCATCATTTGGGAAAAATTTGCGTTGTGTAACGCCCCGCCGAGAAACCCTAGAGAATAGCTCGACTGTGCTATACAAAAAGGACAAATATTTTTTTTTAAAAGAAAGAGATGACAAATAACGTAAATCATAGCTACACATATCATTTAGGTTAAGCTTTATCCTCTAGGGTTCCACGGCTGCATTACTAACAGACTATTAACAAGATCTAACCAACATCATGAATTAACTAACAACCATAGTTCATTCTAAATCTAATTGCATCAAATGAATAAACACATACATTTCCATATTATATCATCATATAAGTAATCATCAAGATCCTGCATATAGGATTATAATTACATATACAATTTTCCTTACATGAGAGTATATTATTACAATATTACAATATCACCTTCCCGAATACATTGGGACAGATACATCAAGATAATATTACATGATTCAACTAATATATAGAACTAGAATATAATCATAAATAACTGTCTCCCCAAACTGGTACATGATCTGGAATCTGCTACATGAGATAAATTATTCTTGTATATGAACAACAACAAGGAACCAATGGAGATAAAGCACAACCACCTGACCATGTGGAACCCTAAGGTCCACTCCCCGTGCTAGGAGATAACAATAAGGTACCACTAAGTAAACAATCAAGAAATACAGTAGACTAATAGGTGCAAGGACTACACAAGACTCCAATACAACACGGGTCAATAAGAACATCACAAGTAACTAAAACATCACTTCCAAAGGCAATCACACAACGAAAGGGGAAAACACAATTAGGGAATGCTAGGCTGCAGTAGGGAAGAGTGTCATTGCATGGCCCTGACATGGGTTACCTTGACAATCTCTCACTAGACGCCGGCCCCCATCTATGGTTACCCTGACAGTCTCTCACTAAACGCCGACCCCATAGGGTGACACATGCGGAACCAACATTCCTTTCGTGAGGACAAGGAAGTTGATTTTGCCAACCACGGCCTTCTCATCCCATCCTTAGCCTGAGCGAGCACTATAGGCATGGGTGAGGCATCTAATTATCTTAATTAGTGTGAAAACTACCCAACCCTCTAAATTTATTATTAAGTTATCACTGGATTAACAACTTCTAATGGGTTACCCTGGCAAGCGACTTTGGGTGCCGACCCCACATTGAAAGCCACTCCCCCTTCACTGCATCTAGATTCTCAAAGCCCATAACATAAACCAAGCATGAACTATCACATTTCTCAACATGATGCATTTACAACACAAAATAGACATTATTTCACATCACACAGAGCATGGCATTACCCATCTTGCATAGTCAACATAAGCACATGAATAGGTACACTGAGTAAGGCATTATCCATTTTGCACAGTCAACATAACCACATGAATAGGTACACTGAGCAAGGCATTATCCATCTTGCACATGAAACATACCAACATGAATAGGAGGCAACATTCCAGGATTACATTTCACTCAACTCTCATGATGCACACATAGCCAACCCCCACACAATCATACCCTCCTAAGCCTTTGGAATCAATTTCCCCAACTGACACAAACACTTGACACCGCTAAAACACAATAGTCTCACATCACATTCACTCTCAAATGCACATCACAAACTAAAATGCTAATTCCATAATCTAGACATTCCTCAATTCATTGACTTAGTTTTAGTCTAAGGTATAACCTTCACCTGGATTTTTATCTCATAAACATGATAAAATAATGCAAGCTCCCACTAGCCATTCAACTATTAGTCAATTCTTCAAATAGTTCTAAGCAACCATCTTAAATTTTATGAATGATAAATCATAATTCTTCATAGAGAGATGAGATTATTTCTAACCCTCTATCCATTCCAAAGTTTACATAATTATCCCCAAGATCATACATCATCTAATAATCATTCAATAACAAGGTATCCAATAATGAATTTCATACAAATAATGTAATAAGATTCGACATCTAACAACATCCAAAGATTACTTCATGCGTAGCTACATAAATACATCCATAGATTTTGTTCACATTTCCTATCCAAGGTTTAACCACCTTATCACCTTTACCTAGGATTTCACTAAACTAATCACCATGTTCACTACTATTCTTTTACTTAAGATGCAAGTAAATTAATAACTTTTAGATCCACCTTTGCAAAAACACCTTTCTTCATAATTCTATAGCGTATACAAAGTAATAATTGCTAAGGTTCGATAATACAATCCAAAATTGTTCTAATTTTCTATGTTCAAATATATATAAATACACATCAAAGTTCTACCCACATCCTTGATTGCCATCATAAAAAGATGGAAAGTAAAATATATCCATTCGTAAATTAATCATATAAGCCTATGAAAAAGTGTTTATAGTTACTAATGGCATAAAGGCTCTCTTGGATGTAAGTTCTTGAATCTTACAAAGTTAATAATCCATCCTAATTCATTATGCAACAAGAACATAATCTCTCTAACTAAAGTGTGGCAAAGAAGAATAGAGTTGACTACGTTATCTATTCAACATATAGTCTTAATAAAACTTGATTGGTATTCCTAACATCTGTAAAAATAAACTACCATCTATTCCTTATTTATAAATTCCAACTAAGTATAACTATTCAAGATCTTAGAACATAGAAAAACACTAAAATATAATATATTTTCATTCTATACATATTAGAGTATAAACGTTGAGTACATTTCTATGCTAACCGCGGCCTAATAAAGCTAAAGGAAAATTTGACTTGCATTAATCAGATTTAGTAGAGATTGCTAGGGACATGCTTTAAACAGATTATAAGAGTTGTTAAGGACCTTTGAGTATAAGCAATCATATAATCTTGTTATGAATAGAAGAATTGATTCCCTACGGAACTTAATCTCGAGATTCAAATGAAACTTACATCCAAGATTGCTGCAAGAGGAATTGTTGCGAGGAATATGATCCGTTTGCAACATTATCAATAGGGATGATATTTTGGTGAGGAGATGTTGGTGATGCTAACTCAAAATCTAATTTTAGGCTTACTGGTATATCAAAAAGCTATGCAACGATTAAATGAATAAGTAGATCATCACTAAATCATTACTAATTAAATGCAGATTGCATATATTAGATATACTGTTTAAAAGCAGATTTCATGGCTATTCTATTTTAGGAATAGGCAACTTCTAAATCCTCTTAGATAAAAGCCATATCCAATGAAGTGTAACAGAAGGGAAGTTTGTCAGACATTACAGTGGGAGATGATCTGGCCGACATGCATGCAAAGTGAGGAATCTTAGATAGCGCGCATATACTGTTTGACAGATTACCTTAAAGAGATAATATCTCATGGACTAAAATGACTATAGGATACGTACCAAATGGATCTGCAAGGATGCTCTCAAAATCTTTGAATTAATGAAGCACTTTGGCAAACATACTACTTTGTATAATGTATAGGTGTTAAATATTGGGCTTAGAATACTAGTCTATTATTTTCATGGGTTGGATTAAAGTAGAACGTTGTACAAGCATCTCATAATTACCGGTCTAAGAAAATATATTTGAAGGGTTTTAATACATAGAGCAAAGCTTTTTTTTATCATAGCGCTAGGTCAATAGAGTCTTAAGCTGTCGGTAATGAATTAGAAAAACACTGATAGATAAGAATCAAGATTGGAGAAGCCCAAATGCTAGTGCGAGGACTTCATGACTATGCTATAGGAAATGACTGGTAGCTATTTAAGGTGCCGGTATAGAGACAAAGCACTCTAGAAGATGGCGGTCTACCTCAAGAGATGTTATTTCTTAGGATGCAATGATTGCAGGATATGTACAAAATGGATTTGTATAAAAGGGCTTTAGAAACTTTTAGGCAAACATGATTGGCAGACATAAAGCCAAATCCCAGTGTTCGTGTGTGTATATATCAGATGACGTAATTTGAAATTGCCTTGGTAGACATATATGAAAAATTTGGAGGCATAGAGAAGGTCATCTAGTGGAATGCGATGATTATAGGAACTCCCAAAATGGATTTATAGATAAGGCTTTTGAAACTTTCAATGCAAATGCAATTGGTAGTCGTAAAGTTAAATTCCACAACCTTTAAAGGTGTCCTCCTTGCCTACACGTGAGAATTTTGGAACAAGGTATGAATATCTATCAAAGCATACTAGAAGGGGAATTTTTATCAGATATTGTAATTGCAAGTGAATTGGCAGACATGCGTGCGAAATGGGGAAACATAGACAATGCACGTCAACTGCTTGACAAAATCCCACAGAGAAATGTCTCTTCATGGAATGCAATAATCGCAGGATATGCAGAAAATGGATATGTTGAACAAGCTTTAGAAACTTTCAAGCAAATGCAATTGCCAATACAGAGTGAACTGAGAAAAAGGCATGCATTATAACCCTTCTCATGTTACAGCTACAATTGAATGCTATTCAACATGGTTAACTTTTATAATAGCTCTGGCTATTGGAGGATACCAAGACATTAACATTGTGATTTGAATAAGCCTGTGATGGCTAAGAGAATGAAACACTTCTATCTTTTTAAACAAGGATAAATTCTTATGGAGAATAATGATGATACCTTAATACTAAATAATGGAGTCACCATATTATGCAATAGGAGCTTTACACTCGTAAGGCAAATCCATACATAAAATAATAGGAATGATCTGTTTCAAGCTAGAGTAGCATAGAAAACTAAGTAGCTGTACGAATTCTTCCATACCTTATATGTATTTCAGGCAAGATGATTGAGGGTCAAATCAGATAAAGTTCTTCCAGTGACTCTTTTTTTTTTCTCCCCCCCTCAATTTCTGTCTCAACTATGATTTATATAACTATGAAGATCTGGTCTCCGATGCAGGCTGCCTATAACTTTCCCCAAAACTACTTTCTAGAACTTCCCATCCTCTTCCAAAAATGCCCCCCACCTAAAATAATTTTACTGCTAGAAATAAAGATTTTCTAAGATTTCCCACTTCTTCCTTCTTTTCTAAAAGTAGACTCTTACTCAAAAGAAACAATTATTTCTAAGATTCCCTCTTGAGGTGCGTAATTGCCACTTCTTCCAAGTGGCCTAAATGGAAAATAATTACCCAAGATAATAATAATGAAGCAAGAGAATCTTTTTCAGGCATAGAAATACATATTTCCCCACAACTAAAATTTACATAAAGGCATTTATATTTATTTACTTATCAAAAGTGCCTTCTTAACTTACTAATTTCATTTTAAATCAACAGTAACCAAAGCATTAATCAAACAATTTCAAACAAAATAACCCAAATGCCAAACAATACCTAACACTATGCATGATCGAAAAGCATGACCACAATGACAGTGACTGACTATCATGCCCAAAGAGACAACACTGACTGGGTGCAAAACTGGATACTCATCCTTTTTAAGGATGATGGCTAACTAGGGGACCATATGTTATCTCCGTTCAACAATTTTCATTGGTTTTAAGGCACGCTTAGACCTGTCAATTCAGGTGGAGTCGATGCTTGATACCTGCAACCTGCAGCACACAACACAGTCTATGCAAAAGTATAATAAATATTAAACGGTCACAGAGTGAAAGAGAATCGCAACGTCATCGAACACTCACGAATTTATGGTACGACATTGTCTCTTTTCACACCACACAATAATAAGATCATCCTATAATACAAAATCAATCGCATAAAAATCAATTCTAACATATGACAATCAGAGTAAGATCAACATCATAATCACTTGAATGTAAAACAATGTCAGAGCATATGAATTATCAGTGTTGCAACAAGGATTATCAATAAAACATGCTAACTGTCATATGAAACCACACATGAGGATAATTAGGAATGTCATCAACATGAATGTAGCATCTACCACATCATATAATGTACAACATTAACTGTCTAACATACCCTAAATATTCCTATTATTTTACCTTCATTTTCATGCTCCTTAGCCAGACTATCTGCACATCTGAGATGAGAATGGAGGGGCACTACATGTTGTCAAAGCAAATCTCGATCCTTTTAGTGTTTTCAGGAAGGAATAGGAAGAAAAGGACAAAAAGCTAAAGACGTAAGAGAAAGCAAAAGAAGAAACTCAAGATTCTCAACCAAACATGAGTACTCACAATATATTGTATCAAAGCATGGACAATCTCAGAGAGTTCCCCTTTGATCCTCACACCACCAAGTCTCATGCTCTGTTTGGCTTAGCAGCCATACCATGCTTTGATGAATGGGACATCAAAAACCTTTCAGTTGGAACAATCGAAATCAGTGAAGAAGGAGAAGAAAGAGAGGGAAAATGGAACTCAACCTATGAGTTTAAAGAAACATCTCAACCACAAAATACTCAAAACTTATGGACTCTACACTTCGACAGAGCTAGCTGTAAAACCAGAGCAAGTACAGGGATAATCCTGACCTCCACGGAAGGAAAAGTCCTCCCCTTCACCTTTAGGTTGGATTTCTTTTACACAAACAATATCACTAAGTACAAAGCCTTATACCTAGGAGTCATGTTAGCCATGAGAATGGGGATCAAGAGGATCTCTGCCTTTGGAGACTCCTAATTAGTGATCAACCAAGTTGTAGAGAATTACAAAACAAAATGAGAATGACTACAACCTTACAAAGAAACCATCAAGAAATTGGTTTAATTCTTTGAATTATTCTCTATAAAAGCCATACCCAGAGAAGAGAACCAAGTAGCAGATTCAATGGCTACGTCAGCCGCACTATTTTTGCCACACGCTCAACTTTAAAATTTGGAATACATTGTATTAGCACATGGAGAGCCATTGTTGGAAAGCGAAGAACTACCAAGCATTCTAAATTACGCTACGGATCAAACAGAGAAACCAACCCGAGATTACGTCGAGAATGATGAAGCCATCTTAGAGTATCTACATGCTTATGATGGCCTCCTGAGAGTATACCACAAGAAAAGATACGTGCTCCTCCCACATCTAGAAGATTATTTTGGAAGCGAAAAAGAAATCCTCCAGATCGAAGCAAATTTAGATTTACCATCTTCGCCTCAGAAATTTGAAGAGGGACGACCATCACTAACTGGAGATACCATTGATATCAATGTGGGAACTCCAGAGAAACCAAAAATGTTAAAATTAGGAGGGGAATTAAATGACGAAGAGTTAGAGGAATACACAAAATTCCTCATTGAATAATCTAACATCTTTGCTTGGACATATTCAAACATGCCAAGGTTAGATCCAAAAGTTTTGGTACACAACTTGGTGACAAAACTAGACGCAAAACCTGTAAAACAAAAATTGAGGCCCATAAAGCCACAGGTAGCCGAAATGGTAAAAGAAGAGTTGAAGAAATTGTTGAATGTCAGCTTCATCAAACCAGTGGATTCTTCAAGTTGGATATCAAACATCATCCTAGTTTTAAAGAAGAATGGAAAAATTTAGATATGCCTCAACTTTAGGGATATCAATCAAGCTTGCCCAAAAGATGATTTTCCCTTGCCATCCATTGATCAAATAATTGATTCAATGACAGGATATGAAGTCCTTTCTCTCATGGATGGGTTCTCGGGATACAATCAGATCAAGATCTCAGAAGTAGACCAAAACGAAACAACATTCACCACCCCTTGGGGAACCTTCTGTTATGTAGTCATGCCATTCAGGCTAAAAAACACAAGAGCTACCTATCAAAGGGAAATACCACATATCTTCCCATGTGGAAGACCTTCGCAAGATCTTCAATAAGATTCAAGAATACAAAGTAAGTCTAAATCCTGAAAAGTGTTTTTTTTGGGGTCACGACAAGTAAGTTGTTGGGTTTCATCATTTCAGGAAGAGGAATTGATGTTGATCCAACAAAAGTTAAAGTAGTCTTAAACACAACCCCACCAACAAGTGATATAGCGGTAAGAACTTTTCTAGGATAGTTAGGTGTGATCAGGTGTTTTATACCGGGCATCGCTTTCAAGATCCACTCGATAAATCAGTTACTAAAGAAACAAGTTGGCATAACCTGAATGATGGACTATCAAAATGCATTCGAGCAAGTAAAGAAATTTCTATTGACACTGCCCATGCTAATGCCACCAAAGCATGACAAGCCCTTCATCTTATACTTTAGAGCAACCAATATCCTCGTAGCATGCATGTTGGCTCAAGAAGATGAAGGTGGGAGAGAAAGAGCCATATACTTCATAAGTCAAACCTTGTTGGAATATGAGAAGAATTACACTCAGGCCTCAAAAGAGTGTCTAGCCATAGTCTTCATGACTCAGAGATTGCAATATTACATGTTGAATCAAGAAACTAGAGTTATGATATGATCCAAACAATTGAGAACTTTCTTAAATCAACCAATGCTATCAAGAGGAGCTATCCGGTTTGTGACATTACTAAGTGAGTTTGAATTAATTTACGTCAATCAAAAGTCGGTCAAAGGACAAGTGATAGTAGATTGGCTAGCAGACAATCCAGTTCCTCAATAGGAGCCCATAAACAAAGATTTCCCTGACGAAGAGATTTACATAATTGATCTTGAGAAATACACCGCTTCATATTGGTACAGAGATATTGTGAACTACCTTGCAAACAAAACTTACCCCGAAAACATGACTCCCTTGGGAAAAAGATAATTATGTGTCCTTATTGTGAGATATGTTCTAATAGATTATGTGCTTTAATCGAAGGGCCCTAGATGGGATGTTGCTTCGACGCGTCAACAAAGAAGAGGCACGTATAATCCTAGAAGAATGCCATAGTGGAATACGTGGAGGACACTTTGGTGGTCATGCCACAACACGGAAAATACATAGGATGGGGTATTTCTAGCCATGTTTACAAGGAGATGCTATCAAATTCATAAAAAGATGCCTGAAATGTCAAGCCTACGCCCATGTCCAACACACACCAATGAGAGATTTGTAACCAATAGTTACCCCTAGCCCTTCTCCACTTGGGGCTTAGACTTGGTGGGTAAAATATCACCCCCATCGATAGATGGATATTTGTTCATCATCATCATGACATAATATTTTACCAAATGGGTAGAGGCCATGCCTCTAACTACTGTTTCAAGGACCGTAATTGCCAAGTTCATACTAAATCAAATCATATGTTGATTCGAGATTCCCTGTGATAATGACAGACAACGCGTCATCATTCAAAAATCCACAAGTGAGAGAGTTATGTGAGAGATTCCACATCAATCATAACTCT
Source organism: Cunninghamia lanceolata (assembly GCA_027924645.1). NCBI lineage: Eukaryota > Viridiplantae > Streptophyta > Pinopsida > Cupressales > Cupressaceae > Cunninghamia > Cunninghamia lanceolata. The sequence continues at coordinate 4,811,041 of BSBN01000942.1, forward strand.
CCCTCAATTTACTATCCTCAAGGGAATAGACAAGCCGAAGCCACAAACAAAACATTGAAATCAATATTTGTAATGTGCTGCACTTGTTGGTTCTTTTTAAAATATTTTTAGTGTTATTTTTATTTTTTATTTGTGTTCTTCCAGACTAGAGAGAATATGCAGAAGAGGTTTAGTTTTCTTGCAGATGTGTGTTGCCGAAGCATACAATAGATAGCATATAATGCAAACCTAGAAAAAGTACAGAGATTTAGAGTAAAATAACAACCCAGATCAAGAAATATCTCTAGATCAATTATAGATGAATACCCATATCAAGATTTGCAACTTTGATTTTATGTTGTAGCCGGAACAGCAAGTGGGTATTACATATTTACTCCAAATCACCAAGGAACATAGAGTGTTATGTATACAATGATTTCAGTAGTACAATAGGCTCTAGAGGCCTCATACGATGCAGAATACTAGCTGCCCACAAAGAGAAATGAGGCCAAAGATCCCCAACGTCACTCTTGAATGTGTATGGCCATGGCTAGAAGGAGATATCAGCATCAAGAATGTTTGTATCTCAACAAGAATATGATAAACAATGCAAGTAGGGGCTGCTAAAGCCCTAAATGCCCCTATATGAAACGGTATTGTTGTTGTTAGCATAGAAAAATAGCCTCCAAGGAACCTCACATCACCCAGGCAAGTAGTACAGCCACCAAAGGAATTGTATAAGCCACTATGGAGGAAAGAACTCACAGCAAATGCCTCAAAACTGGTCGTTGTGCTGCTACAGCTTGCTTACACCCAAAAAGAGATTCAAACAACTAGAACACAATCACAAATCTTCCATAGAGAGGGTACGGCCAAGCTGTTGTGTAGTACGACCAATCAATGCAACATATAATAGCTCCAAAACCTCAATAAAAATTTCTCTAATCAGCCATGAAATCAATCTTTCAAATCTGCATAGACAATCTTCCCAAAATCTTTGAAGGATGAAGCAATAAACTCTTAAACCCTCAACATATCAAACTCCATTGAAGCCCAAATGCGAATATTGGATGCATCTGCCAACATAGTATTTGCTAATGGAGGTTTTCATCTCTAGAAGCCAAGAATCAACACTATCTTGCAGAGGTTTTCATCTCAGCAAGTTCAGTCCAAACCCTCAAAGCTTTTCAAGCTCCAAGAAATAAGAGAAGAAAAAATAATTCCAATGCATATCCAAATGAGCTCCCTTTTCCATCTTTTATTTCCTCTCTATTAGGGCGTTATCATTAAGGAGGCAAATGTTATATTTTTAATTCACTTAATTTCCCCTTGGGATGGGTGCCCAAGCTCTCCTTTAGTGACCCTTTTAATATTTGCTTTTTCATAAGTCACTTAATATTTATAAAGTCCCGTCAATTAAATAAGTTATAACTTCAGACTTTAAAATAAATATGAAGATGAAGTCAGAATCCAAAGATCTATAGCTTGTTGGAAAGGTCTCGACGAGACAAATCCAACCCCACTCTAAAAATCATGATTTGGCACTAAACCTGAACTTACTAAAAATAGTAAGTGCGCCACAAAGCACCCAACTGCCACTGACAACGGCCAACTGGATCCAAACCACTTTTACACCTTTGAATGATCCATCCAAAGCTCTGCTAACTACCAACTGAGAAGCTAACAACACCAACACTGGGATTTCTCAACACCATTATTAGCCTACAAGGACCTGATGATAGGCTAAACCACCAACTCTGATGCTCACTCAAAAAGGGGACATTACAGTCCGTCCTCCCTGAAATTGCTTGTCCCCAAGCAATCGCCACTGACTAGGAAACCACCGCTTCTTCAGAGGCCAAGGAAAGAATTGTAGGATGACCCACATGTCACCAAATGACTCAAACAACACTAGCGTACACACCACTGTGCAAAGATAAACATCATGCCATCTGTCCAACTCTTGCGCACAAGATTTGTGCATCGAAATCATCCCATGTACCTGTGAATCAACGATGAACCTATATGCATACCACACAATGTACATGCTATAGAACTCATCAACAAATCTTGACTAGAATCCTTATGCACAAGGAGGATCCTGAAGCAAACTGTAGTGGGTCCAATAATATATCCCTAGGTCCCAAACCTAGAATGGAATTTGGCTATACACATCACCTGTTGACTTCCACTGTGCTACTCTGATATAATCTTCACCATGTAGAGAGAGGTGAAGCAACACATTGGAATCCAACTGAATTGTCATGCCAAACCTGTCACCACCTAGATCCCAACACATCAGAACAACACATCCATCAATGATGAAGAGGTAATTAAACCTTGAAGTGTCCAAACTAAAGCATCCACTTTTATCCTCTGCCAAACTCCTATGGATGTGTTGACTATCCAACATAGGAGCTAGAAAATATGAAACTGCTCCTCTCAAATCGAGGGAATGATAAAACTCTCCTCCATCACCACTATAAAAACTAAACATGCCATCATGCCTACTGACACTGCAACCTCTCTGAAGCTATGTCTCCAATTGAAATTTTTGAGACAAAGAAGTTGCAAACTCTATCAGGTACATATCACCATGATGGTAATCTGATCTCTGACCCTACAAGTAATCCTCTGAATGTATCTGAGTTAGCCATCTGTAATCCCTAGTTCCATCTTTTGTAGATGGCAACCCTTCATCCCACAATGGATGGTATAAATCCTAAGCCAATCCGCACTTACACATCATTAGGTCATCCGTGTGTGGACTAAAGGAGAAACGATGAGCACTCCTCACTATGCAGTCAAAATAAAAAGCACCTACCTGTGTCAATGGTTAACCATCATAGTCATGGGGAACACACTCCTCACACTCTCATCACTTGAATTAGATGATGGTTCATGTCTTTGATCTTGTATGGCTAATTAGGTAGATACTCTGCAAGTCCTCTCTACATACCCAATAGCAAAATCTTGATCTAAAAGCAATTAGAGGTATTCTGATTTAATCCACTCAATGGCATGCTGGATAGTTTGCAAATTAGATATAGAAGTGCCCGCTACTACCCCTATCTGACTTTCCTCCAATTGTGTCCTCCAAAAGAGATCCTCCACAAACTTGTGGGTACTATCAATCTGAGTTAAGGTTTGAACAACCTTATCCTCAGTAACCTTCAGTTGATCTCTCCATCCCTGTGACTCACTAAGATGTCGATCAAAATCAGCTGCATGGGATGTAATTTCTGATTTTCTTCCAAGAAAGGGAAAGAAATCAACATGAGAACCGATCTCCCCACTGAATGATGCCCTGCATATCTCCTGTGAAAATGATGGAGTAGTGTGGTGATCTGTCACACAACTCTCTGGGAAATCCACCAACTCCTCGTACAAGCTATCAATAACCTGCTCTGCATCACTTGTCACGAGACTATCCTCAGAGACCCCTGATGCAACATCTGGTTCTCTACTACTCTCACCCAAAGTACTCATCCCATCTATATCACCTGCACCTACAACTGTAATGGATGTATCCGCATCCACAAGGTGCTCCTTACCACTATCTGTGGGTGTATGCTCATCACCAGTAACTGTCATAGATATCGGGACTGTAACTACTGGAGATGAAGACTACGCTAAGCTCAACTCCACAGTGAGCTCATCTATCCGTAACTTTGACTCTTGAAGGGTTGTTTGAGCATTCTTCAAAGAGTCCATGGTGACCTCAAGCTCATAGGTGAGCTCATCAACCTCCTCTTCATTTCCCTTAAGAGCATCATAATAGATACCATTGAGCATGAGAAGAGGATCTCTATCTAATAATAGTTGTAGGTAATTATTCTTCATTACCCCAACTACATCTCTAAGTGCCTGAAACTCGGCAAGGGAAAGTTCACTATCAAAGTGCTCATGTGTTTCTGGAGTCTTCCAACAATAGTTTGCCAACAATTGTTAAGCAACATCAAAGTGTTCTATGGCTGTAGCAATCATACCTTCACTCACCTTTAGTTGCTCTGCTAAATGATGAGACCCCTGTGACAAGTCATTTCCACACAAATTTTTTGATTTGTAATCAACACTATGGTAAGAGGCTAAATCATCATCACTCACTGTTTGATAAGCATCCTCATGTGTGCTATCAACTAACTCTTCTAAAAGGTCACTTGGTTCTTCAAGTAGCAAGGGAAATGAATCATTTTCTTCATCAATTTGGTCAAAGGTTATGGCAGTATCAAATTTGTCACCCATGGCTGATTTAAAGTCTTTATCTGCATACTTTTCACCTAGGTCCTTTGAGGACTTAAGACTTTCAGCATCAATGCTCTCAGGCTTTCTTGCAAAGTCACCTTCTAGTAATCTATCAATCATTTTTAATTCATTCTCAAAAGTAGCATCTTCAAGATCTTTGATAAAACGAGGCCCAACTTCACAAATTTCTTTTGTAGTCTTCCCCAAATCAACAAGCTCCCCTTTGCACGTCTCTTGATTAATGATCTTGTTTTCATCATACAAAGGCTCAGGTTCATTTCTGTCATCTTCTTTATTCTCATTACTACATGGTTGCAATGAACATTGTAAGGCCTGCCCTTACCCCATTGGTATGTATTGATTTATTTTATAGTTCTAGATTTGATGATAGAGTGAGTTGGTTATTTTGTGATATAATTACATGATGGATATATACCTAGCTCGTTGATGCATCCTCATTGATCTAATTTTGTTGCTTCGGCTATGATTGTGTTATGGGATTTGATGTTTGATTTGAGTGTGTAGGATATATATATACAGGATAAAAGTTTCGATGGGCCATGACCAATTGATGGATGTGGAGGAAGAGACAGGGAACCACTGCACCCCCTCACCTTAAGTAGCCTTAAGGGCAAGATATTGGCCCTATATCTTGTGGTATGTTGGTCACCCAAACCATCCTATTCAATTGTAGATAGAGTATGGTGTCATGTGTTCTTCCATTTACCTCAAACTGGGCTCATTAGATGTCTAGACCCCTGTCATGTGTAAACCCATTTCGTGCTTGTGATCCTTGTGTGTTTCTTTAGTGGACTGGGATTCTTGTTCACTTTACTGGTATTCATTCAGGTTAGTGGGGTGTGCTTGCTAAATTTCCATGCTTTCAAGTGAAGTTAATTTAAGTTTTTCTTTTGTTGATAGAGGGTCTATCATTTTTGAATGTGAGGTTTTCATGAATTTCATTGGGAGTCGTATGAAGTTTTGGATTTATGTTAAGGCTAGATTAGTTTAATCTAATGTTGAGTTAATTGTTGTTTCAAAATGCTTGCCATTCTTTTAACTTGGAGATGCCATGTGGTGATGACAAAGACCCCCTCTGAACCTTACCTAAAAGACATAACGACAGATTAATTCAACGGTTGATCACTCTTGGGATATGGGCCTCTCGACTCCTATGACTCTTTCAAAGTTCTAGATTCATATTTTCACACTTAAAGGTAGAGTACATCTACTATGAGATCTTCTTAGGGGTGAGTTTAGATTGTTTTCAATAATTATAACTTATTGGACTCTCACCTCATTACATATATTTATGTAAGTAGAATTGTTATTTATCACTAGCACTTGCACCGTAGGAGGTTCAAAGAATACGCTGATAGGAACAACCGACTACCTTAGAAAATTTCTTGTCAGGAATTTTACGGCGTGAGACAATCCTGAGCACTATAATACTCACATATAAAAAGCCTATTGGCTAATTAATAATGACAATCTAAAAGTATACATTTATGTGTTATAATTAAAATTATTTGTAATTTTAAATATTTCAATAATTATAATTTGAAGGAAATTATTTATTCTTAAATAAAGAAAGTAAATAAAAGTTAACATAATAATAATTATAATTATAAAACTCAAGAATTTACTTTTATTTAAAAAAAAAAGAAAAAAAGAGAATAAAGTTTTTTTTTACTTTAGATAATCCTTATGATAGGATTTGTTTCTTTAAAAATAAAATTTAAAGAAAGATAAGAGGTAAACGTAATATAAGAAGTAAGAGTAGTGTTTTTTTTTTTTTTTTAAAAGGAGATCGGTTTTATTTTTTTGTTGATTTACACCAACATTTTTGCAAGAAAAGAGGGGGAGGGCGGATGGAAAGGTTTTTTAGGGTTGAGGGAAAATGGAGGAAAGGAAAGCGGGATTTGTTTTTGGGGGAAGAGCTCTCGGCTGGGACGAGGATGATTTTTCCCTTCTATGGAATGGGAAGAGCAGGCTGGAGGTGCAAATGCTGAGTCATGGGGGTCTCTCCTCTCTCGTGCTCATGTCGTTGGAAAGGTATTTTACTTTTCAAAGTTGTATCTCCTTTTAAAATGGTAGGTTTTGAAGTCGTGGGCTATTTTCGTAAGGGCCACGAACCAGTCTTAAGGGAGATGTTGCATCTGGTAAATAAAAAAATAAAACAAAATGATAAGAAACCAGATCTTAGTTGAAAACATGAAGGCACCTTAGACAGATGTTAGGCAGTGAACAAAAGAAAAAAAAAGGAAAATAGTTTTTATTTTGTTAAGTTAAAATCTGTGAAAAAACAGAGTGAAACAAACACAAAAAAAAAAATGAAGCACAACCAAGCATAGTCACATACCTGGCAGAGAACGCAGAAAGCTTGGTCAGTTTTAAACACTTCATGAATTCTTTTGTTGAATACAGTTCTTTAAAGGTCGCCTTGAGACATTTTATCTTGTTCAGCTGTGTCTGCTCCAAATGGAGTTGGCATTTCCAGCTCTGGGTTCCTCATGATTAGTTGATTGAACGCATTATTTCATCGCTAACACAATGAGCAGTTGTAGCACATCCCTAGCTCTTTAAGAGTTGTAGAGGCCTTGCGTTTCCAGAGAAAGCTAATGCTGCAGTTAACGTGGCCTTTGGGTTTAGGGTTTTCTTTTTTGTGTGCTCCGGTGTAGAGCCTCACCTTTGACAAGAGGCATGGCCCAATAGCATCCATGACCATCAGAGACCGACCCCCCCTCTGTAGCAGCAGTTTCTATGGGAGAATTGAGCCTGCAACTGCTCACAACCTCCCTTGATGCCTACTCTGCCAAGGACCCTTCTATGAGTATGCGCCTACCTCTGACAAACAACATGGCTTGGTTGCCCCTGTAGGCCACAATTCTTTTCCCAACAACCATGGCCAATGGTCAAAATTGTAGTTTTGTTTATTGTAACTACATAATAGTTACTTCTCATTCTAGTTTGCATAATGGAGGTCAACATTTTAGGGGGTGTGCTGAAAACCGTTCAAATGAGGTTTTTTTTTTTTTTTGGGTCGAACATGTGTGTGAGAATCTTACAAGATCTCTCCCATCATATAATGCAGTCTCTCCCTTAAGATACTTGATCTCATTGGTCATTTGACACGGTCTCTTATTTAATGATAGATCCCTTCTTGCGTATGAAACAATCTGATTAACCTTTATTTTGAAACCTCTCCTTTCGTATAACACATTCTTTTATATAGTGTAAAATCTCTCCTTTCATATGATATAGTTCCTTTTAAATCTTTAGAACTGGCATTTCTTGATGCGATCGTTTGATTTTTTTATTGTATTAATGCATGAATTAATGTCTAGTGTTGAGAATATGAAAGTTAGTATAACTCCATTAAAATAAGGATATTATTGATAGTTATATATGGATAACAAGTGTTTACATATTTTTGAGTAATCGTAGAATGGATTATCAGATTAACATTGATGAAGTCTTTTTTTTTGGTTGTATACATGAAATTATGAAAATATGTAACCGCGTTGTTGTAGCATTTATGTCTTTTTAGTAATGTTTGTTATTTTGTTAATCATGTATAAGGAATGAACAATTAGTGGCTTATAGATTATAGGAGGAAGTATTAATTGGGTGTGTAATGGTTAGAATGAATTGTCATTTTGATATTTATTAGATAGGGGCTATGTATGATACTAAATACGTTAACCCTCCTTATGATTGACTCCTCCTTTTCTTCTAGTTGTTTGGGTAATGAGTAACCCTGTTGGTGAGTCTATACCTGAACGAGTGTGGGTGTGTACCTGTGAGTGGGGGTGCTTGAGTCTTGCTTTTGTTGCTTCCCTTGGTGTCGTGTCGAGTGTGTGTGAGGCTCATGATCATCCTTGTGCAGATTTCCTTAGTGTCTTGCTTGAGGTCCTAGTCGTGTGAGTCGCCCATGTTGACAGTGGTTCCTAGATCTCCTCGCTCCGTAGCTCGGGGGTTGCCAAAGGTGTAATAGACATCTATTACATCCGACGATGGCAATATGGTTGGGAGGTGAGCAACATCCCCCTTGGTCTTTGTTATGGCGAACTCTGTTGTGGTCTTGGCCTTCGTCCGTTGGAAAAATCATTACAGCTATTTGCCTCTTTTGGTGTAAAGTAAAAATGATTATTGTCTTTATTTCTTTTGATGTTTTGGAAAATTAATTAACGAATATTTATCTCTTTGATGTATTTAAGAAATGATTATCGTATTTATTCTCGTCCTTATATTTCAGAGAAGTAACTGATGTATATTTATTTCTTGATACTTTGGGGGGGGGTCGTAAGTAATGTGTATTTTATTTTATTGACGTATGCAAAATTAATTTATGCAATTTAAGTTTATTTTATCCTACTGATGCATGGGAGAATGATTGATGTAAAAGTCTTCTCTTGTTGTAAAGGAAAGTAATTAGTGGTTATTTATATCTGGTTTGGTCAAGGAAAATAATTATTTAATATTTATTTCTCTTGTTGTAAAGTAGATAGTGAGAGGTTATTTATTTCTCTTGTATAGAAAATTACTTCTTGTTTTGGCCTTAATTATGCATTAGTGATTAATCTATACGTTAATTTTCTCGCATGCTCTATAACCAATTCATGCTATGTCTAGAGTTAGTTTTAAATCCTTTTCATCTAGGACTTCTCTCAATGTACTTGTATGCTAGAGTGAACTAAATGGTATGTCATCTACGTTCCATTGATTTATCATTGATGTAGGGCTCACTCTTTTGTCAAGGAAATCAATTTATTGTTGTATCTTTTATTATGTTGAAATGTAGTTACTGGATGTTGGAATCCTCTTCCCCTCATTTGGATGCCATGTCATGTTTTGGTAATGAATTTAAAACTTTGCCTCGTTATCCTCTGTTTTCACTTGGTTGTTAGAAAGAACAAAAAAAAATCGTATCAAATTTACTTATGAGTGCTTACCCTATCTTTGGTTGAATGAGTATTTGAATTACTCTCTCCTGCATATCGAGGTTAGCTTTTCGACACTTTTTTTTGTAGCCTTGGTTTGAGTCACCTAACAGGGTGTCTTAGATGTTTATCCGCACCTTGTCTTCCTTTCCCACCTTGTGCAACGGGGTTTTAGAGACATATGGAAAATTTTTGTTAGATCATGTCATGACCACATGGGCAATGTGGGCATGACATGTGTGTTTCTCATGTCATGACCACTCGGTAAAAGTGGGCATGACATTTGGTATCAGAGCCAGGTTTCAACATTGGGAGCTTTGGGGTTCACGTGATTGGTTGGGCCGACATGGAGTGGGTTGAGTGTGGTTTGACCCTTGTCCTACTCCGTGTAGCCACAAGAGAGCAAGGTTGTGGTTTGTCGACTAACCTTCACCTTGGAGGAATATCCATCCTCTTGTTTTGTCATCCTGATGGCCTGGTCACATGATTATTGAAGTCTTCCACTTGTGTTTTGTGGTGGTCGTGTTCCTCCTGGTCGATTGTCCTCTTGAGCCAGTTGGTCTAGGCGGTGAGGGTTGTGTTGGACCCTTCCTCGCCCTTGTGTATTTTGTGGAGAGTAGTGACATCTTAATGCCCGTTTGACTTATTCTTGCCTTGTGAACTTGATGTGTGTTTATCATGATGTTGAATGGCATAATATCTTGAATCCCTAACCCTTGTTATGATTGGAAATTGGCATTGTCTCCTTTGGATTGATAACTAGAGAAGATTGCATGAAGTATATCTTGCTTAGAATTTTATGAGTGCAAGTTGTGACGTGTGTGATTTCATTAGATGACCTGGTAGGAAAATTAATAAGAAAGAAAGAGGTGAAAATGAGTTTGTAAGCATGGCAATTGTTAAGAATTAATGTATGTTCTCAAACTGTTTCAATGATGCATTTGGTGCTTGGCGACCTTTGTTGTAAGGTACTTCATAAGGGAAATCTTGCATTTTATAACCCTGTCCTTGTGTGAATGTGATATCATGTATGTATACCTTGTGCGAAAGAGATGCTTGGCATTATATGGTAGAATAGTAAATTAGAGACTTGAGCTTGCAATTAATTTTTTTTTTTTTAAAGATATACCTCTATTTTATGAGCTTTGTTGCTAGATAGGTATATGTATTGTTTGTAATTCATATGTAATATGTTAAGGGCTATAGAGAACTCCATGATGTGTGATGTGTTAACCATCTTGCGAGTTGAAATAATGTTATTTTGAGTTAATTACGACCTTATATACAAATGCTAGTATGTTGGTATACTCACTTGAGGTGTATTGCATTGTCACTCAATGTGAAGTCATGGTTGGATTCCAATATGCCTTAGATGGATTAATTTGAGTTGATGTTTGAGTAAATTTCTTAGAGAACCTTTATGGTAATTATTATGTGACTTTGGGGTGTGAAAGTTGTTCTTCTTCACTAAGTAATGAACAATAAAGGAGAATTGTGTTATGTGTTACCTTATGGATGTGAATACCTGTTATGAACATGCTTGCTATGTGTTGTGATCACCCCGTACATGCGTTGTGTACTCATGAGCTTGTGATACTAGGTATCCATCCATGGGTTGAGTGTATAACTACAAGTATGGCGGAGTCATGCTTGTGTGGCTGCTTGTTTGTATACCCTGTAAGGTCCAATCTTGGAGTTGGAGACCTTCCATGTGTGGAGTTAAGTAGTGGAGAGGAAGAACTTAGGAAGCTATGGCGATATGTTGTGGCATTGGTTTGGGATTACCCAACCAACCATACCTTCCTATGCCAGAGTACCCCCTACTTCTCCTTAGTGAATGGGCCTTTGAGAGGCCCATAGTCCTATCCTATCATGTTCTGTTTCCTTGATGGTACTATTGACATTTGACATGGGATCTTGGTTATGTTTTGGTATGGGCATGTGATTTGCTCAAGGCCATGCTACTTTATGCAGGTGTATTCTTACCTTGGTACCTTAATTGAGTGGATGCGTAGCATCCTAGAGACATTTACATTATAATGATGACGTGTACCTTTGAGAAGGGCACGATGTACTATACTGATGATGTGTTACCCTTGAGAAGGGCATGATTCCATGTAAGAGTACGTGAAGGCACATTGATAATTCTTACCTACATGATGTTAATGCATTGGTTGTGTTTTCATAACACATGTAGTGACCGTGTTTCCCTCCTTCCTTATTGGTGACTTGATGATAGTCACATAGTGATGTAATGTGCACTTTCTTGGATTGCGATTATTTCTTTCGGTTGTTTGGTGACCTTTTTGTATCTTGGTTGTGTGGACCAGCCATGTTATTTTATCTTGTCTGAAAGTAGCTTAGCCACAATCTTTTATTCCTCCTTTTTCGCGTGACTCTTATGGTTACGCTATTTTAATGATGAAATTGCGCGCATCTATTTATTTGTTTATTGTTTTATTTTGGTTTTGGAAGCTTCTCCTCTTGACTTCTAAGCTAGGTTCTTTCTGTTTTCTAGTGTTGGTCTTGTGTTGTGATGTTCTTCTCGCCATGTCGATGGAGCGACCTCTGGTAGAGTGTATATAAGGAAGCAGACGTGGGAAACTTATGAGGATGGGGGTAGGTGTGGACTAGTATGGGCTGGTCATTATCCACCTACTTTCCTAGTGATTTATGTTTGTATGTTGACTATCTCTTGGAGGCTAAACCCCTTATACAAACAAGAGGTAGGTCATTTGGTGGGAATGTATGGCGAGGCCCCCAGGCGCGTGGCCTCGAGGCCATCATTCCACTTTGTTCTTGGATTATTGGTTACTTGGCACTGGTATTTGGTTATGTGGTTTTGTGATGAGACTATAACATTCCTCTAAACCTTTATATGAATCTTGTGAAGTTAATCCCTGTAATGTGGGCGAGTGAAAATGTGTCTTTAGAGTAAGATCCACTTTTGCTGTATCTGCACATGAGTTGATGTTCTATATAAACATGTACTATGATGTGTATAATCCTATATGCAGGTGTGAAAATAAATGATGAACATGGAATACTTTGTGTTGAGTTCGATCGGTAGAATGTGTTTTGTGATAGAAATATGTTGTTATGTTATTCTGTTTACCATGCGGTATTCTCTTGTGAGGAGTTCCTTATTGCATATGTCATATGTTGTACTTACCTTGTCTGTTGCAAAGAAGTTTTAGAGAATGCCTCGATCCTCTTCTCGATGATTTCCCAGAGTAAGTCAATTCCTAGGGGGGTAGTATGTAAGGCCTGCCTTTACCCCACTGGTATGTATTGATTTATTTTATAGTTCTAGATTTGATGATAGAGTGAGTTGGTTATTTTGTGATATAATTACATGATGGATATATACCTAGCTCGTTGATGCATCCTCATTGATCTAATTGTGTTGCTTCGGCTATGATTGTGTTATGGGATTTGATGTTTGATTTGAGTGTGTAGGATATATATATATATATATATATAGGATAAGTTTCGATGGGCCATGACCAATTGATGGATGTGGAGGAGACAGGGAACCACTGCACCCCCTCACCTTACGTAGCCCTAAGGGCAAGATATTGGCCCTATATCTTGTGGTATGTTGGTCACCCAAACCATCCTATTCAATTGTAGATAGAGTATGGTGTCATGTGTTCTTCCATTTACCTCAAACTGGGCTCATTAGATGTTTGGACCCCTGTCGTGTGTAAACCCATTTTGTGCTTGTGATCCTTGTGTGTTTATTTAGTGGACTGGGATTCTTGTTCACTTTACTGGTATTCATTCAGGTTAGTGGGGTGTGCTTGCTAAATTTCCATGCTTTCAAGTGAAGTTAATTTTAGTTTTTCTTTTGTTGATAGACGGTCTATCATTTTTGAATGTGAGGTTTTCATGAATTTCATTGGGAGTCGTATGAAGTTTTGGATTTATGTTAAGGCTAGATTAGTTTAATCTAATGTTGAGTTAATTGTTGTTTCAAAATGCTTGTCATTCTTTTAACTTGGAGATGCCATGTGGTGATGACAAAGACCCCCTCCGAACCTTATCTAAAAGACATAACGACAGATTAATTCAATGGTTGATCACTCTTGGGATATGGGCTTCTCAACTCCTGTGACTCTTTCGAAGTTCTAGATTCATATTTTCACACTTAAAGGTAGAGTACATCTACTATGAGATCTTCTTAGGGGTGAGTTTAGATTGTTTTCAATAATTATAACTTATTGGACTCTCACCTCATTACATATATTTATGTAAGTAGAATTGTTATTTATCACTAGCACTTGCACCATAGGAGGTTCAAAGAATACGCTGATAGGAACAACCGACTACCTTAGAAAATTTTTGGTCATGAATTTTACGGTGTGAGACAATCCTGAGCACTATAATACTCACATATAAAAAGCCTATTGGCTAATTAATAAAGACAATCTAAAAGTATACATTTATGTGTTATAATTAAAATTATTTATAATTTTAAATATTTCAATAATTATAATTTAAAGGAAATTATTTATTCTTAAATAAAGAAAGTAAATAAAAGTTAACATAATAATAATTATAATTATAAAACTCAAGAATTTACTTTTATTTAAAAAAAAAAAGAAAAAAAGAGAATAAAGTTTTTTTTACTTTAGATAATCCTTATCCTATTAGGATAGGATTTGTTTCTTTAAAAATAAAATTTAAAGAAAGATAAGAGGTAAACGTAATATAAGAAGTAAGAGTAGTGTTTTTTTTTTTTTTTAAAAAGGAGATCAGTTTTATTTTTGTGTGGATTTACATCGACATTTTTGCAAGAAAAGAGGGGGAGGGCGGACGGAAAGGTTTTTTAGGGTTGAGGGAAAATGGAGGAAAGGAAAGCAGGATTTGTTTTTAGGGGAAGAGCTCTCGGCTAGGAGGAGGATGATTTTTCCCTTCTATGGAATGGGAAAAGCAGGCTGGAGGTGCAAATGCTGAGTCGTGGGGGTCTCTCCTCTCTCATGCTCATGTCGTTGGAAATGTATTTTACTTTTCAAAGTTGTATCTCCTTTTAAAATGGTAGGTTTTGAAGCCGTGGGCTATTTTCGTAAGGGCCACGAACCAGTCTTAAGGGAGATGTTGCATCTGGTAAATAAAAAAACAAAACAAAATGATAAGAAACTAGATCTTAGTTGAAAACATGAAGGCACCTTAGACAGATGTTAGGCAGTGAATAAAAGAAAAAAAAGGAAAATAGTTTTTATTTTGTTAAGTTAAAATCTGTAAAAAAACAGAGTGAAACAAACACAAAAAAAAAATGAAGCACAACCAAGCATAGTCACATACCTGGCAGAGAACGCAGAAAGCTTAGTCAGTTTTAAACACTTCATGAATTCTTTTATTGAATATAGTTCTTTAACGGTCGCCTCGAGACCTTTTATCTTGTTCAACTGTGTCTGCTCCAAATGGAGTTGGCATTTCTAGCTCCGGGTTCCTCATGATTAGTTGATTGAACGCATTATTTCATCACTAACATAATGAGCAGTTGTAGCACATCCCTAGCTCTTTAAGAGTTGTAGAGGCCTTGCGTTTCCAGAGAAAGCTAATGCTGCAGTTAACGTGGCCTTTGGGTTTAGGGTTTTCTTTTCTGTGTGCTCCGGTGTAGAGCATCACCTTTGACAAGAGGCATGGCCCAATAGCATCCATGACCATCAGAGACCGATCCCCCCTCTGTAGTAGCAGTTTCTGTGGGAGAATTGAGCCCGCAACTGCTCACAACCTCCCCTGACGCTTACTCTGCCAAGGACCCTTCTATGAGTATGCGCCTACCTCTGACAAACAACATGGCTTGGTTGCCCCTGTAGGCCACAATTGTTTTCCCAACAACCATGGCCAATAGTCAAAATTGCAGTTTTGTTTATTGTAACTACATAATAGTTACTTCTCATTCTAGTTTGCATAATGGAGGTCAACATTTTAGGGGGTGTGCTGAAAACTGTTCAAATGAGGTTTTTTTTTTTTTTGGGTCGAACATGTGTGTGAGAATCTTACAAGATCTCTCCCATCATATAATGCAGTCTCTCCCTTAAAATACTTGATCTCATTGGTCATTTGACACGGTCTCTTATTTAATGATAGATCCCTTCTTGCGTATGAAACAATCTGATTAACCTTTATTTTGAAACCTCTCCTTTTGTATAACACATTCTTTTATATAGTGTAAAATCTCTCCTTTCATATGATATAGTTCCTTTTAAATCTTTAGAATTGGCATTTCTTGATGCGATCGTTTGATTTTTTTATTGTATTAATGCATGAATTAATGTCTAGTGTTGAGAATATGAAAGTTAGTATAACTCCATTAAAATAAGGATATTATTGATAGTTATATATAGATAATAAGTGTTTACATATTTTTGAGTAATCTTAGAATGGATTATCGGATTAACATTGATGGATTCTTTTTTTTTGGTTGTATACATGAAATTATGAAAATATGTAACCGCGTTGTTGTAGCATTTATGTCTTTTTAGTAATGTTTGTTATTTTGTTAATCATGTATAAGGAATGAACAATTAGTGGCTTATAGATTATAGGAGGAAGTATTAATTGGGTGTGTAATGGTTAGAATGAATTGTCATTTTGATATTTATTAGATAGGGGCTATGTATGATACTAAATATGTTAACCCTCCTTATGATTGACTCCTCCTTTTCTTCTAGTTGTTTGGGTAATGAGTAACCCTGTTGGTGAGTCTATACCTGAACGAGTGTGGGTGTGTACCTGTGAGTGGGGGTGCTTGAGTCTTGCTTTCGTTGCTTCCCTTGGTGTCGTGTCGAGTGTGTGTGAGGCTCATGATCATCCTTGTTCGGATTTCCTTAGTGTCTTGCTTGAGGTCCTAGTCATGTGAGTTGCCCATGTTGATAGTGGTTCCTAGATCTCCTCGCTCCGTAGCTCGGGGGTTGCCTAGGGTGTAATAGACATCTATTACATCCGACAATGGCAATATGGTTGGGAGGTGAGCAACATCCCCCTTGGTCTTCGTTATGGCAAACTCTGTTGCGGTCTTGGCCTTCGTCCGTTGGAAAAATCATTACAGCTATTTGCCTCTTTTGGTGTAAAGTAAAAATGATTATTGTCTTTATTTCTTTTGATGTTTTGGAAAATTAATTAATGAATATTTATCTCTTTGATGTATTCAAGAAATGATTATCGTATTTATTCTCGTCCTTATATTTCAGAGAAGTAACTGATGTATATTTATTTCTTGATACTTTGGGGGGGGTCGTAAGTAATGTGTATTTTATTTTATTGACGTATGCAAAATTAATTTATGCAATTTAAGTTTATTTTATCCTACTGATGCATGGGAGAATGATTGATGTAAAAGTCTTCTCTTGTTGTAAAGGAAAGTAATTAGTGGTTATTTATATCTGGTTTGGTCAAGGAAAATAATTATTTAATATTTATTTCTCTTGTTGTAAAGTAGATAGTGAGAGGTTATTTATTTCTCTTGTATAGAAAATTACTTCTTGTTTTGGCCTTAATTATGCATTAGTGATTAATCTATATGTTAATTTTCTCGCATGCTCTATAACCAATTCATGCTAAGTCTAGAGTTGGTTTTAAATCCTTTTCATCTAGGACTTCTCTTAATGTACTTGTATGCTAGAGTGAACTAAATGGTATCTCATCTACGTTCCATTGATTTATCATTGATGTAGGGCTCACTCTTTTGTCAAGGAAATCAATTTATTGTTGTATCTTTTGTTATGTTGAAATGTAGTTACTGGATGTTGGAATCCTCTTCCCCTCATTTGGATGCCATGTCATGTTTTAGTAATGAATTTAAAACTTTGCCTTGTTATCCTCTATTTTCACTTGGTTGTTAGAAAGAACAAAAAAAAATCGTATCAAATTTACTTATGAGTATTTGAATTACTCTCTCCTGCATATCAAGGTTAGTTTTTCGACACTTTTTTTTTGTAGCCTTGGTTTGAGTCACCTGGCAGGGTGTCTTAGATATTTATCCGCACCTTGTCTTCCTTTCCCGCCTTGTGCGACGGGGTTTTAGGGACATATGGAAAATTTTTGTTAGATCATGTCATGACCACATGGGCGATGTGGGCATGACATGTGTGTTTCTCATGTCATGACCACTCGGTAAAAGTGGGCATGACAAACATGAGGTGAGGGTTTTTCTTTCACATTCTTTGTTGTTCCCACATATGTGACTAGATGTCCAAGCTTCTTGGCATGTGAAATAATGCTGATCTCTTCTTAACTGATTCTTGCCCATTTTTGTAACCTATAAACCATAAGCAATAGATTCATCTTCTGTCAAATGATTTTTAATTTTTTCAAATCTATGCTCAACCAATGTCTTTGACAACCAATGTGCTACTGGTGAAACATACTATTCTTTTCTCCAAATACTTAGTAAATTATATAATAACAGCTTGGAGATATTATCATCTTCATCTAAAATCATAGACAAGATAGTTTGCATTGCTGCTTTAACATCATTTGCATGATATTTTCTAATTTTGTCAAAGAAACAATGGAACATTTTGAGAATCAAGTCATCACACTTAAGATCAATCAAAAAGATCCATGACCTGACTTGAGCCATGATTATTAACATCTTAGCAATCTTTTTGAAAGATAGGCTTCCAGTATCACCCAGCCCATGAAAACTTTCAATAATCAGCTGTAACATCTCCTTCATTAAATCATCATTGTATGGTTCTTCAGGAGCTGAAATTCTCATGACTTCACTGATGCATGTGATAACCGCCAATCTTACCTCCTTGTCTGGATGCCTTAACAACTTGGGCTTACACAATGAACTCTTTGAAGGAACCGAAGCCCTCCGCATTGACTCAGAAGGTGTCTGAGGGATTTTAGATAGATGTTTCTCAGCTTCTTCCAACGTGCTAAGAAGTCTCTCATCTGTCCATGGCAAAAATTTCAATTTCAAACATGCATCTTAAAGTCTTTCACAAAGATCACCCTTCACAAGAGATGCCATGATCTCACATTCATTGTTCACGACCTATCAACTGCCCAACTCCGAACATTCATGCAAGTGTTGATCACTTACATGCAAAGCTAAGCTGCATGTCTCATATTTTCATTTGCATGTCTAAATCTGACCTCACAAGATGGCAAGATCTTTCGCTCTGATACCACTATAATGTACCACACCTGTTGGTTCTTTTTTAAAAAAAATTAGTGTTATTTTTATTTTTATTTGTGTTCTTCCAGACTAGAGAGAAAATGCAGAAGGGGTTTAGTTTTCCTGCAGATGTGTGTTGTCGAAGCATACAATAGATAGCATATAATGCAAACCCAGAAAAAGAACAGAGATTTAGAGTAAAATAACAACAACCCAGATCAAGGAATACCTCTAGATCAATTATAGGTGAATACCCATATCAAGATTTGCAACTTTGATTTTATGCTGTAGCCGGACTAGCAACTGGGTATTATAGATTTGCTCCAAATCACTAAGGAACACAGAGTGTTATGCATACAATGATTTCAGCAATACAATAGGCTCTAGACACCTCATACAATGCAGAATACTAGCTGCCCACAAAGAGAAATGAGGCCAAAGACCACCAACGTCACTCCTAAATGCGTATGACCATGGATGGAAGGAGATATCAACATCAAGAATGTCTGTATCTCAACAAGAATATGATAAACAATGCAAGTAGGGGCTGCTAAAGCCCTAAACACCCCTATATGAAAAGGTATTGCTATTGTTAGCATAGAAAAATAGCCCCCAAGGAACCTCATGTCACCTAGGCAAGTAGTACGACCACCAAAGGAATTGTATTAGCCACTATGGAGGAAAAAACTCATAGCAAATGCCTCAAAACTGGTTGTTGTGCTACTGCAGCCTGCTTACACCCAAAAAGAGGTTCAAATAGCCACAACACAATCACAAATCTGCCATAGAGAGCGTACGACCAAGCTGCTGTGTGGTACAGCCAGTCAATGCAACATATAATAGCTCCAAACCCTCAATAAAAATTGCTCTAATCAGCCCTGAAATTAGTCTTTCGAATCTGCATAGGCAATCTTCCAAAAATCTTCGAAGGATGAAGCAATAAACTCTTAAACCCTCAACATATCAAACTCCATTAAAGCCCAAATGCGAATACTAGATGCATCCACCAACATAGTATTTGCTAATGGAGGTTTTCATCTCTAGAAGCCAAGAATCAGCACTATCTTGCAGACGTTTTCGTCTCAGCAAGTTCAGTCCAAACCCTCAAAGCTTTTCAAGCTCCAAGAAACAAGAGAAGAAAAAATAATTCCAATTCATACCCAAATGAGCTCCCTTTTCCATCTTTTATTTCCTGTCTATTAGGGTGTTGGCATTAAGGAGGGAAATGTTATATTTTTAATTCACTTAATTTCCCCTTGGGATGGGCGCCCAAGCTCTCCATTAGTGACCCTTTTAATATTTGCGTTTTCATAAGTCACTTAATATTTATAAAGTCCCGTCAATTAAATAAGTTATAACTTCAGACTTTAAAATAAATATGAAGATGAAGTCAGAATCCAAAGATCTATATCTCATTGGAAAGGTCTCGACAAGACAAATCCAACCCCACTCTGAAAATCTTGATTTGGCATCGAACCCAAACTTACTAAAAATAGTAAGTGCACCACAAAGCTCCCAACTGCCACTGACAACGACCAACTAGATCCAAACCACTTTTACACCTCTGAATGATCCATCCAAAGCTCTGCCAACTATCAATTGAGAAGCTAGCAACACCAACACTGGGCTCTCTCAACACCATTATTAGCCTACAAGGACTCGATGATAGGCTAAACCACCAACTCTGATGCTCGCTCAAAAAGGGAACATTACAATATTGGTCAAAATTGTGAAGGGCTTTAAAAGAGATTGGCATCTACAATTATATCTGACTCTCTAGGCTTACAGAACAAGCGTACGAACTCTAATTGGAACCACCCCTTATTCCCTCACATTTGGGTCAGAGGTGGTGTTACCATTGGAAGTAGAACTGCATAGTCTAAGAGTGTCATTACAAGGACTTTTGGATAATGAGGAGTATCGAGTAGTAAGATTAGTTGAACTAGAGATGATGGATGAAACACGCTTAGGAGCTATCCAAAGACATGAATCTTACCTCACAAGAATGAAAAAGTAGTATAACAAGAAAGTCATCCCAAGACCTTTTCAAGTGGGGGACCTAATACTCAGGATAAACAACTTGATCAATAAAAGAGTTGGTGAAGGACACAAGTTTAGACCAAACTCGATAGGTCCTTACATGGTTAAAGAAGACGTTAGAAATGGTGTCTATCTCTTGTGCACAATGGAGGGAGAGGAATATGGCAAAACAATCAATGCCTTTCACCTCAAGAAATACTGTGTCTAAAAATCATAAAACATAAAAATACAAAACAATTATAAAAATAAAAAATACCAAAAAGAATTTGTTTCTTGCATTTCAGTATAATTCTGTTCGTCTTGCATTACAGTAAATGACTTTCTCTTATATTATATTCATTTTAGTAAGGAGTCTAAGGTTGCCTAGGTATACGTGATCCTTTCAGGTCCTAGAGATTCCCCATTTTCACAATCACCATGTGCCTTTTCATTCCCAGTGATTCTAATCAAAGCCTAGCTCTTAGCTTTATACTGATCCCAGTCTTAATGATCCATGATGTTAGGTCTAAACAAAGTTAGTATTCAAATCTACAATGTTCAAATGAAGCTTGCAAGTATAACTTCCCAATTCTTCCCTAGTAGAAGAGAAGTCCAATTGGATTACAAAAACTTTAGGTGGCGCTCAACCCCTTATCTTTCTTGGCCAAATATGTCAGGAGGATCAAACTCTAAAGGAAGCAATCTAAAATTTGAGTGAATAAAAAAATGAGTGATCAAAAAGTGAGTATTGAGAGATCAAATTATTGCATATAAAAAGTTCCAAAAGAATTCATTTTCATAAAAAGTCAAAATCCAAAAAAATGAGAAAATCAAGTGAGGAAATACAAAAAAAGGGAAAAAGCAAAAAAAAAAGAGAAATACAAAAAAAAAAGAGTGAAAGAGAGAAGATTATTGAATGTCCGTACCCTTGGGTGGAGATCAGTCTAACTCGAAGCTTCAAGGGTGACATTCTAATAGAGAAAATAAAAAAAGTTACAAAGCGTACACACGCACTAGCTGAGCAAAGCCAAGAGTCTAGTAGTCTTTAGGATCATCTTCTACCTAGGGACCCTAGTTCTTTCCCATTCATCCTTTACCCCAGGTCTATCTTTCTTGCCATCTATGATCTAAGTCTAGCGAACATCAATAAAATTTGCTACTTGTCTAAGTTGAAAGCTTGTCAGATTATCTTATCTAGATAAGGATCAATGTTTAGCCTTTAGCAAAGCCTAAATTCAAAAACACTCCATTTCACTCCTGCTCCTCGCCTAAGTTCTAAAACCCTATCTCATAGCCTTGAATAGGTTTCTTATATCAGGACAACTTGCAATCCCTTGGATTGAAAATCATATATTAAAGAGCAGTCATATTTTTTGTTCCACATTGCATTCATATCAAAATCAGAAAAAGAGTCTCAAAGCAATAAAATCAATCTCATAACTGGTGACATTTAGTAGAAGTAAATGTTTCATTTCAACCATCCCTTGTGTTCTTGCATCTGCATATTGTAAACTACATCTCATATATATGTCAAATTTTTTTACAAAAAACATGTCATCATTATCATACTTGCATGGTTAGAGTTGAAGGTCAAAAACATAATAAAAAAGTTATTAAAATTCCAAAATGCACAAGAGATGAGTACCCATTTGATAGCCAAAACCATAAAAAGACAAACTTTCATTGATATATCTGAAGTTTACATGTATAAGAGTACAAAGAGCTAAGACAAAATGCTCTCAAGGAAAGTGAAGGCTCCACATGTAAGGGGGCACAATCTCAAAGGAAAAGCAAAGTAAAATCAAGGATGGTTCTCACAAACGGAACCCTCAGGACTCCTGCTCCTCTGCCTAAGGGCACCACTAGTCGCTCCATGAGATCTTTGGGAGCGAGGTCCTCTGCTATGAGCATGTGATTATGAAGGCCCTGTAGCACTAACATCTCGTCATCCAAATCCAAGATGAGCCATCTCACGAAGCACCTGATTCTCACCCTTAAGGATGAGATTCTCGGCCTTCAAATTCACACTTACCTGACATCCGTGATAGACAGGAGCAAAAATGTCAGTGTGTCACCCAGCAGTAGGGGGCACACCAGGATCAGTCAAAAGTCTCTCTTGAGTCATCCTAGTGAAGGGGGCAACTAAGCGAATATTGACCTCACGAACAAAAGTCCTCCACTCCTCAACATTACCTGTGAAGTGAACCAAAAGCAAAAAATGTGTTAGTTCTCCATGAAAAGAAAGGAAAGAGGAAGGACAAAGTACAAAAATAGTAAAGAAAACATAGACTTACGTGGATTGCTAGGCAGCCAGGCAGGGTCAAACTGCTACATCACTTCATCAGAGTGAGGAGGTCTAGGAACTACAGGTGGACCCTTTGGAACATCATGAGCATCATCCGCATCATTGGCACCATTAGAACCATCGTCCTGTGCATCCTTTGGCAGGCCCTCGTCTGATGAATCATCCCCATTAGGAATATAGTCCTCGTTAGTAGAATCTGAGTCCTCGACCACAATAAGTGCTCGGGAAGGAGTCCCTCTCCCTCCTCTCTGTCCTCCTCTCGAAGACCTAGGAGCTCTAGTAATGAAGACTCTTGGAGTCAAGGGAGTCCAAGTAACCGTCCTCTGACTAACCTCACCCATCTCCTGGACATATCTATATCAGGTAGGCACTGGGGACAAATCCTCAGGAAAATCCTCACCAAACTGCTGCAAGATGCGCTCAACATGATGAGCCTCGACTAGACCATTACGATCTGTCTGATACCCCAAAGTAGTACTCACTACAACAAAATAGGCAATTAGTGCCTAAAATAGCACCAAAATTTAGTGCATTTGAGTTCATGAATTGGACACTTCTGCCGACGCAAAACTCGACGCCAAATTGCATCTTCCCTTCGGCACCATTTTTTGCACTAGATTTTGCACCAGAAAAGTAGCGCAAGCAATAGCGCCGGGAATAGTGCCGGTAATAGCGCCGAGAAGCATGACCAATTTAATGTCAGAAATAGCGCCTAAATTAGTGCCCAATTTGGCTTCTAGTTTTGCTTCCATGTCTGCTCCCATTTTTGCTTCTAGTTTTGCTCCCAGTCGCGCTTCCTATTTTGCTTCTGGTATGGTGTCGAAAATAGCTTTTTTTTTGGCTTCCTAATTGTTGCCAAATTTTGCTTCCATTATGATGTTCTTTGTTGCTTCCAATTTTGCTTCCATTATGACATCCTTTGTTGCTTCCAGTTTGGCTTCCGATTTTGCTTTTGGTTTTGCTTCTTGTGTTGCTTCTAGGTTTGCTTCTAGTTTTGCTTCCAGGTTTGCTTCCGATTTTGCTTCTGATTTTGCTTCTAGTTTTGCTTCCAATTTTGCTTCCAGTTTTGCTTCCAGATTTGCTTCCAATTTTGCTTCCGATATAACGTTGTTTATTGCATCTAGCTTTGCTTCCATTTTTGTGTCTTTGTTCCAAAAAAGGTGAGTGGGCCAATCTTGCTTTCTAACCGCCCCATCTTTCACCTTATAGCCTAGCTTAACCTGATACTCCCCAGTTTTTGAGCAGCTCCATCTTAGTCTATCTTCTTTATGAGACAAGCTCACAGACCTGTTTGAAAGAATACTCTCTAACTCACTGATCTGCGCTCCATCCACCTGAAGACCCCTGAAGCATTTGAAATATTTTATAGGATAACATTTATAAAGAATTTTTAGGGAAATGGACATCCATACAAATTAACAACATCATTATACTTATTAAATCTCCATCAAAATAAAATCTACAACAATATCGAGTATATATAAAATAACAAGATAATTATTATAACATGATCATCATCTATAATTAAAACAAGTGAGTCAAATATCTATAATTTAATTAAATTTGACAACATCCATCCTGAGCAGTAAATTAAAATCATCATACGTAATAAATATCCATCCAAAAATCATCAACCACTTTCAATATATATAAATTGACAAGTCAATACTGATAAAATCACCATCATATATAACTAAAACAAGTGAAAGTCAAATATGCCAGTAGATCAATAACATGTCAAAACGATACATGTCCAATAGTTGACATAAGTCAAAATGATACATGTACAAATGATATAAGTAAAAATGATAAATTATGTAACTCAAAATGATACAAGTCAAGATGATACATGTCCAAATGATATAAGTCAAAATGATACATGTCAAAATGATACAACTCAATAATATGGTACTAGAGGCCATGAAAATGATACATATGATAGTAACCATGAAAAGAGGCATCATAAGCATATACAACAATGATTCATGATGCAGTCTATATGATCATGAATGTCATTGGCTACTACCAGCAATTGCCTCATCATCATCATCACCATCGTGATCATCATCATCATGATCATCATCGTCATCATCATCATTGTCATCAACCTCAGTGTCTTTTGTATCTGTGTCATCATCATCCTTTGCCATGTGATCTATACCAGAACCAACATATTCTGGATCTATATCATGAGGATCATCTTGATCTTCTGGAAGACCCGTGTTCTACAAAAAAAACATTTAAAATGAAAAGTTATTATTTATTTCATGCAATAATTTATTTTTATGTTATATATCTAATATTACAACATATGAAACGAAACCATAATCATATTACATCATATCAAAGTGCACATACCATAATAAAATTTCAAAAAAGTTATAGCTCATATGTCATTCCAATGATGTAAAACATGCCACAATTCTAATAAACATTAGTAAAGATCATAAAAAAAATTGTTATACAATTTAACTATCAACTATAAATTCTATTACATAACCTTAAGTGCCAACCCTTTGCATTTTGTGCTATATATGATTATGTTTGCTCGAAGACCCTTTGAGAGTTAATTGGTCTATATATCTTCTTCTCCTATATCTCATACGAGGAACATATTGAACATGATGAAAGGCTAGAGTCCATCCTGACTCTAACTCAAATACAACTAAACCCTCTCTTCTACGGACTGCTCCTTTTGTGTGGATCCCACACCTCACCAAGCATCTAGTAGCTACTGAGCTAGGTGGCTAAAATAGATCACACTCCCCTGTCATATTGCATGTGGCACCATTGTCTAGATATCACCCATCTCGGGAAATCTCCTCTGAAGCATAATAACCAAATTTAACCTTTGTAAGGTAAGAGGCAATGTCTTCACCAGCAAGCATCTGAATCCTCTGAAGCTTCTCCTTCAGAACCATGATTCTGCTCTCATGCTTGGCCTGAAATAGTGAAGCAAGGGATATTAGTTATACTTAGTTATAATCCTTGAAATTATAACCCTTTGGAAGAATCCTTCCAATCCAAAAAATCTGTGGCATTTATTGAGGGTCTTAGGTACATGCCAATCACATATCACCTTTAGTTTTGCCAAATTTGTGCAAATGCATCTACAAAGATAATGTGGCCCAAGTAGATGACTTATCAAACTCGTACTTAGATGCTTTGGCATACTTTTCCTTAGCCAAAATACTAACACAATGCTCAAATGTTTTAGGTGGGATGCTAATGATTTACTACAAAAAAGCATATCAAAAAATAAAAGAACAAACTTATGAACTTTTTGAATACTATAAATTAATGCTTGAATGTAACAAGAGCATCACAAAGCCCAAAAGGCATGACTATTAATGGGCAAAGACCTTGATCAGTTTTAAATGAAATCTTCCTAGTCTTGTACCTAGATCAGTCTTTGATGGTATTTAGCATTGAAATCTATCTTGGAGAAATAATTCTCCCATTCAACTTATCAAGTAAATCATTGATTTTGGGCATAGAAAACTTGTTTTTCATGGTGACCTTGTTGAGAGTTTGAGTGCTTTGTAATCAATTCAAAGACACTAATGCCCATCCTTATCCTAGCTAAGACTAGTGCAACATAATAACTCTTATTGAGAATGATGATCCTAGCCTTCAATAGCAACTGTACTCTGACTTCACAAATGCCCTTATATCTAAGTACATAACATTATTGAGACCTTAGCAAGATCATTTATTTGGAAGTAGACTCTGACAGGCCTTGGAATACTATCTTGTACCTGTTAAGTGGGCCATGTGGATCAACGGGATCTACTTTAATAATTACAAGTGGTCTATAAATATAAATTACCCATTCTTCATAATTTTCTTCACTAGATCTAATCATCAATCTTGACTTTCCTCAGAGGTAAATGTTGTGAGTATAAATCCCCTTACTTGAATGTCAAGAACCTTTCCTGATAATTGGAGTATATTCCTAGTGAGTAGAGCCACTAAACACCCACTATCAACAAAATAAAATTTATTCTTGAGGATATAATTCACCACTGTAAGCTATAGATTACATTCACTCCTATGTATCCAATGCTCTGGTGGTCTTGTATTTGAAAGGAAAAACTCTCAAAAATGTCCAAATGAAGACCCAACCTCCATACAAGTGTTTCATGCCCAAAATGTTAAGTGTGCTACTAGGGTTGACCAGAAGCCAAAACCCAAATCTTTTTTATATGGGAAAAACACTTGAAAGTGTCAAAACAATCCAACCCTATCATTGCATAAAGAGATACTCGTAGTTTCTTGATTTCTAGCAAGAGATTCATTGTCTGGTTTATGTTTGACACCACATTGATCATGGGCATCTTCATTATCAGATTTAGGTTAAGAATTAAATGGCTAAACATCTCCAACCATTTAGAACATCCTAGGGTTGCAGACATGGCCCTAACTCTAGGGTTTGGAACAATTATAAAATGGATTTGCAATTTTGGGTTTAAAGTTTGTGGCAGTTTGATGGCTAACAACAAGGGATTTTTGATAAAAACTTGAGATTTCCCCTTTTCTTAGTCTTATCAAACATACAATTAAGCCAACATGTTGGATTTTGCTAACATATCAAATTCAATATGAGATACACCACTCATTTACCCACTTATTACTGCACTATGTTTGTCCAATGGAATTAAAACAAGATACATTAGTAATTCTGTAACAAACATAAAGAATACAATTATATTGTTATATGTTTTAGAAAGTACAATATTTATCGATTCATCTAAAGGAGTGTGTTGAGTGAAACTTGAACCTATATAAAGCACCAGTTGAAGGGGAAAAATGAAGAGAATACAATATATTATATTTAAAACATGTACCAGGACAAATAGAGGAACTATTTCCCCACCATGCATAACCATCTAAAAATAACAAATACAACTCCTATAATATTGTTTATGAAGGTAAATCCCACTGGAATGAGTTTATCATTATGAACTATACGTGGGCCAACAACATCCATAATCCAAAGTATGGCACAAATACTAAATGCATAGAAAAATTCTTGTAGTATCATAGCTCGTATAAAAGAAACATCAAAGATAGCTCCTATAATGCAGAAAGCAAGTTTGATATCATCACCTTCATTACTTGGAATTTTATATTTTTCCATTTCAAAAAATATATATATATAATTTCATCATGATTACTAGCTTAACTCAATAGCAATCTAATGGCATTGTTTGTGTCATTAGGGAAAACAACCACACCTCTCAATAATGAAGCAAATTGTATGTAAGATAACCCAAGCTAGCCACATTAGGGATCATTTTGACCATAGCACAACCATTAATAACATATTTTAATTTTTTACAATTTTGTTTCTGTGTGAAGCATAAGCACAAGCAGCAAAAACATGTGTCCAATCAACCCCAAATCATAGACCAAAGCAGATTCATCCAGGACATGACAAACATCAAGTGTAAAACATACTAAATTGAAATAGGCATCAATGACTGCTGGACATGCAACCAAGCCAAAAAGGATTTCCCCACTTTTTCTAGATTCCAAATTAGCTTTAATAGTATTACCCTAACAACCAAATCAAAGCCAATACAGATACAAATGAACTTTTCAAATCAAACTGTGGGGCCTCTTATCCTTCATCTCAGTAACCACATGAAGTGGTCCTTACAATGAGTTAAACAAGATTCAAAAAAGATATATCTGATTTGGATATTTTACTCCTATCAAGTGTAGACTTGCTAAATAAGGCCAACATATAGAGTTATATTACCAAAATAAATTTTTAAATAGATCATTTAGCCCTACAATAAATTTTTTAATCAAAATAAATCTTTTAATCAATCATTCAGCTCTACCATTCACATAACTTTTAAAAAACATGCCATACACCTTTTACAGGATCTGAATGCTCTCAATATTCAATGACACCCAAGCTGAATCATCTAGACTTCTGATCAACTTATTGGCAGCTATGCAATTACAACAATTCTACAAAGGAAAGTACTAAAACTTTTTTTGGAAAAAAAATACCAAAAACCTAAGAAAAATTCAATCAGAGCCCCAAAAAAATTAATGTGGCATTTCAAATGTTTTCATGAAAAGTGGCATTGCTCCTAGATGAAATACTTACCGCCATATTCAGAATTAGCATACAATTTCCATCTTCTTAGATCATCCTTTGATTAGAAACTAAATATTTTTGTCTCAGTAGGTGGTGTTAGATCTTCTAACTTCCAGGAAAGTGCTTTCCGTGTGGCCTTCAGAGAAGATTACCACAGGGCTTGAAACCTGGACATTTTCGACAACGCCCCTCGAATATAATCCTTGAAATTAATTTATTGTGAAGCTTGATATTCTAACTCGTTGATTCTTCTAAAACCTGGTACACTATGGAGCAACAATTGATTCGAGGGGTAGATTTTTGGTGCTTGGAGTCTAGTGCCATCCCCTCTCTCTATATGACTTAGGTTTGGCTTTTACACCAAACACTCTCTCTATAAGACCTATGTGGTGGTTTAAGGCCCTGTGCCACATCACCCATGGGTCCTAGAAGTGGATGTTACAACAAAAGTGGCTAGTTTTCAACCCTGAAACATAACCTAAACCTCAAGAGGAGTTAGACAATTAACTTCTAGGAACACTAAATGGTACCCTTCCATCAGCCTCAAGGGTTCAGTAAAAAACATAGTGGCCCTAGTTAGCAGGTTGTATGGGGAGAAGGATGCTTCTCATTTTCAAGAATCCTAAGTCTCATTGCTACATATGTTGCTTAAAGAAGGGCCAATTTTAAACTAGGTAGTTGTTTTGTCACTCACTTTGTGCAATGAAATAATGAGAGTCGAGTCTCCTCCAGTGGGCACAAAGCCAAAATTCTATACAACCTCTTACTTGTGTTATATTATTTGTGCAACTAATAAATTCTTTGGGGATGAATTGGACATGGAGCATCCCATGTCGTTTTGTCCATGTTTATTTCTAGGACCGATGGGAGCACAAATATTCATCCAAATATGAGCACATATGTGACCGATTCTTTGCTCCCTTGCATGAGCTATTATTTAAGAAAAGGTTCCCTAGGTTGTCTGAAGACATGATCAAAATCTTGGAGAACCTAAATTATTACTCCCTATATGAGTTGTTAACATATAGGAAGATCTATGGCACCACAAAGGCACCCCATGCTTTTCCCAAGCATATACCTTACATGTTGTTGATCAAGAAGTTGCATGTCATACTATACTCTTGAGATTAATGAAGCCATGGAAGCAATGGTAATGGATGTAGATGATATGGATCTAGTGGCTAGGGATATGACTAGGGTTGCCACAACACAAGCAAATAAATCAAACATCCTTAAAATGACATGAGAAATGGAAGGGCATAAGAAGGAAATTTAGCACTTGAAACATCAAGTGGAATACTACAAGGCTACAAGGTATGACATAGGTGATTTCATGGAATATGCATTAGAAATCCATGATGACTTGACCTTGGTGCAAAAGGAGTTCTACAAGGATGTGTTAGATCTATAGGGTGCCTACCAAGATGCATCAAAACATTCTTACATGTTAAAAGAATGGTAGCATCATGAGGAAGGATGGCAAAGATGCATCTGGATCACTTAGTAGAATGACAACATGAATTCAAGGAAGCACTCCTTGAGATACCAACGTGGCGAAGGGCACCTGGGTCTTAATGTAAAAATTGTAGAGTGTTAGTATTTTGGTGTGGTGAAGTCATTTTGTTTGTATTAAAGTCTTTAAGACCAGGTTTTATGTCTTTGTGTGTCGGTTGGGTCATTTTGGAGTCAATTTGGTGAAATTTGTAAAAGTTGCAAAAAGTTGTCAAAGCATTTTGCATTTTTGCATTTTTGGGGAAGTTGAACGGTTAGGCTTTGGTTTTTGGTGGGAAAATGATTGGTTATGCTTGGGAATGTTTTAAAAGCACTTGTGTACGTTGGAACAAGAGTTAGAAGTAAAAATTTGAATTTTGAATAACAAGGTGCCATGTTTCTGTGTTTTGGAAGCGTAATTTGCTGCTAAACTGTACTGTATGGCTCTGTACGGCCTGGAAGTAGTCAAACATCGATTAGAATTATGCTTGGGTTTGTTTTAAAAGCACTTGTGTATGTTGGAACAAGAGTTAGAAGTAAAAATTTGAATTTTGAATAACAAGGTGCCATGTTTCTATGTTTTGGAAGCGTAATTTGCTGCTAAACTGTACTGTATGGCTCTGTACGGCCTGGAAGTAGTCAAACATCGATTAGAATTATGCTTGGGTTTGTTTTAAAAGCACTTGTGTATGTTGGAACAAGAGTTAGAAGTAAAAATTTGAATTTTGAATAACAAGGTGCCATGTTTCTGTGTTTTAGAAGCGTAATTTGCTGCTAAACTGTACTGTATGGCTCTGTATGTTCTAGAAGTAGTCAAACATCGATTGGAATTAATGGTGCCTTGAATCCTTGTTCTTTGCTATTGATTTCATTAAGTTTGAAGTGAGTTAGGGCAGATTTATTGAAAGTGGTTTGAAACCCTTACAAGGGTGTGCTTTGACTGAAAATAATGTATTTCTCTCCATTTCACCAGTGAAAAGGCCTCCAACTCAGTGGAATGGATGTAGGTAGCGTGTATTTCATGTTCACAATGTTGCACGAGCAGGGGATGGTGTTATGTGCAAATTTGGTGATGCCCTAGTCCATTTAACCTCACGTATTTGGCATAGAAGTGCATAGGAGTTAGGGTTTGAAGTAGAACTCTTAAACAATTGTTGGAATTGCTTGGAATGGTGTTGATAGATGTCATAAGACATGTCTGAGCCATTGACATGAAGTTTGGAAACTGAGGGGTTGAAGACCTTGTGGTGACCTAGTTGAACAAGCCTAATTAGACCTTTTGTCAAACGAGACAGTCAATTTTAGAGCCTTGTGTTACAAAACAACCATACCTAAGTTTTGGATATGTTCAAGAACTCCCAAAAGGGTACTCAAAATAGTTTTTATATTGTGGGTTTGAGGTCTTCTCTACAAGTTATATCAGAAAAAGCCAATTTGTTGTCCTACTTGACCTAGAGTCAATTTGGCAAGAGAACAATTGAAGTTTGCTAGCCCTAAGTTCTTGTACATTCCTAACACTTATTGTTTGTCATCCTCATTCCATTGAGAGTCCTCCTAGTGTTGATTTACCTATTGAATCATAAATGACCCATTAGGGGTTGAAACCTAGTTTACATCCACTGAAGGTTATGAGCAAGAAAACACCAAATCTTGTTGTGAGATGTTGAAATCTTGAAACCACCCCTGCTCTGCATCACAAGGAAGCACTCCTTAAGATACCATGTTTGAGATAAAAGAAGATAAATCAAATCAACATGGGACTAAGTTACTCAAATGATACAAATCATAACTTAAATGATGACACTTAAGAGATATTAAAAGACCATGTGGTCATTAATTAAAAGATGGGATGAAAATAAGGCATGAATGTCACCCACTACCCTTTAAGGCAAACAATATTTTTTTCCTCAACATGAAATAATGGGACAATTGAGTGGGATCTAGGGCCAATAGAGAAGCACTTTAGAACTCATCCTACGCATCAATAAACAACTCAACACAAGAAATGCAAATTGATATATTAACACAACAATATCCAACTAAGTTATTGAAAGTCAACTATTGATACCTCATTCTCCATCCAGATTACAAAACCGGTCCACTTTTTGCTTTGTAACATTTCCTTTTCAAATTGCGTTGGATGCCGGCCATATTTCTCCTCTTGTCAAAACATGGCACATGGACTAGTTAAACTAATTAATATGCAATCATTTACTTTTTCCTAGGAAATAAAAAAAATATCATTTAACATATGAAATATACTTACAAATGTACAGATCAAGGCTTGTAAACCTTTCTGGCCACTGTGATGCATGGCACGAAGTTTGTCAAGCCTAGCCTTGGAGGCTTTGTCCTAAAACATATACTAATTCAATTTAACTATGCACAAATAAAATTTTAAAAAATGTTTAATAAATTTGATATAATCTTATGAGAAAATTCAAATACCTGCGTACTCTCCTCACCAGACTTCCTCCGTGCATCGGACTTATCATATGCTTTTACAAGCTCTTTCCATACTTTCACACTTACATCAATTGGCCTTTTTTTGAGCCTTAGCTCGGGAGGGAGTTTTTTTATCTTCTTTGTTTGGTTGTACTGAAATCTCTTGCAGTTTTGAGACATTCGTAGATTTATCTTCTTTACAGACCAACCTGTGCCAAATTCAGTCTCCATGTCATGGATAACTGCTTTTTGTGGGTGCATGGGTATATTTGAGAATGACAAATGTAGATGGTCTTTAAACCGTTGAAGGCATGATTCCTTCAACCTATTCACAAACATTTTTCCAGCATTTGTCATTTGGACTTCCCTTGAAACCACATCATATTCTATATTGGTATCGTAGCTACCAATGCAAGATGCAAAACATGGCATGGTGGAAGAAGTTTGTGTCCCAGGAGTGGCTGGGACATTGGAAGACTCTGCTCCCTGTTCGACATTCTTAGAGTTTATTGTTATTGATTTCCTCCTGAATCTTTTGCTCAATCTAGGACTAGTTGGGGAATCAATTGATTCCCTTTGACACGGTTGATTTGGTTGTAATGTTTCAGGGGCTTTACTAGATCATTTTTCTATGTATCTGGCAAGCATTGTCAAGTCCACACCATCCAATTTGTTCACTGCCTCTACCCCTAATATGGAAGCCAATGCCTCTTTATCTTTGTTAGTCTCATGTCCCTATATATAATAATAATAATAATAAATTTCTTTTAAATTTAGATATAAAAAACTAAAAACTAAAAATAAAGAAATAATGGAAACATTTACAAATCTATAAATTGATAATGAATTACCTCATTGTGGCCAGAGTCTACTCCCTTTGCTCCCTTCCCTCTATTGCTTGACATTTTGAGGCGACCTAGGGCAAATTATTTTCATCCAGTTTGTGGAGGCAAACGAAGTACACATTGCCAGGTATGAATTAACAGCATGCTTGACCAATCGTATGAGCACCTACAGAAATATAAAGTTAAATCTCTTCAGTATAACTTCTTTGAATTTGCTTTGTAAAGACATCAGTGATGAGGTTTACCTGAAAGTGCAACCATGTACATAGCAGACAGTCCTTGAGCATGAAATGCTAAGATGAGAGAGCTGAGGCTTGAACCAGGGCTTGGAAGAAGGTTGTTTGCACCGCTTTCACTTTTCGTTATTGAATCTCGCCTTCCAAGCCTTACAGCCCACGATGGACCTCCCAACTACCAATTATAAGCACAAATTTCTAAAGTCATTATAGAGGAGAGCAAGAATAATTTGTCTATAACATTAGAAAAAAATGTAAGCGAAGGTAGAGGAGTGCACAAATATTTACTTGGACAACAGAATCACGAGTGCATGTTGCCAAAATATCAGCGTAGGACATGAGCCACTTCATCCATGCAGATAATTCATGTTGCACCCGAGGGTTTGTGTGGTTGACATCAGGGGCGGCCTTGTAGTCTTTTCCAGTGTTAAAATTACCTGAACCGCAAGAGTATGGTTTGCACTCTTTTCTCCTTTGAATGTTATTGTGTTGTCCAAGAGTACAGACCCATCGCATCCCTGCAATTGGAGAGCAAACCCTAAACATTTAGCTATATGGATGATAAAAATGTAGAGATAAATGATTTGGAAAACATTTTCATTACATTAACAAAATAGTCGTGAAAGTGAAGGAGAAGCAACGATACTGCCAGGTGTTACCTCTCAATCCGACTGGATGCTTATTCCCAGTTGTCCCTACAAGGTAGCCATCAATGATCAATAGGATTCCTGGGCCAGTGGCTAACAGTATAGGAGATAGACTCTATAGGTATCTCCTCTTCTTCTTTAGGCTCTGCAGAACCAAGGGGGGTATTCCCTATTCAACATCCATGAGGTATGTTTGTGGATTGACTAGGATGTTGATACAAAGCTGATAAATCCTCTATTATGTAGACCAAAACTGTGAGATAAGTGCAAAGAGGCTAGCTTTGGGCCTATGCTCAGTTGTAGACAGAGGATTTTGGGTCCTAAAGCTACTTCTAAAATCCTAAAGGTTTGTATTTAAAGTTTGAGTTGGATTTTATGTTTGGATTCAAAACTGAGACTTTGGGTTGCAACCTCAGTACAAGACTGGATCGGTGCCTATCCAGGGCTCGGAGTCAATAGACATACACATGTGAATGGCCAGCATAAACATATACCAAAGACTGGATATCAAGGGGATTCCTAATATCTGCCTTACAGATACTTCCCAACAATTAGGTGCTTAATCATTCATCCTTAATGGTATCCCTACTGCAACACATCTTCTCAACAATTAACCTGAAACATTTAATTTGTTCCTTGAACAAAAGTAGGAGATTAAACATTCAATATAGGAAAAACTATATTCCTGAACCTTTACAACCCTTAGTTATCCTGATTCAAAAGAAACTATGCCCACAGCTTGGAGACAAATGATTAAACACATGCACAGAGCATTTCTCATATAAAACAGCATGAAACCAGTGAACTCATGCATGAAACATACAACACGAGACTCATAAACTTACAAGACATCAAGAACAGGGCCACCAATGAAGTTGTATTGTGTCACAGCACCAAAAATATTGTCCAGTTTTTAACCACACAACAAGTAACACAGTTTGGCTTTTATACCAAGACTGTGTACCTGGCAAAAATTAATTAAAAGGCAAGGTCAAAAATCTGCCAGATACAATGCATTCGAAAATGGCACTCAAAAATTGAATGCAGCCGGGGAAAACAGAGGAGTGAGCAGGTGGGCATCAGGATTAGAGCCGCCGCTCAAATATTTGCCTCATAAAATTGGTAGTTGGCCTGTCTATCGATCCACCAAGCATTCTGCAATACTGCCATTAATGCCCAGCTACCTGCAGCTCCTTTCGAAATGTAGCTGTGAATGTATCTGAAGATTTTCCCGCTCAAAAATCTGGCCTGCATATGCTCAGGAAAAACCATCATTGAAGGTTTAAAACCTGACCGTTGATCAAAAACTCATCGCCGAAATCAATGGTCCCAAAACATGTATGAAGAGGCGCCAGTCAATGATATCATGCCATGCAGGCACCTTGACCTTCTATCGCTGACCCTGCCTCCCTTCATTTCGCCTTTATCGCTTTTGTATATGCACACCCAAATGCATATACAACATACAAGGTAGACGTTAAATGTTATAGAACAAACTGGAATTCAGCTCAGGTCCGGCTTGTATCTCCATCCTGCATCCATCGCTTTGTATACTACACACATGCAAGCGCAAAACATATACAAGGCAGACCCCATTGCATCTATCCATTAGATTTGAAAAAACCTTCAAGTCCGGGCCGTGTATCCTCATGGATTTGCATATCGGCACATATACAAGTGCAAATATACAAGTGGTGGGCCCGATCCATTTTCTCTTTCCTTTGCACATTTCCTTACACATTGCATATACAAATGCAATGTACAAGCCGCGGGCACCACATATTTCTTCTACTGGATTGGAACACTTCTTGGAATCTGGCATGTATCCTATCATTGTATATCGGGTTGTATATTGACATATACAAACATTTATACAAGTCACAGACCCGAAATAATTATACAGCAGCCTAAAACTTTCATCGGGTCTGAAATGTATCTCCTCAATGTATATTTTGCTTGTATGCAGAATATACAAACACAAACATACAAGCAGGGAATCTTTTTAGAATATGCGATGAATGCATATTTCCCTTGTATGCCGAACATGTGTAAACCTGTTTGTATATCCGCGACACTATTCACTTTGCATGTCGCGGGCCTTTGTACTATAACACATGCATATTTGGCTTCCTTGTATATATTTCATTGCATAAGACCCAATGTACATTTGACATACATCCATTCCTACACATACAAACATGGAATCTCCTCCAGAATATTCCTGCAATGTATCTTTTCCTTTGTATGTCTCACTTGCATATTATACATACAAGCCCGATATATAAGCAGGGCCAATATACATGTGGCGAATATTCCCCGAACCTTTTAGAAGATTCCCCCAATGTATATGCAACCCGAGATACATTAAGAAATGCATATAACTCAAATTTTTCACCATCTCTGGAAGCCGATTGGGATTTCACAAGCTCGCCAACATACATGATCAATTGCACATACAATCTTAACATTTTTCATGAGTGTGACAGGAAAAGGCAGTAAAACACTACATGGGGGCTTGTCAACTTATGAACACTGAAGCACAGAGATAAAATAGAACAACCAGGAACCCACCATAGAGAATCATCACCAGAACAGGCAGAACAACGCAAGACCCCACGACTTAGAAAATTCAGGATTTGGACGATAAAATCAGCAAATGTTCAACCTCGAAACCCTAAACATAAATGAGTACTAACAGAGGCTCCGATTGGGGACATGCAGGTGCAAGACTGCAGCGAGGACCAGACTACTCCAGGGCAGACCAGACAAAACCCAAAAACTCAAAACATGACCGACTATACAAGGCATGTACAAAATACTTACAACTAATTTAAAGTGTGCACAAAAGGTACTCATTTATGAGAAAAAAGCCTTAAGGAATTTACCGTGCATAGGCAATTCCAGTAGTTCACCATTGAGGGCTTGGAGAAAATAAGAATCACCTCCATGAATAGTGCCAATTTGGTACGGGCCAGTCCATAAGGGCTCAAATTTGCTGTGTTTGCCCTTATCATGGCTCTTTGCATTCCACATAAGGACCAGATCACCTATCTGAAACCTTCTCTCTGTAGCCCTTCTATCAAACAGATATTTCACTTTTTGCTATGTCTTGATGTTTGTCTTCTGTGCTTCCCTTCTTATCTCATCTAGCGCGACCAACTGATTTATTCTTTCAGTCATTGGGTCTCCAATCTCCTCATCATTCCTCTGGATGAATTTATAAACTAGCAGGAGGTTGTTGACAGGCAACCTAGCTGCTGCACCATATACCAATTCAAAAGGAGATCTTCCAGTTGCTCTTTTCACTGTCACCCTGTCAGCCCATAATGCCAACTTTAGCTTTGAATCCCAAGATCTCTTGTTTTTATCTATCATCCTTCTGATGATTTTCATGAGACTTTTGTTGCTTGACTATGCTTGACCATTCCCTTGTGGATGATATGGTGATGTATGAGACAAATCAATTCCATAATTATTGCAAAAATCAATAAATTCACCAGACCTAAAGCACATAGCATTATCTGGGACCAATTTGGCTGGTACTCCAAATCTTATAATAATATTTTCCAGGATAAAATGCATCACCACTTTGCTTGTAGCCTTTTTAGTTGGGATGGCCTCAATCCATTTAGTGAAATAATTAGTGGCAACTAAAACCCAACTGTGTCCTCCACTTGATTTTTCTGAGATTTCCCTATAAAATCAATCCCCCATTATTGAAATGGAGCCTCTATAGTTATAGTCCTAAGGGGTAATGCACCTTCATATCTTAGCTTTCTTGAGAACCTTTCGCAAGGATCACATTTTCTTATCATTCTATGTGCATATGAGAAAAGAGTTGGCCACCAGTATCCTGCTCTGAGAATTTTGTGGGCTGTTGTCTTGGCAGCGTAATGTCCACCACATCCTCCTATGTGTAGATCATTTAAAATATCAGCGGCCTGATCCTCATTCACACATCTGAGTAGTACACCTTCAGAATTCTTCCAATACAGCTCTCCTTGAAGAATTATGTATTTGATTACACGTAGCTTCAAAGTCCTTTTCTGACTATCACTAAAGTGGGAAGGGCAATTCAAATTCTACAAATAATGTACTATGTCCTTATGCCAATCAGATTCTGACATATTTATAACTTCCTTATGTGCTACATTCACTTGGCATGCCTCCAGATTTGACTATGTCATTAGTTTTGCCAAACCCTGTCCTCTTACCAGCCTAGTGATATGTATTTCAATGTTGAACTCCTATAGTTTGTTTATCCATCTGCATCTTCTTCCAGTTACCTCTTGTTGAGTAAAAATATCCTTGACTACTGCATGAGGCACATATGCAACTATGTGAGAGCCCACCAGATATGGCCTGAAGCTCTTGACTGCCCTAACCAGTGCATATGCTTGCTTCTCCATGATGTCATACTTTAATTCATCAGCCTGCAATGACTTACTAAAGAAGGCTATAGGCTGTTCAAAACCTTCTTCATTTTTCTGCAACAAGCATGCAACAATAGTGTGGAAAGAAGTAAATGAAAATAATTGAAATGGCTTAGAAAAATCGGGAGATTTTAAAACAGGAGCCATCTTTATAGCTTCTTTTATGTTTTGAAATGATCTGGTTGTTTCATCTTCCCATTTGACAATTGCATTCTTCTTCAGCATCTTAAAGATATCCTTGGTGGTCTCTGCAAAGTTAGGAACAAATCTCCTAACAAAATTAATTTGTCCAAAGAAGGACTGGACACCTTTCACTGTTTTAGGGATCTGAATTCTGTCAATTGCAGCCACCCTTTCTAGATCAATCCTGACCCCATCCTTGGAAACAATATGTCCAAGCAATTTTCCTTCCACAACCCCAAAAGCACACTTCTTTGGGTTAAGTGAGATGCCATACTCTAATGCTCTAATAAAAATTTGCTCCAAATGCATACAGTGCTGCTCTTCTTTCTTTGAAAAGGCAGTTAAGTCATCTTGATACACAGCCAGGATTGAATCAATCAATCCTGCAAAATCAACATCCATTGCTCTCTGAAATGTGGCACCTGCATTTTTCAGTCCAAATGGCATCCTCACATATACATAGGTTCCCCATGGAGTAGTGAAAGTAGTCTTAAATTGTTCAGATTCCTTTACTTTCACTTGATTGTACCCTAAAAATCCATCCATCATGGATA
Source organism: Cunninghamia lanceolata (assembly GCA_027924645.1). Taxonomy (NCBI): domain Eukaryota; kingdom Viridiplantae; phylum Streptophyta; class Pinopsida; order Cupressales; family Cupressaceae; genus Cunninghamia; species Cunninghamia lanceolata. The sequence goes on from BSBN01000942.1 coordinate 4,850,620, forward strand.
AAAGTTCACATCCAGTCACCTTCTGTAACATAGCTTCCATGTTTGTCAATGGATAATTGTCCTTCAAGGAAGATACATTTAGATTTCTAAAATCCACACAAAGCCTTATGTCACCATTCTTTTTTCTAACTGGGACAAGGTTGGACACCCAAGTTGAATGTCTGATAGGCATAATTATTCTAGCCTCCCTAAGTTTCATAAGTTCCTTTTGCATTTTTGGAGCTAAGGTTGGATTGATAGGCCTCTGTTTTTGTCTAAATGGTTTAGCTCCAGGCTTCAAAGGGATTTCATGCTGAAATAAATCCTCTCTATAAGCTTTAAGGTCCTCATAAGACCAGGCAAGTACATGCTTATATCTTCTTAGTAATGCAATCATCATAGTTCTGATATGTGGCTTAAGCTGTTTGCCAATGTATACTTTTTTGGGGGCATGAGATGTCCCCAAGTTTATCTCTTCTAAATCATTCTTGTTTGTCGGAGATGACTTTGTGACAAATTGGTCCCTATTATCAAAAGCTCTCTCTAAAGTGACCAGCCCTCTAGGGATCTTATTTGTCTTGAGTTGAATTATTTCTTTCCCGAGGAGAGTGTCTTTTCCATCTACAATCTCCACAAAATTCTGGAAATGCATTTCTTGGTTCTCATACTCATCAATGCAATGTAAAAATCTCAGTAAATCTTTATCATCATCAAACACCTACCAGCTGCATACATTGTCTGGCACTACAGGTCTAAGTTTGACCTCAACATTTGTAACATCTGATAGAGTGATATCATCTGGCCTTATGGCTACATTTGCTAGAAAATCTGCCCTGACATTTTTTGATCTCTCTATCCAGTTTATTGAAAAAGCATTAAACAATTCAATTGTATCCCAAACAACATGCTTATATTGCTTTAATCTTTTATTTTTTGAAGCATACTTATCTCTAACTTAGGAAACAATAAGCTCTGAATCACCAAATACTTTGAGCATCTTGATTCCATGTTTCAAAGCTACATTTAATCCTAATAACAGAGCCTCATACTCTGCAATATTGTTTGTACAGACAAACTTCAACAAGAAAGAGAATTTTAGAAGTTTACTAGTTGGAGACAGAAATACAATCCCAGCACCAGAGCCTTCCTTCGAACAAGCTCCATCAAAATACATGGTCCACAGACCATGTCGGTCAAGCTTTTCAATGCAAATATTTTTTCCTTTATCCTCTTTATCATCTGAGACAACTCTAAAATTTTCACAGTCGGTGTCCACAAAACATATATGCTCCTCAGATTCTTGATCCTCCACTGTCTCTGATGACCTTTCCTCTCTAATCAGTTTGACATCCCTGCCATTCATAGGGATCATAGCATATGACAAATCTAATTGCATACTCCCACCAATTAATGCTGCCCACCTTCTTGACAACAACATGCCATACTGTGGCTTGATATCAACAACTGTTATGTTTATTTTGTAGGTCTTCTTAGGATAAGCCTCCAGTCTGAAGTCCACATCTTTCATAATTCCAATGACTGGTACTTCTCTAGCATCCATGGCATAACACTTCCCACATGCCTTATCTATTTTTAACCCAGCTTGCTGCATGATGGCCAAAGGCATGATGTTTGTGGATGCTCCTGAGTCAAGCATACAATTCTTAATTATTTTTCCATTTATGACAAGGGAGACATAAAATGGTTCCACTTATGTCAAATGGAGCATAATTTTGAATAACAGTTGTAACTTGCTCCACCGTTTTATCTTTACCCTGGGATGATCCAGCCTTAGTTTTTATGGCTCCTTGACTGTCATTTTTTCCCTGAGAAATTTTATTTTGATTCTCAACCTGGGCAACTGTATTTTCTGGTCCTTGAAGATCATAGACTATTTTTTGCTTAAAACCTTGCTTGTTATTGTTCCATTATTTCTTATATGTTCCTGTCCCCTTATGACTGTGCACAGGTTGGCTCACAAAAGTATTTTCTAGTTGGTGTGAATTGCTTACCTAAGCTTTACCCCTTAGGTTGTAATTGATTTTAACTTGAGCTACTGCTGCAGTTGTGAAGGCTCTAATTTCTTCATCAGAAGGTCTCTTCAAATTACTCAGAAGATTGTGTGAATCCCGAGCATAGGCATAATTATCTTCCTCATCCTCATCATAGGGAAACTGCTGCCAGACCTGAATCTCATCATTTGCACTTACATCAACATTGTGAGAAGAGTATTCTCTATTTGTAGACAGCATATTGACATTCTCATCTCCCATACAATTCAGCTCATTGCACTCATCACAGACAACAACATTATTGCATAAAGACTGAGCAATCGTGCATTGTGACTATGAATGAGGCATTTGACATATGATACACCATGGGGTGTCATTAACAATATTTACAGCCTTCTTCAAAGGATCAAGAGTTTCCTTTGTATTTTGAGTCCTTTGACCTGTGTTGCTGTTTGGAAGAATAGGCTTACCATTATGCCAGTTAATGTTATATGGCATATCATGTAATGATGGTCTTCTTTCCTGCCTTTGGTAAACTAGTCTGTCAGGACCTATCCCCTTTTCATTTTTAGCCATTCTATAACCTAGGTCCTTAACAATAGTTGTCAATTTGTCTAATTTATCCTCAGAAGTAGATGGACTACCTTGAGCAGTTTGAGCTTTAGTATTTGGGTTTTGCAGAATTTTCACATCATCCCTTCTATTTGTCTTACCAGATGCTTTTCTATTATTTTCAATATTTCTTGCAATCTTGAACACATCTCTGAGGCTTGCAGGGCTTTTGTCTCTCAATCCATAAGCTATTTGGGCATCAAAAGCATTTATGTACAACACTATGCACATAGGTTCATTAGGCCTCAAGTCCTGTGGCAATTTGTTCAATACCTTAGTGAATCTAGCATTGAAATTAACAACTTGTTCAATTGATACTTTGGTAATGCCAGTAAATTCATTAATGAAGAAACTAGGATCAGTTTTGTCACCATACTGTTCTTTGAATATCCTCCTGAAATCCTCCCATGATGAAATGCTTCTGTCAGGTAGACCCTTATACCAATCCTTGGCTTCATCAACTAAGGATTGCATAAATGATTTCATGAAAATATCTTCATGCTCAACCTCAAAGTTGTCCATGATATTCTGAAAAGCTTTTAAATGGTCTTCTCCTGACACAGTATTATTTCCTAAAAATTTAGGCACTTGCAGCCTCATGTGTTTGTCAATAAGATTGGGGTAACCAGGAATGCCATCAAAAACTAACTGCCTGAATTTGTCTAGCTGCATAGGCTGTCTACCAAATTGATTAGCATTGGCATTTCTATTTACATTCTGATTTCTTACATTATTTAATGGTACTCTAACATTATGTACATTCTGTCTTTGATCTTTATGCTGATCCTGTACTTCATTCCTATGTTGATTTCTTTGCATATTTGTATTGCCAAGGGTAGGAACTGAATCATTCTGAGCAACTCTCAGAGCTTGCACTTTCTGTCTCATGTCATCTCTAATCTTTACTGCTTACAGATATTCTAATTCTGCCCTTAAGCTCTTAATTTCATCAGCTAGTTCCTCCTCTCTGGGCATATAAGAGGATGGTTTTATCACATTCTGATCATCATTATCATCATCCCTTAGGGATTCGGCTTCTTCAAATCTGTCAGGGGAATCAACAAAAGGGCATTCTTGAAACACCTCTAACCTCATTTTCAATCCACCACCCTGCTGTTTCTCATATACATTATGGATTTCAGCCTCAGTGTTTGTAAAATATGGTATTGTTTGCGCTGAGGATCCTGGATTATCCTGAATAAACTCATTTTTTCTGGGGCTAGGAGAACCATCTTGACTGGCTCGAACAGTCCCTTTTTTCTTATACATAATTTTTATGGGTAACTCTTCAAACAAAGGGTTACGTTGGGATCTTCTCCCTTGCATACAAATTTTTACTTCACCAGTTGGGAGATTGGTTCGGAGTCGCCACCTACAACCAGGAATTATTTTCTTTTAAATCTGGGTTCTTTTACAAAGCATTCCCCAACAGAGTCGCCAATTTCTGTTACCTCTCAATCCGACTGGATGCTTATTCCCAATTGTCCCTACAAGGTAACCATCAATGATCAATAGGATTCCTGGGCCAGCGGCTAACAGTATAGGAGATAGACTCTATAGGTATCTCCTCTTCTTCTTTAGGCTCTGCAGAACCAAGGGGGTATTCCCTATTCAACATCCATGAGGTATGTTTGTGGATTGACTGGGATGTTGATACAAAGCAGATAAATCCTTTATTATGTAGACCAAAACTATGAGATAAGTGCAAAAAGGCTTGCTTTGGGCCTATGCTCAGTTGTAGACAGAGGATTTTGGGTCCTAAAGCTACTTCTAAAATCCTAAAGGTTTGTATTTAAAGTTTGAGTTGGATTTTATGTTTGGATTCAAAACTGAGACTTTGGGTTGCAACCTCAATACAAGACTGGATCGGTGCCTATCCAGGGCTCAGAGTCAATAGACATACACATGTGAATGGCCAACATAAACATATACCAAAGACTGGATATCAAGGGGATTCCTAATATCTGCCTTACAGATACTTCCCAACAATTAGGTGCTTAATCATTCATACTTAATGGTATCCCTACTGCAACACATCTCAACAATTAACCTGAAACATTTAATTTGTTCCTTGAACAAAAGTAGGAGATTAAACATTCAATATAGGAAAAACTATATTCTTGAACCTTTACAACCCTTAGTTATCCTGATTCAAAAGAAACTATGCCCACAACTTGGAGACAAATAATTAAACACATGCACAGAGCATTTCTCATATAAAACAACATGAAACCAGTGAACTCATGCATGAAACATACAACACGAGACTCATAAACTTACAAGACATCAAGAACAGGGCCACGAATGAAGTTGTATTGTGTCACAACACCAAAAATATTGTCCAGTTTTTAACCACACAACAAGTAACACAGTTTGGCTTTTATACCAAGACTGTGTACCTGGAAAAAATTAATTACAAGGCAAGGTCAAAAATCCACTAGATACAATGCATTTGAAAATGGTGCTCAAAAATTGAATGCAGTCGGGGAAAACAGAGGAGAGAGCAGGTGGGCATCAGATCAGAGCCGTTGCTCAAAGATTTGCCTCATAAAATTGGTAGTTGGCTTGTCCATTGATCCACCAAGCATTCTGCAATACTGCCATTAATGTCCAGCTACCTGCAGCTCCTTTCGAAATGTAGCCGTGAATGTATCTGAAGATTTACCCGATCAAAAACGCGGCCTGCATACGCTTAGGAAAAACCATCACTGAAGGTTTAAAACCTGACCGTTGATTAAAAACTCATCACCAAAATCAATGGTCCCAAAACATGTATGAAGAGCCGCCAGTCAATGATATCGTGCCACGTAGGCACCTTGACTTTCTATCGCTGACCCTGCCTCCCTTCATTTCACCTTTATCGCTTTTGTATATGCACACCCAAATGCATATACAACATACAAGGTAGATGTTAAATGTTATAGAACAAACTGGAATTCAGCTCGGGTCTGGTTTGTATCTCCATCCTGCATCCATCGCTTTGTATACTACACACATGCAAGCGTAAAACATATACAAGGCGGACCTCATTGCATCTATCCATCAGATTTGAAAAAACCTTCAAGTCCGGGCAGTGTATCCTCATGGATTTGCATATCGGCACATATACAAGTGCAAATATACAAGTGGTGGGCCTGATCCATTTTCTCTTTCCTTTACACATTTCCTTACACATCTCATATACAAATGCAATGTACAAGCTGCGGGCGCCACATATTTCTTCTACTGGATTGGAACACTTCTTGGAATCTGGCATGTATCCTCTCATTGTATATCGGGTTGTATATTGACATATACAAACATTTATACAAGTCATGGACCCGAAATAATTATACAGCAGCCTAAAACTTTCATCGGGTCCGGAATGTATCTCCTCAATGTATATTTTGCTTGTATGCAGAATATACAAACACAAACATACAAGCAGGGAATCTTTTTAGAATATGCGATGAATGCATATTTCCCTTGTATGTCGAACATGTATAAACCTGTTTGTATATCCGTGGCACTGTTCACTTTGCATGTCACGGGCCTTTGTACTATAGCACATGCATATTTGGCTTCCTTGTATATATTTCATTGCATAAGACCCAATGTACATTTGACATACATCCATTCCTACACATACAAACATGTAATCTCCTCCAGAATATTCTTGCAATGTATCTTTTCCTTTGTATGTCTCACTTGCATATTATACATACAAGCCCGATATACAAGCAGGCCCGATATACATGTGGCGAATATTCCCGAAACCTTTTAGAAGATTCCCCTAATGTATATGCAACCCGATATACATTAAGAAATGCATATAACTCAAATTTTTCACCATCTCTGGAAGCCGATTGGGATTTCACAAGCTCGCCAACATACATGATCAATTGCACATACAATCTTAACATTTTTCATGAGTGCGACAGGAAAAGGTGGTAAAACACTACATGGGGGCTTGTCAACTTATGAACACTGAAGCACGGAGATAAAATAGAACAACCAAGAACCCACCACAGAGAATCATCACCAGAACAGGCATAACAACGCAAGACCCCACGACTTAGAAAATTCAAGATTTGGACGATAAAATCAGCAAATGTTCAACCTCAAAACCCTAAACATAAATGAGTACTAACACCAAGTATGAACTAACTTTATATTGTTTTGTGTTTTTTTGTTGTGTGGTATATTTTAACACAGGCGGGAATTTTTAATTTTTTGTTTTTGATTCATTAGTCGGTGCTATAGTCGGCGTAGTTAACGCTGACTTTAGCATCGACTTTCAGGCCTAAATGTAATCTCTTTGGGGCGCCAAAGGCGGTGCAAAGTGTGCCTAATTAAGCACCTAGCTGTGCCAAACCAAAATGTTCCTCATGCAAACATTTGGAATTGAGGTAAATGTTTAAGTAGTAAGGGTTTTATAACATTGGAATCTAGTGTGACAACAACATACCGCCAACTAGCTTGGAAAACAATGGATACATCCTAGAAACTTTACATAATAATAACACAATTTGATGGAACTTAAAAAAAGTTGTATTGTGTTTTAGTAACTTGAAAACCAAACTCTTTTACCTATCAAACAAATAAATTCAGATCTCATGTCTTCTCTTGGTTAATGAAGATATACATGCTGGCTAAATCAATCAAGATGTCAAAGGTTTTATCTAGTGGCTAGACTTCCATGCAATACTAATTATGAAAACATAACATATTAGGCTACAAATATGATTTCCATATAGCATAAAGTAGGTCATGCTATGTATCAATCTTTCATTAAAGTTGTAGTAAATTGTTAAGTCTTATATGGGTTGAGCCATTTGTAAATATTTGTTGGCTTTTATTTGATGAGGGGATTTTTACATAACCAAGCCAACTACTTTCACCACGGCCTCTATGGAGGATAAACACCAATCATGAAAAATAAAAAATCAAGAATTAAAGTTTTGGATCTTATCTAAGATAAATATTCTCACACTATCCAATGTAAAGTAGGTTTCAATCAAGAATAAGGAATCCAATCTCTAGTTTTCAAAGAGAAAATATCTATGGTTTTAATGAATTTGTGGAAGAAGTGTAAGGTAGAGAACCAACTAAAATTATTAGTAATAGGTTTTCTTTCATCTAGGATAACAAGGGACCATGGAAGGGATGTTCAGCTAAAATTATTAGTAATAGGTTTTATTTGTAGTCAACTTGTAAATAAATGTCTTTTTGATGTGAATTTGTAGTCATCTTGTAATCATAATATTTGAGCTCTAGTTGTCAAGATTCTACGTGTAAACTTTTTGTGAAGAGCAAAATGTTGCAATGTCCTATTTTGTTTTTCATAGTGCTTCTTAATGAAAAGAGAGCATATTAACAAGATAATTTCAACAATATTCTCTTGGTGCACAATTGTTATGTGACTATTTCCTTTGTTGTGTATTACAGGATCGAGAGGAGGCCATGGAGAGAGGACATGGATGGCGTAGAACTACTAAATTACAGAGAGGAAAGTGGGTGCAAATAGATATGACAATAGAATCTGCAGATACAATAGAGGTAAGAAGAGAAAGCAACCTCAACCAAAAGAGGAAGGTGTTTATGAATTCACAAATGCTACAACATAGAGGAGATAAAGTCATTTTTTTGTCCATGAGGCCTCTGAGGTCAAACTTATTGGTTGAAAATGCACAGGAATGGTGATTAAATGTGATTCTATGATCAAGGGAAAAGTTTAAAAATTAGGATGGCCAAAACATGATATCAATATGTCAAATATATGACTAAAGTGAGGTTTTGTGTTGGATAGCATATTTGTTGAAATGATATAATTGGTGTACTAAACATTATTTACTATGTTGTGTATTATAGGGGCCAGACGAGGCCATGGCAACAGATCGTGTCATATCAAATGAGGACACAACGGATGAAGTGGGACATCAGGTACTCAAATTTTGGCTTAACTTAGGAAAAAAATGATCTGATGGCATTTTGTGATACGTCCATCTTTTTTCACAGTATTATTAAAATTTATAATGTATTATCCAATCTTGACATAAATTAATGCATTTTGTTGATTATTTTAGATGGAGATTGGAGCAAATGCAGAGCCTGAGTGTTCAACTAGCAAAAGAACAAGATATGTACGTGGATGTGGACCTAAAACTATTAAATCACATAGAGGATAGTGGGTGGAAGAGGATATGACAATGGATCCTACAGACACAACAAATGAGTGCACTGAACAAGAGGTTGGTCAGGACTATAGTACGTGGGATGAATACTTTGAGAAAATTATTATTTGTGGATGTTTTGTATGTTGTGAAAAGAAACAATTCAAACGAGTGATTGTACAAAGACATTACATATATGATGAGCTTCCAGTCGGTAGTATGCCTCCTACAATCGATTCAAATCCAATAGGAATTGTGGTAAGAAATTTTCTAATTTGATATAAATAACATGTATACTTCATTTAAACATTGTTTTATATTATTTAAATAGCTAAATTTTTTCTTAATGGATACTTGCAGGATAAAGTTTTTGGTTTAAAGTTTCCTGGATCACCGACTTCCAGCCTAGAGGGCAATGATCATTTATCAGATGATACATCTAACAAAAAAATGTGCCAATATACCATCTCGGAAGATGCAGAATTGATGAAAACAAATAACAGAACAAGAACCGGTTTAAAGATGCATAATTTGCTTAAAGACAAGGGGAAGGTGGACTACATACCCTATGAGAATGAATGTGATGGAGATGATGACTTGCCCCTGAGTTTGAGATCAATTTACAAAGAGACATTTGATTGTCGACTATATTGCGCTTGGCCTAGTGATCAACAACTACCTAGAGTGTACGAGGTGTTTCAATTTTGGGGATACATCTACATGATACGACCCTCCAATATTCATGGAGTGAATCTAGGCCTCTTTATTGTCCAAAATGTACATGTGAGATCCAAACATAGAAACAATTCAGAACAAACCACTAGGAGATTAATGCCATATTATGGTCCATCATATTACAGTGGTGAATGGAGAAGGCTAGCAAAATATAAGCCTAGCATGTCAGCATATGGTCTAAATTCGAATATGTATACACATCGTCTCCAATTGGAAAGTGGAAAATAAATGAATAGAGGTCATCTTATGTATATAGATGGACATGCATACACACAAAAATATTGTAGGATTTATAAATAGTAGTAAGGGAAGGGACCCTACTGTAAGACCGAATTGTCAATTTGTTGAGGTTATAAATGATAAAGATGGAGATATGGAAAGAGAGGTTGATAGATTGATAATGGTTGAGGATAGTATGGACCTTACCATTGGGGATGAGTTATTGATTGATTAACCCTTCTTAAAATGCACTCCTGCATGAAAGAAAAGGGAAGAATAAGGTCTCCCTAAGGATGTTCTTAAGGGCAGAAAACTAAAGAATAATAAATGAGTGTGGACTGATGTTTTATAAACTATGTTGTCAAAATTGTGTTTTATTTAAATTATTGTATAAAAAAGGTAGTCTATAAAATAATGTTCCATTATTCAATTGATGTATATATGTTCATACAATTTATATTTTTATTTTTTAAGCCATATTTGATTATATTTCTTTGAAATTGATACATTTATGATTTATCCAATTGTTTCCAAACATTAAATAATGCTTGCATTTGTTGATAGGTAGAAGATGTTGATGAAACACATACTAATACCCAAGATCCAACTGGGTTATTAAGATTTGGATGGGATGATCCAAACCATCCTTTAAACAATACCAGGGTGAAAAGAGCAACATTGAAGAGATTACTACCAACTGAGAAATTTGAAAAGCTGATGAGATCCGCATACACTGATGACATGCCACCTAGCCTTAATGATGATGATCATGATAGTGAAAATGCAGTGCATGAAGAAGGATTGAATGAAATGCTTACAGGTTTCTTTGGGGATGGAAAAAATGATGACAATAATGATCATATGTTTGACAGTAATGATGATAGCAGGGGTAATTACCACTAACGTAATGTTGATGATAACAACCTGAAAGACTCCATCAAGCAAGCAACGAAGACACCCGTATTCAAATCGGGTGCAAGTAGAACCTCAAAGCTGGCATGCACATTAATATTATTAGAAATCAAGTCACTATTTGGTTGGTCAGACAAAGGATTCACTACGCTACTGAAGTGAGTTGAAATCTATTTCTTACTTTGCATTGTCAATTAGTGTACATAATTCGTAAACATTCATCAACTTCGTTTATATTTCTTTGAGGGGATTTTAAAACCATATATTTTATATAAACAGTCCTAGTATAGATTGACATATCAAACATGTTCATCATAAGTCAAACATTCAATTTATTTAATCTCTGGCAATCTTACAAGGCACTAAAAACTAAAATATTCCTTGAAGAGAATGTGTTACCATCAACTTGCAGAGAGGCATGTCTGTTGTTGGTTGAGTTGGGGATTGAATATAAGCAAATTCATTCATGTAAACATGATTGCATATTATACAAAGATGAATATCAAAACAAGGTAGAATGCCCTGTATGCAAAGATCGTACAAATGTACAAGGTCCTACAATTCCAAAGAAGGTTTTACGTCACATGCCAATTATACCTAGACTTTAATGAATATTTCATTGCAAGTCACTTGCACAATTGATGGACTAACATGCAAAGAACAGGAGTAAAGATGGATCCATGTGAATTCTGGCTGACTCCAAAGCAATGAAACACAGAGGAAAAATGGCCAAGAAAATTCAAAGATGAACCTCGTAGTATCAGGTTTGGTCTTGTAATTGATGGAGTGTGCCCATTCTCTTTCCTGAGCTCAAATTATAGTATTTGGCCAGTCAAATTGATAATATACAATATTCCCCCATGGATGAGTGTTAGAAAGGAGCACCTTATGCTGACTCTCATTGTTCCAGGAAAACATCAAGTTAAAAACATGTATGTTTATCTTGCGCCTTTTATTGATGAGATGCAACTGCTATGGAAAGGCATAAGAATGTATGACATATCACATCCTCCATCAAATAGGTCCTTCATGTTGTATGGTGTGCTATGTTGGACTATTCATGATTTCCCAGGACTTGGTGTTTGTTCTGGTAAGATAAAATATTTACGTATTTACACTCATAATTTATTTTCATCCCAACTTTCATACTCAGTTTTATACTATTTTTTTGATGTTATTAACATTACTTATTGAATTGCAAGGCTTCAAACAAAGGGGATATTTGTATTTCCAAGATGTGCAGAATAATTTCAAGGGTGGTATTCTAAAGATCTACATAAATTTATTTATGCAAACAACAAGGTTTTTCTACCACTAGATCATAAGTTTAGAAATCGCCTAAAGAATCAATTTGATGGAAAAGTTGAAAATAGAGGCCCTCCCATTATTATGGGTCCAGGTGATTGGCTTAAGAAGTATGAAGATGCTAAATTGAAAGCTTGGGAGAATTTTTTTGATCGGGGTGATTCAATTGAAGAACCAAAACAAGTTGTAGTTAATATGCCATAATGAATGAAAGGGAAATCCATATTTTATGAGCTCCCTTAATGGAAGGATCTATTAATATCTCACCTATTAGATCCTATGCATATCTTCAAAAATGTCCCAAATTCTATATTTTGACATATATCAGGCAAAGAGAAGGACACCTTGTCTTTGAGGAGAGATATTGCTCTTTCGTGTACCAAAATTGATAGAAAACATTTGTGGCCAAATAGGGAAAATGAAACATATGCAGAAGCTCCATGGATTTTGAAAAAAAAAAGAGTTAGACCAACTAAAAAATGTCATCCATTCAATAAGGACACCTACTGGCTATGAGTCATCATTGGCTAAAGCTTTTACAATTGATGGACATATCACAGGATTTAAAACACATGATTTTCATAATTTTATGAAGGTATTATATATCATCATTTAACATTTACTGGTAACATTGATTAAGTACTAAATATATTTTGTTGTGTGAGAAAAAATTACTAATGGCCTCTTCATAAATGTGTTTGATAGCATATCATGCCATTGGCAATTAGGGGGGATTCCTGTCTTATAGTTGACTTAAGGAATGCCATAAGTCGATTGTCAGCATTTAAAAGGTATGTGGTTATATGAAATGTTCACGTGTGAGAGACATAGAGATATTATATTGCATTTTAATTTTTGACTAAAGGTTCATACTAATTTACTATTCTTATATTAGGTGGGTGACCTCCAAGGAGATCCACGAATGTGAAGTGCCAAAAGTGGAAGAAGGAAATTGCAGAAATTTATGTATATTTGAGAAGGAACTCCCTACAAGTTTCATGGACCTACAAGTCCATTTACTTATACACCTAGTTGATGACATTGAATTGGCAGGTGTCGTATCAACGAGGTGGATGTTTTTCTTTGAGAGATATGAAAACTCTAAAAAGATATGTCCAACAAAAGGCACAACCAGAGGGTTGCATGGCTGAAGGGTATGCATTGAATGAAGCATTTTTCTTCCTGTGTGAATTCATTGGTAAGGATTTTGAAGATGGGCCATGCTTCTGGGATGAAGAACGAGCATCAGATATTATTGATGGAGAAAAACCACAATCTAATGGGGTTCAAGTAGAAGTTAGTAAGTAAATTCATGATCAATGTGGTTGTTTTTCTTGCAATCATTAATTTACTCTGTAATTTATTTGTCAAATTAACAACATGACATTTGGCATTTGAAATAAACATGTTGACATGCAATAGGTTTAGACGAAAGTACTATACTCGACAAGTTCATTCTGTACCACATGGACTTTATGAACAAATGGATTGATCTGTATGATAAAAAGAGAGAAGTGTTAGAAGCAAGGAGACAGTTTAAGAGATTGAACCCAAGGAATACTCCACTTCCCACTAATCTACTTAGGGAATGGGGCAAAGATTGCACACTAGAATGGGTTACTGAACAAATTCAAAATCAAATAGAAGATGCAGGTATAGATTCAAACATAACAGAAGATGAAATCAACATGTCTAGAGGATGTGAAAGAAAGGTACAGTTGGAATTTTACAAAATATTGTTTCCTTACAGTTTTGACACTATTAACTATTTTAATATTTGTCATTATATTTGTTTTTACTGAAATAATTGGTCTTTCACAGGCGAGGAAATATCTAGCAATGTGGGCATATGGTCGACATTATCATGTAGAAAGTGTAGATGTAAAGAGACGATCCTTCGATTGTGGCATCATGGTTTCAACTTCAAGCAATCCAATTGATCAAGCTTAAAAGATAAGAATATAATTGAAGGGAATCTACAATATGTTGGGAAAATACAAGAAATTATTGAGTTGGATTACCGCTCTTTTAAATGTTGTATTTTTAAGTGTAGATGGTATGAAGCATTTGAGAGGACACGAAGACATGATACCCATAGTGGATTGTTTTCTATAGATTCCTCATGGTTCCTACTGGAGGATAAGGAGCCTTATGTTCTACCAATTCATTGTGAGCAGGTATTTCTTTAACTCAAACAAGAAGCGTAGTGATCATTAATCTATTAATTCATAGTTTATTGCGAATATATACATGTGTTTATTAATCAATAAAATTATTATAACATACATCTAAAATATGTATGTCGTTCATGTGCAGGTATTTTTTTATGAAGATATTTTGGACCTGAAATGGATATTTGTCATACATTATGATTCAAGATTAAGGCATGTATTTGACGATGCATTAGTGGATACTAAGAAAAATAATGATGGCCAACAAAATGAGAGAGAGGGATTAGAGAACATCGAAGAAATTGACATCCATGATGATGTTGAAGATGGTTATGTTCAGGCACAAGAAGACAACAATCTAGAGTTAGATGATGTTATGGAAGACAACAATATGGATGGTATAGAAAATGATGATCCAAATACATCCAGTAACAACATAGATGATCTATAGTCAAATTTCAATGATGATGAAGATGATGCAGGTCAAGATGAGGATGATGGGTCAAGATGAGGATGATGATAATATTAAATACTTGAAAGAACATATGAACATTGACAATGATACACTAGATGACATTGTAGCAGACAATAATGTTAATGACCAAGACTTCTAAATTTTTAGAATTATTTGCAATCCATGTTTAAAAAAGGATGATTCTTATGGCCTAAACTTTGAAATGCTTCAGTAATATTATTTGTGTCAATACAAATCACCTATTGCAATATCCTTAAATTGTTCAATCTTTGGTATGAATTGTTGGCAAAAAAAATTAGGATTACTTGGATGCTTCTTCCATTCATTTTGTATGAACATATGTTTGTGAAGACACAAAAGTTAATAAAATATTAATGCACGTAACTCACAATTATTTAAATAAGCAACTTTGTTAAATTTATTATTTTTAAATGCTTTTCATTTTTATGTTGAACATAATTTTGAACATGTAACTGAAAACATCCACAGTAAATGCTTTACTATATCAGCATATTCATTCATATAAGCATAGTATTGAGACTCAATAATTGATATTCATTCAAATATAAGAAGAAATAAGTATGGAAAACATAAGAAAAATACAGAATAATAACACAGTCATGGAGAATCTCTGATAATAAGATGTTCTATTTCATTCATAAGCTCAAAAGTTACACCAGCATAGTTTTGGTACATCCTTCCACTCATACCTTTATTATTTTTTATCAAAGTTTATATAGAGATTACATAATATCAACCATAATCCCTAAACCATTAACCATTAAACTACCTAACCCCTAAGCTCCAAATCCCTTATCTTTTGACTCTTAATCCCTTAAACCCTAACCCCTAATCCCTTAACCCTTAATCCCTGCTAGATCAGAACAATTAGGCGCTCAATTTGGCACTAAATTAGGTGCTAAAGCAGGCTCTAAAGTAGGCGTTAAATTAGGTGCTAATGTAGGCGCTAATTTAGGTGCTAATCTGGGTGCTAATTTGGGTGCTAAAGTAGGTGCTAATTTGAGCCTACTTGTTTTGATCGACGCAAAAAACACCAAAAATAGCGCCATCCCGATAAATAGCGCCGACTTTTTCAAAAAAATGGAGAAAAATACATTAAAACATTGGGTGGAAGAAAAAAATGGAGCAAAAAAGGGAGCTAATCACAGGGATTTGTTGTAGTGACTCCCTGATCTCGCCATCATGTGACTATGATCCCTCCAAATCCATATAAGGATAAAAAATCATGTCCTCATTTGTAAGAGTAGCCACAACCTATAGAGAAGTATCAAAGTGACCCACCTGAAACCATCTAGCTGCTCTCGATAATCGCCTATCAGGAATTGGAACCAGCTTCTAATAAGGCCTAATGTGCTCAAAGATCCAAGTCATAATAAAAGAAGAATGGCTAAAAGCTAGAGCCCCTCATCATGCGATGCGATAGAAATCTCTGTATACCATGGCCAAAATGTCTGGCCCCCAAGTGTAGACTCTGCCCTGCTCAAGACCCTGTATAATTGGTGCCCAACACCATCTCAAGCCAGCCGAGGCCTTGTCTCTAGACAGCCTCAATGCAATCAAGCTAATCAGAAAATTCCTCAAATGAGGAATGCAAAGTCATGGCACAGAGCTAAGATAAACTCCTGTTTGATCCTCGGGGCAACTCACCCCCATGAAATGTGCCCAAGAAACCTTGTCCTTGAAGGACTCGCTAGTAGGCAGGACAAGAGGATGTCCTCTCACAAGAACTCCAAGAATATGGTAAACATCGAAAAGAGTGATAGTCCACTCTCCTGAAACCTGCAGGAACCTAAAGGTGTTCCTATTTGCATCCCACTACGTCAAGATATCACAACAGATGCATGCCACAGGATGAACAACTGGCACATGACAAACTCTGGCTAAGCCCGCTCTCCTCAAGATGACACGATCATCATCACTCAATGAAGCAAACACCTCTGAGTGCCACAATTGCTCTCTACAAGCATTCCATCGAATGCGCATGTCCTACAATTCAGAAAAGAACTTTAGATTAGATCTTGTCAACTCCTAAAAATCCTAAAAATCGTAAAACTTGCAAAAAGTCCCACAAAAAAGCGTATAAACCATCAAAATTGCAATAAACATGTGAATACAGTAGCCAAATTAGATTGAAACATAGTGAAGTAAATGTTAGAAAGCATCAAATTTCAGATAGAAATGATCAGTCAGGGTCGCCCCTTTCATCAGACTGGATCTCCCCTCGGGCGACCCACACCCCCCTAGGTGATCCTGTTGTCAGTAGGATCTCCCCTGGGGCAACCCTATTGTTAGCCAGATCTCCCCCTAGGTAACTTACCTGGAAAAAGGGGCAACCCTATGTGGAGATCGCTTGAACGAACAGTGCTCTAAAACCTCCATTTCTTAGCTGATTTCAGTAAATGAAAGATCTATCCTACTCTAAATGATGAAACAAAGATAATGCAACAGAAAAAATCATCAAAAATAGATAATTTTAAGAGATTTTTCACAAAATTCAACCTAGGGCTTAGAGAAGGGATTTTTATTATTTACGTACTTGATTCTTAGTGGTAGAAGAAGAGGCAGCCATCTTCACGATCTCCTTGATGATATCTACCCAA
The DNA here is from genome assembly GCA_027924645.1 of Cunninghamia lanceolata. Lineage (NCBI taxonomy): Eukaryota > Viridiplantae > Streptophyta > Pinopsida > Cupressales > Cupressaceae > Cunninghamia > Cunninghamia lanceolata. Next base: position 4,867,813 of record BSBN01000942.1, read on the forward strand.
CGACTGTTCACACGATCAATTCCGTTGCCGATTCACTCAAATCTCACTAATTTGCTTTCTTTGCTTGCCCTTAGCTTAGTTTCTTTTATGCATTCTTAGATTAGTTTTTTGCTTTTATGCATCTCTCGTGTGTCGTTTTGCGTGCATTCATTCCTACAGGTCTCACTGACAAAGGCAAACAACTAGTCGAACTCTCATGATTCATGGTAAGTTCATCATTTTAGTTTTCATTATTCATTTTGATACATTTAGATGTCGGGCTAACATTAGGTATTGCAGGTAGAATTGTGGGAAAATTGACAATAGGTAAGGCCTAGTTTGGGAATGTTACCTACCTTTCATGTAGACTACCGTCCCCGAGGGGGCAAATATGTAAGCACAAAAATCACCCACAGCCTCCACGAGGACCCCTATGATGATTTTTAATCCATGTCATGTACATGTAAGCATGAAATAACATCCTCTTAGTAGCAATTCTCTTGGTGATGTGTCATTTCTTTCATCTTGTGTTGTTTCCCCTTTGTCATTTTCTCTCTTTGTTGTCGATGCTTTTCGACACTTTTTGACACTTGTCGATTTGTATTTTGTAAGCTTGCGACCTTGTTCCTAAGCCTTGTATGCATCTTGTAGGTGAGTTTTCACCTTTCCCCAATGTTTTGCCTCTTCTTCAACCCCTAGGAGCCTTCTAAAGGTCCCCCCTAGCCATCTCCCACTTCCAATTTTTAGTTTCACTCAACCAATCCAAATCTCCCCCTATTATTTCGAGATCTCCTGCTGGGAGATCCTGCTTCACAAGTGGAGATTTGGATTCTTGCACATGACTAACCTATTTTCGGAGGCAGAACCCCTTCTTTTCTCCTCCTCTTCCATCTACCATCCAGAACCTCAACCCAGGTGCTCTCCCTCTAGGGTCACCCCCTGGGCGACTAGACTCTTGAAAGGGGTGACCCCTGGGCGACCTTGTCGCGTTTCTAACCACAGAAAAACTTGAGTTTATAAATCGAAAAAGCTTTATTTTTGCCCATTTTTCTTCTTGTTTGCATGGATTTTTGAGTCTAATACAGAGTTAACTATTTCATGCACCCACACATGCATAATTAGCTTCATTTCATCTAAAAATAACAACTCATGCATTCCCATGCACTCTTTCTTCTTCACTTCTTCTTGAGTGATAAGCTTTTACTGGGTAGATCACTCCAATTTTATCCCAGATCACTCTTGAATCCTCTGTGTTAACTCTCCAATCTAATTGAGTTAACTCTCCTTCTTCCTCGCCTCTCAGCCCTTCTTCTAACCTATAAATACCCCCTCCCTCAAGCACAAAGGGAGTCAATTTCATTGTACACACAACTCTTGCAAGTTATTGCTCTCCACATTCAACATTCTCATGCTCATACAGGACATAGGAGCCTTTTGTTTTGTTTGTTGTTCATTAAGCTTTCACATAAATCTCATCACGCGTCCATACGCTGCTCAAATCAAGCCATCGTGCTCATCAATAGCTCTCATTGAGTTCTCTTTGCAAAGCTTCTAAAGCTTCTTTCACTTCTTTTATCATCTTGTCACCAAGAGGATTCCTTGCTGCTACAAGAGGATACGAGGTTGCCACACAAGGAAATCTGAGGGTAGTGGAGGCTCACAAGTCTTCTTTATTTCAGGTTCCTCTATGCTTTCTGTCAATTGGTAGTAATTAGATAACTAAAATTGCTCTTGGGATCAGTAATATTATTGCTTTTTCCTTGATATGATAGTTAAATCTTGCATTCTTAGAGTAATTTGGTTTCATAGTTTAATTCATTTACACACAATTTCCTTTTCTTAGATTAAATCATTCCAAATATTTGAAAAAACCCAAAAACATAGTTAAATTGCATTAGATAAATTCATTGTAGCTTGCATTTATTCTTTGATTCCTAGATTAAAAAGCATCTTTCATTTTCAAAAACACAAAAAGGCACAAAAAGAAGTTTTACATTTCATATAGTATTGCATTCATAAAACCCAAAAAAGAACAAAAACATTCGGCACTTAGGTAATTCACAAACCCTTGATTCCATCACAAGATCAACCATAGTCAAACTTCGGTCAAACCCTTGATTCCAGCACAAGGTCAAAATAAGTCAACACATAATCAAACCTTAGGTCAAATCAAACCCTAAGTCAAACCCTAGGTCTAGTCAAGGTTAGCTCACATATGCCTATCTCTTGTCTTGGCTCATGAATGTGGCCAGGATTAAGAGGTGAGTGGGTGAGGGCGATCCTCAATGAGATAGAGGAAATCCATCCGAGACCACAATAAGATCCACTTGTCTTACAACAAATAGAAGAACATAGACAACTCTTGCTACGATAAGCATTCATTCAATTTTTTGAAAGACAACTAGTAATCAATGAGAACAACTTACCCACACAAAGGTTGAATATCAGAAACCCTAACAAGAGAATAGTGACTAGTGACCCTTTGGGTCATACGGTTATCTTTATAACAATGATCATTGAATGATATATCTACACTAGCATACAACATAGGCTTCAGGACATGCCAACCCCTCTCCATGAAGTCCAGCTCTCCAATGAGCTAGACCACCCTTGTGTCTTGCCTCCTCTCGACTGGGTACTTCCATGAGAGCGAGAGTGACGTGGCAGTTCACCCCGTGGCAAGGAGGGAAGGGTCCGTGTGTGTGCTAAAATCTGACTCAACAACCCTAGGCAACTGAGGTCACAATTTTGAGTGTACAATTTAAATACAAGGATTTATGAGGGTAGTGGAGGCTCATGCGTCTCTTTATTCCAGGTTCCTTCATGCTTTTATTTCATAGTAATTAGAAAATCACAATTTGCTCTTGGAAATAGTAAATGCATGTTGCTTTTTCCTTGATAGGCTATGTAGATCTTGTATTGTTATAATAGTTTACTTTCAAAAGTTCATAGATTAGACTCATTTCAAAGTAATTTCCTTTCCCTAGAGTAATTGTTCCACATATTTAGAAAAAAAAAATAAAAACATAGATTAATTGCATTAGATAACTTCATACTAGATTGCATCCATATTTTAATTACTAGAATAGAAAAAAGCACAAAAAAATTGTTTTGCACTCATATAAGCTTGCATGCATCCAAAAACTAAAAAGAACAAAAACATTAGCATCATAGAATGTTCACAAACCCTTGATTCCAACACAAGGTCAACCTTGGTTAGCATTAGGCAAAACCCTTGTTTCCAACACAAGGTCAACACAAGGTCAAACAAACCCTAAGTCAAAACCCTAGCTCAAATCGAGGTTAGCTTTAACTATCTCTCTTTTTGCTTGGATTCATGAATGTGCCCTGGGCTTAGAGGCAAGTAGGTGAGGGCAATCCTTGACGAGATAGAGGAGATCCACCCTAGACCACAACAAAACAAACAGACAATTCAATGACAACAACAAAGGTTAAGGGCATTCCAAATACAGGCTATTATCCAGCAGTTCGAACAAGAACGTCAAATTGAAAGAAATATTAAAGAAAACAACAGTAAACCCACACAACATTGGAGCCTTAGGAACCCAAACATAAGAATAGTGACTAGTGGCCCTTTGGGTCATATAGTTGTTTTAATAACAATGGTCACATAACACTAAATTAGAATCAACGCACAAGAAAGGCCCTAGGACTGACCGACCACTATCCGCGAAGTCCAGCTCTTAAGTGAGCCAGAGCACCCCCGTGTCTCACCTCCTCTTGACTGGCTACTTCCACAAGAGTGAGAGTGATGTAGAGGTTCGCCTTGTGGCAAGGAGAGGGGTCCATGTGTGTGCCAAAGCTGACTCGACCGCCCCAAGCCACCAAGTCATGTTTTTGAGTCTACATATTTTGGTGAACATGACGTGAAAGGCTAAAGCCTCTTGGTTATGCTTTTTGTGTTCCCATTGCTTGGATCCCATTTCCATCATCATTGTCACATACGACGTTAGCTTCACCACATATTTTGGTGAACCCGACATGAACAACAAAAACTTTTTGTTGCACTTTTTTTGTGTCTTTACAGAGTCTAAGTCATTCTTTCTTTCATAATCATCCTCATTGTCTCCGTTGCTTCAACTTTTGTCACCTTCACCTTCGCTCATTCTATTTATTCTATGGTGTTTATGACACACTCGAATATGACAGAATAGACTTAAACTTAGGGAATATTCCCTCAAAAGAACCAGAAACTCCCTCTTTCGATAGGTATGTGCCACATGATCCAAATGCACCGGTTTCAAACTGCTATGACTATGGAGATTCAGACTATGAACAAGATAGAAGAGAACCCAGAAGGTCTCTGTCATTCAACAATCCTACTTGGGAGCATAATCCTATCATGCCAAACACACAGTTCACAAAGAGAAAAGAATACAAATGAGATCAGAAGTCCACCACACGAATCAACCCTCCACAAGCCACTCAAGTACTCATCTTGATGATGATGTAAGAAGTCTTGAAAAGGAACTTACAAGAAGCAAAAGATGCTCAAGAAACCCTAAAAGTTGCTCTACGAGAAGAGCAGTGAGAAAATGCTATACAAGAAGAAATGCAAAATCATGACAACATTCGCAATGAAAACCCTAGAAGCGAAGAAGTGCTTAGAGGTCCTACACCCATGGACCTCATGGCAATGCTAGTGCGAAGAATCAAAACTTTGGAGGCAGAACAACACGTCCTAGAAAGAAGACAAAACCACATGAACACATCAGAATTGGACAGGACCAGGGGCATCTCAGAATCCCCCTTACCTCAACTACTATTCACGAGATGGGAGTAATGACACATTCCCAAATGGGAATCCTCCTATCTAAAACAATCAAACAATACAGGGAAATCGAGCGAATCAAAGAACAACATTGGGTTATCAAAACCCACCCATGGGGCTAATGTTCTCAACTCCGCAATCACAGAGTGCCTTTTTAGGCACATACTTGGAGTATTTAAAGGAGCCACTTGACATGGCTATAAGGAGGGTTTCATTACCTCTACCATTACCAGATCTCATGAAGTTCAAAGGAGAAGGAGACCCTAACTCACACATTAAGGCTTATACAACTACAATAAGAGAACTCCTCCCTTGGGATGGGGTTGTTGCCAAAATATTCCCTAAGACGCTGGAAGGAATAGCCTTGGATTGGTATTATCAGCTACCAGAGACCTCGATACACTCATTCAGATAATTAATCAAAGAGTTTGTCATGGCTTTTGACATGAACAAACTCGTGAAGATAGGGATATGAGAATTCTTGACCATGAAACAAGAACCAATCAAATCAATGGCCCATTTTGTCACTCGATGGAGATAAGTTCTCTATTCTTTGACAAGCGCTCCAAACATGGACCATCATGAGTTGTGTGATCTCTTCTTGCATGAGTTGAACATGGATACAAGAGAAGAAGTCTAAAAATTGCCTGAAAATTGTGAACTTTGTTTTGAGCTCGCACTTTTTGCACTTTGCCGATAAAGGCATTCTTTTGCTCCCTTCGCCATTTCTTGCAAATCCTTCCCTGTCGGGAAAGTCCCACTTTCCCAAACCTTGGCTTCTCCTGCCTTGTTTTATTGGGGATCCGCCTTGTCGGCAAACCAAAGAATTTCCAAACTCACGAAGAATTCAAACTTTTAGAATTTTGTCAATAAGGCATACTTGTTTCTTTTCTTCTACCTTAGACAATTTGAAGAAGCCCGCCCTTTCCCTTGTGTCAGAAAATCGCCGAGTCGGCAAACTGGAGAAAAAGTGAACTCTTGAAGATTTTCATAAAAGATGAAGATTTTCGACCAAAGGGAGAAAATATTTTTTCATGCCTCAGTCGTTTTATGGTTTTTCTACAAGTTCAGGAACCTGAACTTTTGCCGATAAAGGCCAAAAGGGTCCCAGAAACTAAGGAAAGAACCTAGATTTTTCTAGGTTTTCTGCAAAGATCCTCCACAGGGATTTTTAGAGATTTTTGTAAGGAAATACATTAAAAATTTGAAGGATATCAGATTTACCTCCTTCTATTCGGGCTTGAACTCTGATTGGATTTTTCTGATAGAAGGAGGGATTCAGGAATATATTGGGCTGGACAAAATATGACAACATTACCCTCACCTTTTGGAGAAATTCTAGGAGGAAATCTAATCTTAGAGGGGGAGGATGTGAGGCCCACCCTTATCTTATGATTTTATTCACACTTGATAGGATTAGATTGGATATTGGTACTCATGGAGTTACACATTTATGTTTAGATTTTGATTATAATCATAGATTATATGGATGTCTTATAGAATAATTTAATTTTCATGAGTTCATTGTGATGATAATGACTATGATTTATTTCTATTATTTATGTGAATGGTTTTCGAGTATCACATTTCCTCTCTAATATTATGAAATTTGATCTCGATTATATTATGATGAATGTTAATACTAATCTGATTTTGAATTAGTAGATGAATAGAGATGTTTGATAATGGGAAAAATTAGAAAGAAAATTGTGTAATATATTATTTGTGGTAAATATGAATTGTGTATTTAATTGTATTAATTGAATTTAAATTTTAATTATTGTTGAATAGTGATAATTATCTAGATTATGTGTTGCCTATAGCATATGATATTTAAAAATATTGTTATTATTACTTTGACTATTTTGTGGGATATATTAATTCTTAGTTGTAAGTGTATAGGTGATTTTTATAGCCAATAAAAATTTTGGAGGTCTTCTTGAAACCTTTGTTGTGATTCTCTAGTGATACATTGACCTTAACTCATGTAGTGACTAAGGTTTTTATTTGTGAAAATATATTGTAAATGTGAAAGTTGTTATTTAAATTTATTTTTTGTTATTTTATGAGGTTAAATGTGTGTGAATCTTGGGTTGTGAGCCATCATTGTGACAAATTTTAGATTTGATCTTAGAAGAAACTTTAAAAGGTTATAAATTGTCTTTTTATTCACTAATTAAATGAAAATAAGTCTCTAGAGTGAATACCTATGGGATGGGTACTTGTTGGGACATAGATTTTAAAATTTAGACAAGATTTGATGCTTCTAAAATCCCTTAAAAAAAGTGTGATGAGATTGACTTAGTATATCCAATCCTTCATTACTAAGTTTTGTATGGAGAGTTGTACTAAGTATGGTTTTCTTATTTATATCTCTTGTTGACTTTGTGGGGGTTCTTTTGGTATTATTGTTTTATTATGATGAGAGAGTGTAGAGTCTTGAGAGCTTGAAACTTGGATTAGAGAAAACTTAGAGATGAGTCTCCTTAAAGGATCTTCAACAAGGAGCATCTCTATCATTTTAAAAAGATATTAGACATAGGCTTCATAGTTTTATTTATAAAATATACAAGTAGAATATGTTATTATTGTTGTGCATTTCATATATGGACTTGATCTTGGTTGTGATCTTCTTTGTATTTGTGATTGGGAAGGGATTGTTATGTTGGGAGTGGATCTTCCCCATTTTAGGTTAAGAGCCTATCGTGTGTGGGGTTGAGAGAGGTGTGAACCATCTCTTATGAAAAACATGCAATTCCTTGTGAAGAAAGTTTTGGCATTGATTGCCTTACATATTTTCATGAGATGGAAAATTATGCATTCCTTGTAAGGAATTTTTTGGCATTGGTTGCCTTATGTGTTTTCATGAGATGGAAAATATGTATTCCTTATGAATCAATTTTGGCATTGAGTGCCATATATATTTTTATGTGATATTATGTTGGAGGTGTTGTATGCAGGGTTTGTTGTGATTGTGGATATGAGATGATGGTGATGGATTTGATTTATTGATGTTTGATGGAGTTGATATATTAATATTTGAAGGAATTGATTTATTGATGTTTGATTGTGTTGAAATGTTGATATTGATGGAGTTGATATATAGATATTTAATCTAGAGTTGATACATTAATGTTTTTTTTTCTTTAGGGATTAGAGTGTCCCCTTGACTCTATGTTTTCTATGAATCTTGTCAAGATTCATATGTGATGTTTAAGCCTATGGGTGTTGTTATGTCTTGTGTATGTATTTATTTGTTATGTTGTGAAAAAAAGTATCTATGAGGACCTCCTAGCTTAGGAGTGGGCTTATGAGGAAGCCCTATGGCTAAGAGGTGAGAAAACCTCCATTAGCTTAGATGTGAAGCTTTGTTTTGTAGGTTTGTAAAATTTTAAAAGATGACAAACTTGTATTTTTATGAATGCCTTAAGTTTTTTGGAACCCTTTTTTGAAGCCAAAAGACTATTGTAAAATCTTTATTTTGAGGATGTGTAATGTTTTTCCCTATTTGTGCATATTGACACTTTAGATTTGTTAAGAAAATAAATTTATTTTTTCCTTATGCATGTAAAATTTGTGAAATGAGAGACCTACTTATTTATCTATTGTATGAAAAATGAATATTTTTGTATAAATGTTTGTAAAAAAAATACATTGCAATTGAAAAGTTTCTTTTGTTTAACCGTAATTGTATGTGTATTGAAAAATAGAAGTGTATTCATGTAGTAAAGAAAAATAATTTATTTGTTGTAGATACATTCATTGTTAAGGGAAATGGAAATACAATTTAATTGAAATGTTTTCTTAGCTATAAAATATAAGTAGCATCAATGCTTTAAGTGTTTTCAAAAATATATTTGAGAGAGAGAGAGAGAGAGAGAGAGAGAGAGAGAGAGAGAGAGAGAGAGAGAGAGAGAGAGAGAGAGAGAGAGAGAGAGAGAGAGAGAGAGAGAGAGAGAGAGAGAGAGAGAGAGAGAGAGAGAGAGAGAGAGAGAGAGAGAGAGTTATACACACACACTCATGCAATCTCTTTTTTTATCATAGATCTAAAAGAAAATAATATAGAAAAATGGATTTAAATATTTTGATCTATTTGTAAAAAATAGAAAGTAATTTCTTCTCCCAAATTATAAAATATAATTTTTTCTTTAAAAAAGCGTGTGTTAAAATTTCAAATACTAATCCAAATTTTAATGTAACCACTTGGAAAGATCTCGAAGTGCTCTTTTCATTGAATCTAAACTCTCTTTGTTTGAATATCTATGTGAGACACAACCCTCTGCAATAAATTCATCCCTTCTTTGTTGATGAAGATGGGATTTTAGATGAAATTGATGTAGTTGCTCATGGAGTCATTCAAGATTCCAACATGTACCTACAAATTTTCCTCTCTTGAAACAGTTGAGGATGATGATTGATTTATAGATATGTGGTTGATAGGTTGGAGAGTTGAGATTTGATTAGAATGGATGGTTATGATTGAATGAGAGGAATTAACACACTTTTAAATCTATCATTATATAAATGGCTAGGATTAAAATATGTGATAGGAAAAATGATGATGAAGATTTATTAGTTGTTTGACTTTTATTTTTTTAAGTTAGTCATTACACTTTTTAAAATTTTTTAATTAATTAATTTATGGATAAGACATGATTTAGAATTTAATTGTGTGTTGATTTATTATAATTAATATTTTATATCATACTATATTTTAAGATTTATTGGTGATGCTCTAATTTCTAATATTTAATTAATATTTAGAATTTAATTAAATTAGTTGAGTGATTTAGTTTTTGTTATTTATAAATTAGATTTTTTTTTTTAAAGATAATGCACTTGGTAAACCCAGTGAAGGCATAAAGCCTTGCGAGCTCGTTGGCCCAGCGGGGGTTTGAACTCTGGTGGCCGCCACTACATCCTGAGCAACTTAACCACCGAACCATCATCAGCATTTATAAATTAGATTTTAATTATGTTTTGTAGGATTAAATTAAATTGAGCTTTGATATAATTTAATTTAATTAATGTGTTTTAGAAAATTTAATTGAGTGGTAAGTTATTTAAATTTTTAGGATGTTTAAGTTGTGATACATATGGTTGGTATTTATGTTGTTGGTAATTTAATTAATCAAATCAAATTAAATTATCCATTGTGTTAGAAAATAGTTGAATAGAAACAAGTGCCACTAGTGGCCAATACCTGCCTTGTAGTGTTGTTATTATAGTATTTGTTTAGTTGTAATTTTTTTTGTTGATTAGGTATTGGTTGTGTAGACAAATCACATTCCAATAATTAAAAAAATAATTTTTGAAGAGTGTTGAAATGTCTTGGGTAAATAAAATTGAAATCTCAAAAATAATTTAGGACTAAAATATTTCCTTAACTATAAAACTAAACTTTACAAAGCCTATTAAATAACACAAATATTTCTTTAAAATGTAATAATATTAATACTTTTATAATTTAAAATGCATTAAATGCATTAAAATATTGTAAATTTGAAGAATAAAATAAAAAATGTAATAACATGGCGAAATATTTTTCCTAATACTAGATTATTAACTTTTAACTAAATAAAATTGAAATCCTATTTTTAACTCTTGAGTAAATAAAATTGAAATCCCCAAAATAATATAATTTCATAAAATAAAATGTGTAGAACTCTAACGGTGTGGAGGGATTTGAAATGTCTGCCTAACATATTAAAATGTAATAATATTGAATACTATTACAATTTAAAATGTATTAAAATATTGTAAGTTTGAAGAATAATTACACAATATAATAACAATAACATATTCATATTTAGATTACTACACTTAGTCACTTGGTTTTTTGGTTAAGTAATAATAATAAGTACTTTTAAAGAACATGATTTTAATTATTTTAATTAATTTAATATTCTGGTTTAATAATTTTTTCTAAAATAAAAAATTGTTTATCATTTCAAATTTGTAACTATTATATTTCCAGAACTAAATTTATAAGGAAAAATTTATGTGAACTCGTTTTGAAATGTCTTGTGTAAATAAAATTGAAATCTCAAAAATAATTTAATTTGGTAAAAATAAAATAACATTAAAATATTTATTTAGCTATAAAACTAAAAAGCCTATTAAATAACACAAATATTTCCTTAACTATAAAACTAAACTTTACAAAGCCTGCATATTTGTATTATGTGGAGATTTGAAATGTCTACTTAAGATATTATAATGTAATAATATTAATACTATGATAATTTAAAATGCATTAAAATATTGTATTTTTGAAGATTGAAATAAAAAATGTAATAAATATTTTTCATAATACTATAGATTTTTAACTTTTTAGTAAATAAAATTGAAATATTAGGAGTAAATAAAATTGAAATCCCAAAAATAATCTAATTTCATAAAATAAAATGTGTAGGAACTTATATTTTTAATATTATTATTAATATTATAACTTTGTCCCTTTGACAAAAAGTAATTTTTATGTTTAGCTAAAGAATCAAAAAATCAAATTCATAAAAATTGATGATTCTTCCCTCTCATAATTATCTCCATCCATTTAGGCATGACTTAACTAGTGGGAGACAAAATTTGTGTTCATAATTTGTTTACTTGCCACATCCTCCCCTCAACCAAAATTCTCTCCACATTTATAGTTTATTTTTTGCACTATCTGACAATCCGTAGAGAAGAGGTCATTAAATCATTTTTCAATAATTTTTTTGTTAAAAATTTATCATGTTGACATAGGAAAAGTACAAATTTAAATCAAATTTGTCCAACAAGAAAAATAATCTTATCTTTTGATTGGTTTGCAATCAATAGATTAATAACTAGATAAGTGTGAACTCATTGCAATAGTACCAGCCGAAGGCAGGTACTAATAAATAAATAAATAATAACAATAGTTAAATAAATATTTTGAATAGAAATAAATAAATAAATAAATAAATAATAAACAATAGTTAAATAAAGTTTTCTATATAAAAATGTAGGCTAGTTAATATCTTTTAAGCCGTTGTTAAAACTTCTATGGTGAATTTTTAGCAATTAAAATGAGTTGGAGTTTTTAATTTAATTCGATTTAACCAAGGTGAGGTAACCAACATTTTTATTAACCCATAAATTAAGTCATTTTTATTTTGCAATTTTTCATAAAATAATTAAATATTTAAGATTGTAAATAAATAATTAAAATGAGATTAAATATGAACACAAATTTAACTAAGCCCCAATTATGCTCTTGCAAATTTAATCTTCCTTTGTGAAACATTTCAGTTAATCAAAAAATTTCATTGATCACCATTTGAACATATGAACTAGTTGCCAGTTATTTTATAAGTCTAATTAAGGGATATTTAAGTAAATTCATATAGTAGTTTTAGCAATATTAAGAAAAATAATTTATTAGTATGTGAGCAAAGTGGATTCCTCATCATTGCAAACTTTGTGGATCCTTTTCTCATGTGATGCAACATACACATCATTGTGTGTACACACTACGACGTTGAGAGTGCATGTTGCACTACAATGTGTAGTGTGGTGAACCCATAGTAGAGTTGTTATTTTAAGAAAAAAATATTATGTCGGTGCTCACGAGCAAGTGTGGACGTGACAAGACATAGCAACAAATGAGAAGACAAAAGGTGAGGCATTAGTAGGGGATTCATTGGATGTAGATCATATATTTGAGGCTAAACATGGTATTGTTCCTTAACAAGAGTCGTTACTATCCAATTCATTGGCACCCATATATCCATTTAGAATCTTCAGTTGTAGATGAAATTTGTAATTATGAATACAATTTGTAATTTTGATACATAGTAATATATCATATATGATATGATATGACATTATGATGTGTATTAAACTCATCTTTTTATATGTAAATGAAGGAAAACTACTTATGAACTCTCTAAATTTAATTTTACAAATTTATATGTTTTATAATGTTAAAAAACACCAAATTTTTAACAAAGTTCTAATCAAATTTTAAGCCTAGTTTTTTTTTTAACTTGCATATCTATTACCAATATAATCAAGATACAATTGTGGCTAAGGAGGCCACAATCTTACTCAATGTACATCATTAGTCTCATCAAGTCATGTATCTGCAAGTTAAGGACTATATATTACATGTAATAGTTCAACATTAAAACTTACTCTATCTATATTTAGAGCATTCTTCCATATTTATATTGGACTGCCAGTTTTGAGAATAGCAACATTGTTATCTTCGTTAGGTCCAGGGCTTAAATTTGACAATCGACCTTACTTGTCAAGCATTTTTTTTATGACAGTTATCTATTCAATGTTCAAATACTATGACATGCCTTAGTATAATTAAATCATATATATATATATATATATCATCTTATATATATTTTGACAGTTTGTCCAAAATCTCTGCTTTCATATGATAGTCTTTTTAAAATTTCAATTGTATTTTACAGCTAAAATGTATATATATATATATATATATATATATATATATATATATATATATATATATATATATATATATATCATCTTATATATATATCATCTTATATATATTTTGACAGTTTGTCCAAAATCTCTGCTTTCATATGATAGTCTTTTTAAAATTTCAATTGTATTTTACAGCTAAAATGCTTAAATACAGCTATACAATTGTCAAATTTAAGCCCTGGTTGGGTCTGTTGTGAATTTGCTCTGCAAAAACATCTGGCATATCCTGATCTCTGATTTCACTACCTGTAACTGGTAGCCAACCACTGTGTATGTCTTCATTGGGAATTAATTTTTTTTTTTGTGTAAGTTTGAATTTTTAAATTACAACTAATATGAAAAATGTAACATTATTATTTTTATTGAGTTGAATGTTATATCTTATCCCAATTCAAGATATACTTATTTAATATAAAAGCTTTATACTAAATTAATTATCCAAATTGTGCAACATGATTAGATTATAATTTTGTTTCTTACCATCCCATCACATCTGAATTATTATACTAACAACGAAGTCACACATATTTGTTTAATGTATAGTTTTTCTTAAAGATGCTTACCTGCGTATCTAATTCGGAATACTAAAATTAAAGCGAAGAATTGCAACCATAAATAACTATCACAAAAAAACTACAATACATAACTATCAAACATCCATGACCAAACTATCACAAATAAAGATTTATATGCGATATACATAAAATATGGTTAATGGCCAATAACATCCCCAGTGAGTATTTACAATATATGATCCAAATTGCTCTGATCCAATTAGTCTCATTTCTTGAATTAGTCACACTTCTTGAATAATCATAGTGCAATCCGATAAATAAGCTAATCATCATATTTAAGGCAATTCCATGGAAAGCCATTCTTTTCGACACCTGGTCACTGAAACAAAATACAAAGAAGTTACAAAGAATTTGTTAATCCGAGCTCTCTGAAAATGCTTTTGTATCAAAAAGAAATAGACTTAAAAAAATGAAAGCAATTTTGGATCGTAGGGGTTTTGACTACAAAGATATTTTGTAACATAGAGATCAGTTTGTCTATTATGATTTAGATAATATCTTGATTAGGCACGTCTTACCAACAAGAAATTTAAAACTCTCCATCTTTCAACATTTTCATTTTGATTGTTGCTTTTGTTTAATGTTTGATCTTACCAATGTTTTTGATTAGATAAGCGTTTTTAACCAGAGCTATGAATCGGAAAGGGTTTTGAAAGGACCCAAAACCTTATACAATAAGAACAGCCAACAACCACAAGAGACAAGAACACAGATTCAAGAACGAACAAAGATGGCTATGTTATAATAAACAACATAACATGTGGTCCAGGGAAGATTGAAGTGATAATAAATAAATTAGAAACAATTAGAGAAAACATTGAGAGAAAAAGAAGCCCAATAAACTTGTACAATAAAAGTGGTGCATTAAACACGAGTACATTAAAACATGGGAAAAAATAGTTAGGATGGGGCTAACAGTTAGCTTCATCCTGACTTTAAAACATGGAAAATATGAACACTTATCCAACAAACTTGTTTGAAGTTATGATTGTTAGCACATACATACTTAGCCTTTTGGTTTTATATAATAAGCAACATAATGCGTAGTGTAGTAAAGATCAAAGTGATAGCTATTACCTTTCACAAGTAAGCTTTAATGTATTTTTTTGGTTTACATTGCTACTCCAACTAGCCATATCTACTACAATCTACTCCCTCTCTAGAGTATCTCTTTCAATAGCCCTGCCTTATATTCCATATAAATTCTTCCTCGTAGGCTTTTGTTTTGGTTTAAATGGGATAAGGGAAGATTTTAATGGTTTTGGCTTTCACATCACAATCTTTTCAAAAAAATATCATTCTTTCCTTACTAACATTTTAAATTTATCTTCTACAAGATGGAATGACTACACCATGGGAAGATAGATGCAAATAGTGCTAAGTTAATTGTTTTTCCCTTGAACGTGTTGGATGCATCCTCTACTGCCTTCTCAAGAAAATTAAGAGTCACTCTATCCATGGTTGTTTTAATTGTTGTTTAGTGTGGCAAATATCCTTAGTATTTTAGGATCCTTGTCAAGAGCTTTTTATGAAGGTTGATGTTAAATTCACCCATTCGGATGGTCTAGATCCAAGATTGGTAAAGGTAGTGTTGGACAATTATGTTGCTTATTTGCAAGAGTTGGAGAATGAAGATGCTAAAAGCAACTAGCTAAAAATGGTTTGTGATAGTCATTTGAATGTCAAATCTTATCTTGAATGTAATGAGCAAAAAGACAAAATGTGCTACAAGACAAAAGTATCTCTTCAAGTTTCTCTTATTTTTTAAAATAAGGAGGGAAAAACTTTTCGCTTTCCCTCTCCTTTGGCTTATAAATACTTATGTATTTGACATTGTAAAGGGTTGGAATCTCTTTTTATTATTAATACAATTTTGCTTTTGGTTTCTTTATAGTTCTTTTTTTCTTTTTGTTCAAGTTTTCCAAACTCTAAGTATGCACCTATCTTTCATGTGCTTAGTTCACCAAATTTTGATGATTTTGAGATGTTCTAGAGCCACTGACACTTGGATAATGGTGAGGCATTCTATGTGGTAAATTGAAGCACATCATAGTGCCAAAGTTCATATATCTCTATCTTATTCGTACAAATTTTTTCTTTGAAGATTGCACCTTCTTACGTGGTGATTGTGGCGATAGGTCACATGAGGAATAGTTTTATTCAAATTTATCCATTTAAAGAACAACACGTGAAGGATAGGGAGTGCACATTTGGATTTCTTTTCCTTTCTCTTCCTCCCCTCTCTTTTCTTTTTTCTTTTAATCATGGTTAGAGTAGTAGTTTAGATTTCCTTTCTTGCTTTCTTTTGTTAACTTTAGGGTTTGCATTAAGAAGGCCTTTGATGAGCATGAATGTTAATTCACATGATGGATTGACTAGTATGTTGTAAGTATGTGCCTAATCGGTGTTGTCATTGATGTCAACATATCTGTGTTTTCATTAGTGTCAACTGTGCTCTTACTTTGTTGAGGATATTGAGAAAATTAGCCCCTTCGGTGATAACAATGTGTTGTAGTAGAAATAATGTATTACAAGCAAAAGAACAGTCTGGAAGAATGCTCCGCATTTCCTATAGAACAAATATCTTTGCCTACGGATTGAAAGTTATTTAGAAGCTTGTTTGAACATGTTATATTTTGAGTTTGAGCCTCTGGTATGAAGAATTGAGAGAGTTATGTTCACCAGAGTGAAAGTAGCTATTTCAGTATGTTTGATGGTGACAGGGAGGAAGTGTTTTGCTCTGCATTCCTCCGCATTGAAGTATTTTGGTTTGCGGTTCTAGAAGTAAGTCTGTGATGATGTTAAATGCCTTCAAGTGTAATGGTTCGTGATTTGGTGGTCCACAAGCTATCTTTTACTTATGACAGTGGCTGGCAATGTTGTTCTTGTGCTTCGGGTTGAATAATCTTGTTGATAGAGTTGTTAGAGATTATGCGGTTGTTCTTGGTGAAAGGAAGCTAGGTGTGTAGAAATCGCTTCCTACACTAATCTAATGAAGGGAGGAGAGTGTAAATTCAAATTTATCCTAACTATTATAGCAACATTAAACCATTAACATGAGATATTGCAGCAAACACATAAACAAGAAGGTGAGACAGAAGAAGAGAGACACAAGATATACGTGGGGAAAACCCTTACAGGTGAAAAACCCCACACTCCAAAACACTGCTCAACTGTATTACGTAAACAAAGAAGGTTACAATACAAATCAAAGCTAATGCTCTTACAGGAGTCTTCAACAAATGTATTTGGAGATGATCCGGCAGCATAACAGTACTTGTAAAACCTGTAATACATCTTCTCCTCCAAGCACCTGTTTATATAGAAAATATAAGGCAAAATTGCCTCTATCTTAGAATGGGCATCCAACTTGGCCTCATGGCCTAAAACCCACGCCTATGGACACTTGACCAACATTGTAAGATGCTTCTAACACTTATCCATAGACCCCATCCCAAAGAGGTCGCCTATTTTCAAAATGGGCTATGATAGATGCTCTTACGACTGTTACGACTATCATAGAATCTGTCATAGTAGTTACAACTTACAGCTGTAAGAGAATCTATCATACACAGGCTATAAATAGCATATTCTCTTACAACATGTCATAGTCCACCTTGGGGCACCCAAAAATGCATTTTTCAAAGATGCTCTTCGACACATGTCTTCACCTGTCATAGAATCTCCTATTTTTGACTCTTAAATGTCATAACTTCATCATAGAAATCTGTCATGACCGTTATGATCAATATTCCCTTGCACAACATCCAAGATGCTGACACATGACAAAATATTCCTACCACAAAGTAGGATGCCTATATCCTCATGTGAGGACAAAATTACAAGTTGTCATCTTCCATGTAGGATGACACATCACTGTACCACATCT
The DNA here is from genome assembly GCA_027924645.1 of Cunninghamia lanceolata. Taxonomy (NCBI): domain Eukaryota; kingdom Viridiplantae; phylum Streptophyta; class Pinopsida; order Cupressales; family Cupressaceae; genus Cunninghamia; species Cunninghamia lanceolata. The sequence goes on from BSBN01000942.1 coordinate 4,885,535, forward strand.
CACAAGATGACAATATGGAATTTACAATTAATTTACATCATAGGCAATGAATAAATAAATACAATCAAAATAATTCAAGGAATTACCAAGGTTGAGACACCTTAATTCCCAACATTCTCCCACTTGTCGAACACCTTGTAAGAGCCAATAGAATTAACAGGATTTAACTGCTATAGGCCGAGAGGCCCATAGACTCCGAACACCATCTGAACTTCTCTGTGCCCATTGGCTTTGTTAATACATCTGCAACATTCTTCAAAGCATCTACCTTCTCCAAATTTACCTTCCCATCCTCTACCATGTCTCACATGAAGTGAAACTATACATCAATATGCTTTGTTTTGGCATGGAAAGTTGGATTCTTCGCAAGGCAAATTGCACTTTGATTGTCACAACTGATCGTAATTTGACTTGCATCAACACCAATATTTGAACACAATCTCTTAAGCCAAATGGATTCCTTAGAAGCATGAGTTGTAGCCATATACTCAGCTTCTGTAGTGGACAAAGTAACCACAGGTTATCGTTTACTCATCCAACTAATTGCACCACCAAACATTGTGAACACATATGCACTGGTGGATCTCCTGTTGTCAATGTCACCTGCCCAATCAGAATCCACAAATCCATGAATACAAACTAAATGCGGAGGTCCTGTAGCATTTCCATGATAGAAAATGGAATACTCAGAAGTACCCCTCAAATATTTGAACACTCGCTTAACTGCATCCCAATGTACCCGTCCAGGATTAGCCATAAACCGACTAAGGACTCCCACTACTTGGGCAATATCTGGTCTTGTGCAGACCATAGCATACATCAAACTACCAATAGCAATAACATAAGGTACTCTGCTCATGTCCTCCACCTCACTGGGAGATTTTGGACAATCACTAACAGATAACTTTGTTCCCAATGAAACATGAACACTCACTAGTCTACAATCTACCATGCTGAACCTGTCCAACACGGTCTTCACATACTTACTTTAGCTTAACCAAAGTTTTCTGTTAGTTCTGTCTCTTTTGATTTTCATTCCAAGAATGTACCTGCCTGCCCCTAAATCTTTCATTCCAAACTATGCTGCCAACTGAGACTTAAAATCAGAAATCATATTCTTACCTTTCCCAATGAGCAACATATCATCAACATATAATGCAACAATGAGAATACGATCACCATCATACTTATAATTCACACAGTTATCCGATTTTGATCTCAGATAACTAATTGACAACACAAAGGCATCAAACTTCAAGTACCACATCCTAGGAGACTGCTTCAAACCATACAAAGACTTTTTAAGCTTGCAAACCAAATTTTCTTTACCTTTCTCTATATAATGCTCTGGCTGTGACATGTAGATTTCTTCCTCCAAATCACCATGAAGGAAAGCTGTCTTCACATCCATTTGTTCTACCTCTAAATTATAAGCAGTTGCAAGAGATAATAGAAATCTAATGGATGTTAGCGTTGCAACGGGAGAGAAAATTTCACCATAATCAATTCCCTCCACTTGTGAGTACCCCTTCACAACCAATCTAGCCTTGTACTTTTCAACACTGCCATCTGCACCAAATTTCTTCTTGAACACCCATTTGCAACCAATGGGTTTCCATCCATCAGGCAAAGGCACCAAGTCCCATGTTTTGTTCTTTTCCAAAGAAGCCATCTCATCCTCCATGCCCTCCTTCCAGGAACTTGCATCTTTCATGCCCATAGCCTCTTTCACAGTTCTAGGCTCATCAGTGTTAGAAAGTAAAGCAAAAGCACAACTAGAATCAAGTAATGAATAACCAAACCTATCAGGTTGCATTCTTGTTCGTGTAGACCTCCTTAATGGCTGAGGTTGAGGTTTTGCTTCTTCTTCTTTGCTTCCAGAGTTGCTAGAGCTCTCCTCATCATTAGGCCTCATAGGGTTTGTTGGTTCAGTCTTCTCAGGGGTAGAAGGAAATTGAACCGCATCTTCTTTGTTTTCTGACTGTTCTGGCTATAGAACAATAGAAGAAGGTGTTAGCTCTCTGAAGATAACACTTCTACTATACAACACTTTCTCAGTCACGGGATCCCAAAGCTTGTATCCTTTCACACCGACACCATAGCCGATGAAAATACATTTAACAGCCTTGTTCTCCAACTTAGACTGTTTCTCCCTAGGCACATGTGCATACGCCTCACAACCAAAAATATGAAGATGCCTTACTGAAGGGTTCTTACCAGACTAGACCTCCATAGGTGGTTTGCCAACAAGAGCTGATGTAGGAGATCTATTTACCAGATAGAAAGCAGTGGCAACAGCTTCAGCCCAAAATTTTTGTTCGAGGCTTGCTCCACTAAGCATACTCCTAGCCTTCTCCATCAGTGTCTTGTTCATCCTCTCTGCAACTCCATTTTGCTGCGGGGTATATGGAGTTGTCTTATGCCTTTCAATCCCTTGCTCTTTGTAGAACTTATAAAACTCTGCCAAACAAAACTCACCACCATTGTCAGTTCTCAAATACTTAATCTTTTTACAAGTTTGATTTTTAGCAAAGGCTTTAAACTCCTTAAACCAATTAAAGACTTCAGTATTGCTTCTGACAAAATAAACCCATGTCCTTCTACTATAATCATCTATGAAAGATACAAAATATATAGATTTTGAAATCAAAGGAACATTCACAAGACCAAACACATCAGAATGAATTAGATCCAATACACCAGAAGACTTGTGAGAACTAGACTAAAACTGAACACGATTTTGCTTTCCATAAATACAATGTTCGCAAAAGTCAAACTTGAGATTACAATCATTTAACCCCTCAGCGAGGTTTTTATTTTTTAGGGTACGCAGACCCTTCTTACCAATGTGGCCATATCTCAAATGCCATAACATAGTCTTTTTAGTAGGAAACTTGGCTTCCATGGCATGTGCACTACCATCAGAACCGGTTACAACAGATTTCTTCACTGCATGTTTAGATGGTGGGGATGAAGTGACAGTAGCTCGTTTCCTTGAGTTAGAAGAACTATTGCATTGTGAAGTGCATGCCTCTAGTTGAAATAGAGTACCCCTCTGAGTACCCTTCGCAAGCACCATAGATCCTCTTGTCATCTTGCATCCATCCTTCGAAAAGACAACTTGCACACCTGCATCATTCAACATACTTACAGAAAGTAGTTTCCGTGCAAGGCCTGGAATGTGCATAACTCCAGTGATCCCCTTCACTCATCCACTAGGGAATCAGAATCAGACTCTTCCATGACCAACAATCTTCAAATGAGTTGTCACCTAGGTACAATCTTCCACCATCGAACTCTTCATACTTCATGAACTAGTCTTGATGTGAGGTCATGTGGAATGATGCACTATAATCAATCAACCACACATCATCAGATGCATGGGTGGCCAGGGCTGCGATGAAGGCATCACCATCATCTTGTGACTTGTTAGAATTTGAATCAGGAGCTTTCTTTTTTTTCTTCTCCTCTTTGCATTCCTTTTAGAAATGCCCGGTTTTACCACAGTTCCAACAAAGATCCTTGGACTTTCGAGGAGATTTGGATCTCCCATGCGATTTGGATCTACCCTTATCACTTTTCTTGTCCTTCTTCTTCCCTTTCTCTTTGGATCTTCCACGAACCACAAGAGCCTCTTTGGCTGCCTTAGAAGACTTTCTCTACATCTCTTTAGATAACAATGAAGATACCACTTCTTCCATTGTGAATGTGGATGTGGTGCTTCCAATAGCCATCACAAGATGATCCCATGAATCTGACAAAGAACAAAGTAGGGTCATACACCAATCCTCCTCCTCCATCTTCACATCCACGGATGTCAACTGTGCAACGATCATGTTGAAATCATTCGTATGGTCTGCAACAGATCCTCCATCTTCCATCTTTAGAGCAAACAACTTCTTTTTCAAAAAGAGCTTGTTCACCAAGGACTTGGCCTGATAAACATCTCCCAGCTTCTTCCAAAGAGTTTTCGTGGTCTTCTCCTCATAGATATTCAATAGGACAGAGTCAGCTAGATAGAGTCTTATGAGACCCTTAGCCTTCTGATCTTTGAGGTCCCAATCAGCTTGTGACATTGTTGCAGGTTTAGTGCCATCAACAATTTCCCATAGATCACGATCAACAAGTAGGTCCTACATCTTGAGTTTCCCCAACTCGAAATTAGTGCCATTGAATTTCTCAACCTCTAACCTTCTGGATGTGGTTGGCATCTCCTTGCTGCAACAAGATACATAATACTTTGCACAAGAATCCCAATCAACCTAAGATTAGCTCAAAAAACCCCTACCCAGCAGCTAGAACCAAAAACTGGCCAGGCTCTGATACCAACTGAAAGGAAGCTAGGTGTGCGGAAATCACTTCCTACACTAATCTAATGAGGGGAGGAGAGTGCAAATTCAAATTTATCCTAACTATTATAGGAGTCTTCAACACTCGTATTTGGAGATGATCCGGTAGCATAACAGTACCTGTAAAACCTATAATACATCTTCTCCTCCAAGCACCTGTTTATATAGAAAATAAAGGCAAAATTGCCTCTATCTTGGAATGGGCGTCCAACTTGGCCTCATGGCCCAAAACCCATGCCTATGGACACTTGGTCAACATTGTAAGATGCTTTTGACACTTGTCCATAGACCCATCCCAAAGAGGTCACCTATTTCCAAAATGGGCTATGACAGATGCTCTTACGACTCTTACAACCGTCATAGAATCTGTCATAGTAGTTACAACTTACAGCTGTAAGAGAATCTGTCATACACAGGCCATAAATAGCATATTCTCTTACAACATGTCATAGTCCACCTTGGGGTTCCCAAAGATGCCTTTTTCAAAGATGCTCTTCGACACATGTCTTCACCTGTCATAGAATCTCCTATTTCTGACTCTTACATGTCATAACTTCGTCATAGGAATTTGTCATGACCGTTACGGTCAATATTCCCTTACACAACATCCAAGATGCCAACACATGGAAAAATATTCCTACCACAAAGTGGGATGCCTATCTCCTCATGTGAGGACAAAATTACAAGTTGTCATCTTCCATGTAGGATGACACATCACCGTGCTACATCCCACAAGATGACAATATGGAATTTACAATTAATTTACATCATAGGCAATGAATAAATAAATATAATCAAAATAATGCAAGGAATTACCAAGGTTGAGACACCTTAATTCCCAACACCTGGTGATTACAATGTGCTTGTGGATGTCTCCTGATTGTGCTCCTACATTTAGATTGGTCCACAAGGCATAATTCAGCTAGTGCATGAAGTACGTTCTTGAATATTTGTGTTAATATCAGTCTTGGCCGACTTGGTTGAATCCATCATATGCAGAGATGCATCGAAGAGTGTGATAGCGTGTTGTAGTGTGGAAGATTGTGTTTAAGTCCCAGCTAAGGCATGGCGTGATCCACATACATTCTTACATCTTTTCCTTAGCTAAATTTATATTAGGTCCAAACCTATTTTATGTATGTTTGTAATGCCGACCTTGGAGATTGTTCCAACGGTTGATGATTGTAATGCCGAACTTGATGATCATTCCAAGGTTGATGTAGTGTATAGATACTTGTAATTGAGTCGTGAAAAAGTATCCAAGGGAGAAGATGCGAAGATAGAAGTGAAGTAAAGTAGTATAGCAGAGAAGAGGTGTTTTGTGCTTCAATAAAACTGAACCTTGGCATCGAGTAGATGCTGTTATCTCAGTTCAGCCTTTTGGCAGTGAGCCACCCTTTGGCAGTGAGCCATCCATAGGCAATGAGCCTTTGTTTGCAGTGTGCAATTTGGGCAGTGAGCCTCTGATTTTCAGTATTGATATAACTTATATATTTCTATGGGCTAACACCCACAGTGGTTTTTCCCTTTTAGGGTTTTCCATGTAAAAATCTGGTGTCTCTTGCGTTGATTATGCATTTGTATTGAGCTTCTCATTTTATGTTTTCATGGTTATATCTGAATATAAGTAATTGATAAGTTGATCATTGAAATTGGTTAAAGTTTTAGGACATCTGATTCACCCTCCCTCTTAGTTGTCCGCTACAGTTCAACAATTGGTATCAGAGCCAAGTTCCTCTAAAGAAAGCCTAACAACTTGAGGAAGATCCAGGATGCCTTATAAGAAGGAAGCTCCACATTTTGATGGGACAAATTACTCTTTGGAAGGTACGAATGAAAAACCATCTTCTCTGTCTTGGTTATAAAGTATGGCTAGCTACACTATCACAATTTGTCATGCCTGAAGGTGGTTTAACAACGGAAGATGATATCAAAGAATATGAGCTGGATGTCAAAGTAAAGGATGCTCTGTTAAGTTCCTTAAGTGACTCAGTGATGACAAAAGTTGTGGACCTTGAATCTGCAAATGAGGTATGGGAGAAGTTGAAAAATTTGTATGAAGGAGATGATTCTGTAAGAGAAGCCAAGCTACAGAGCCTGAAAGTAAGATATGAAGGTTTGAAGATGAATGAAGATGAAAACATAATAGCCTTTATGCAAAGAGTTGATGAACTTGTCACTGGAATAAAAGGTATGGGAGGAACTCTCAGTGATAAGGAAGTTGTGATGAAAATTCTTAGATCACTACCAAAATCCTATAGTCATAGAGTAGTTGCAATTGAAGAATTCATGACTGTGAGGACTATTGATAGAGATCAGTTGCTCGGAAGCTTACAACTTTTGAGATGAGAGAATTTGGTGATGCCTTGCCTAAAGTTGAATCAACTTTTAAAGCCAGTACTTCAATAGAGATCTCCAGGGCTGAGAAATACAAGGTGGATGATGACTTTGATGAAATTGAAGCTTTGTTGATAGGCTACAAAGAGGATTCGGTAAGTTCAAAGGTAAATTACCTTTCAAATGTTTCTCTTATGGTAACGTAGGTCGCTATGCTTCCAGATGTCCTGAAAGAATTGAAAGAAATAGGAAGAAATATGAGAGCAGGCCTAGAGTTCCAAAGAAATGCTACTATGTCAGAGATTTTGATGATGGAGTGACTGATGATGAATCTGATGATGCTAATACTAGTGCAAATGAATGTCTATTTATTACTATTAAAGAAGATCTAGTGTCTACTAATTCTGCTAGCTATGTGAAGGATGAAAAACTAGTAGAAGAAAGTTCTTTGGTTGTTCAGGTTGAGAAAGATAAGGATGAATGGATTGTTGATAATGGATACTCACATCACATGACCGATGACAAAAGTAAGTTTGTAAGTTTGGAAAAGTTTGATGGTGGACTGGTCAGATTTGGAGATAATGCAGTTGGTAAGATTTGTAGAAAAGGATCTATTTCATTTGATGGAAAGCATAATATTGACAATGTTCTATATGTGAAGGGTTTGAAGCATAATCTTTTGAGTGTTGGTCAGATGTATGACAAAGGATATGATCTGAGATTCAAAGATAATGGGTGCAAGATCATGGAAATCTCTAGAAGTTCTATGATTGCTACTGGTAAGAAGACAAGAGGAAACATCTATCAATTAAGAGGAACTAATGATTATTGTTTGTTGGCTCAGGCAGATGAAAGTTGGCTATGGCATAGAAGGATGTGTCATATAAACTTTGATAGCCTGGTAAAGATAAGTTCAAGTCAGGCTATGAGAGATTTACTAAGACTTGTGAAACACTCCAACTCAATTTGTAAGGAATGTCAATTGGGAAAGCAGACAAAGACAAGTTTCAAGAGCAAAGAATAATTTTCTACAGGTTTGCTAGATCTAGGGCATACAGATCTCTATGGTCCTACAAGGGTGAGAAGTCTACAAGGTGACAGATACTTCATGCTGCTTATTGTAGAATGACTTGGGTTACTTTTCTAAGAGATAAATCAGAAGCCTTAGGGAAGTTCAAATATTTCAAGGCAATGGTTGAGAATGAAATAGATTTGAAGATCAAGTGCTTGAGGTCTGATAGAGGAGGTGAGTTCACATCAAATGAATTCAACATTTTCTGTGAAGAGCATGGGATAAAGAGACAATTGTTTGCACCTAGGACTCAACAAAATGGAGTTGTGGAAAGGAAGAACATGACAGTTCAGGAGGCTACTAGGACAATGATGAAGGAAGAAGGTCTGCCTAAAGTCTTTTGGAAAGAAGCTATTTACACTGCTGTCTACATTCAAAACAGAGTTCAAGTGAAAGGTAATGGTACTAAAACTCCCTATGAATTATGGTATGGAAGAATTCCCACAATGAAATATTTCAAAGTCTTTGGAAGCAAGTGTTATATCAGGAGAGATGAAGATCTAGGAAAGTTTGATGCAAGATGTGATGAAGGAATCATTCTTGGATACTCTACCAAGAGTAAGGCTTACTGGTGCTACAACAAAAGGCTCAAAAAGATTGTTTAAAGTGCAAATGTGAAGGTAGATGAAGGTAAAGAAAGAATATTAGACCTAAGTTGTTATGAACCAGATGAACTCGTGACTATACAAATTGAAGAGAAAGATGAGCAAGCAGATAGTCAGGATAAAGAAGAGGCTCTGGAAAGTGTTGTCAAAACTCCCAAGTATGTAAGGATCAATCATTTTGAAGATTAGATTATAGGTGACAAGAACAAAGGTGTATTAACAAGAAGAAGAGTTGCAGAGGAACAAGTCAATTTTGTTTGCTTTCAAAGATTGAACCAAAAACTGTGAATGAAGCATGCAATGATGAAAATTGGGTAAAGTGAATGGAGGAAGAACTAATGCAGATAGAGAAGAATGAAACTTGGGAATTAGTTCCTAGACCTGCTGATAAAAATGTGATTGTAACTAAATGGGTCTTCAGGAACAAGTTGAATGAAAATGGAGAAGTTGTAAGGAGTAAAGCAAGAATTCTATGCAAAGGATACTCTCAAATTGAAAGGATAGATTTTGAAGAAACTTTTGCCCAAGTAGCTCAGATTGAAGCAATTAGAATGTTTCTGGCATTTGCATAGCTCACAAAGATTTTAAGGTATATCAGATGGATGTGAAATCTGCCTTCCTGAATGGTGAATTAGAAGAGGAAGTATACACTGAGCAACCAGAGGGATTCCAATTGTCAAATCAAGGTGATATGGTATGCAGATTGAAGAAAGCATTATATGGACTCAAACAAGCTCCTAGAGCCTGGTATGCAAGGTTAGACAAGTATTTATTGCAATTGGGATTTAGTAAAGGTACTGCAGATAGTAATCTATACTTCAAAATCAATGATGATCAGATCTTGATTGTTGAGGTCTTTGTTGATGACATTATCTTTGGAGGAAATGAAGGTATGTGCATAAGGTTTGCCGGTGAGATGAAAAGTGAATTTGAAATGTCCATGTTTGGTGAAATGAATTTCTTTTTGGGTCTACAAATTAATCAATTAGATAAAGGAATCTTCATATCTCAGTCTAAGTATGTGAAAGAGTTGTTGAAGAAGTTTGGGATGGAAGACTCTAAACCGGTATGTACTCCCATGGTGACTAGTTGCAAGTTGAGCAAAACTGATGAATCACCTATGGCTGATCAGAAAAAGTACAGATCCATGATTGGAGGATTGCTTTATCTAACTCAAACCAGACTGGATATTATGGATGCAGTTTGTCTTATTGCAAGGTTTCAAGTTGATCCAAGAGAATCACATGTGATGGCAATTAAGAGAATCTTGAGGTATTTGAAAGGTACTCCATATTATGGCTTATGGTATCCAAAGGACAATGATTTCACTCTCAGTGCTTATACAAATGCAGATTGGGTTGGAGATGTTGATGATAGAAAGAGTACAAGTGGAGGTGCCTTCTTCTTGGGAAATAGATTGGTCTCATGGCTGAGAAATAAACAAGATTCAATCTCCTTGTCAACTGCAGAAGCAGAGTATATTGCAGCAGCATGTTGTTGCACTCAAGTGTTATGGATGAAGCAGCCTTTGAAGGATATAAGAGTTGTTTATGAAGATCCAATTGCAATCTTGTGTGACAATACAAGTGCCATAAATATTTCTAAGAATCCAGTGATGCACTCAAGAACAAAGCACATATCAATAAGGTATCACTTTTTGAGAGAGAAGGTGACAGAGAATGAAGTAAAGTTAGAATATGTGTCCACAAAGGATCAAATTGCAAACATTTTCACTAAGCCTCTGCCTAAAGATACCTTTGAGTATCTCAGAGAGAAGTTAGGGGTCATTACTCCTCCTTGTCTTGAACTAATATGCATAGGAATGCATCAATCTAGTGGAGCTCAAGTGTCATTTTGTGATCTGGATTGATGTTTTGAGGGCTACCTCTTAGGGGGAGTAGCTAGATGTATTGGTAATAGTTTCATTGGATCAGAGCAGCAGAAGGCAAGTATGTGCCCTTTTTCATTGATGTCAAAGGGGGAGAGAAAGCATGTGAAAAACTCAGGGGGAGAAAGAATGCATATGTGTAAAGAGAAAGGGGGAGAATCTTGTCTTGATGGTCTTTTTCAGTTTTTCACATCATATGTTGCCATCAATGACAAAGGGGGAGATTGTTGCAAGTATGTGCCTAATCGGTGTTGTCATTGATGTCAACATATATGTGTTGTCATTAGTGTCAACTGTGCTCTTACTTTGTTGAGGATATTGAGAAAATTAGCCCCTCCGGTGATAACAATGTGTTACAGTAGAAATAGTGTATTACAAGCAAAAGAACAGTCCGGAAGAATACTCCGCATTTCCTGTAGAACAAATATCTTTGCCTGTGGATTGGAAGTTATTTAGAAGCTTGTCTGAAGATGTTATATTCTAAGTTTGAGCCTCTAGTATGAATAATTGAGAGAGTTATGTTCACCAAAGTGAAAGCAGCTGTTTCAGTGTGTTTGCCGGTGACAGGGAGGAAGTGTTTTGCTCCGCATTCATCTGCATTGAAGTATTTTGGTCTGCAGTTCTGGAAGTAAGTCTGTGATGATGTTAAATACCTTCAAGTGTAATGGTTCGTGATATGGTGGTCTGCAAGCTATCTTTTACTTATGACAGTGGCTGGCAGTGTTGTTCTTGTGCTCCAGTTTGAAGAATCTTGTTGATAGAGATGTTAGAGATTGTGCAGTTGTTCTTGGTGATTACAATGTGCTTGTGGATGTCTCTTGATCATGCTCCTACATTCAAATTGGTCTGCAAGGCATAATTCAGATAGTGCATGAAGTGTGTTCTTGAATATTTGTGTTAATATTAGTCTTGGCCGACCTGGTTAAATCCATCATATGCAAAGATGCATCAAAGATTGTGATAGCATGTTGTAGCATGGAAGATTGTGTTTGAGTCCCAGCTAAGGTGTGGCATGATCCACATACATTCTTACATATTTTCCTTAGCTAAATTTGTATTAGGTCCAGACCTATTTTATGTATGTTTGTAATGCTGACCTTGGAGATTGTTCCAATGGTTGATGATTGTAATGCCAACCTTGATGATCATTCCAAGGTTGATGTAGTGTATAAATACTTGTAATTGTGTCATGAAATAGTATCCAAGGGTGAAGAGGTGAAGATAGAAGTGAAGTAAAGTAGCAGAGTAGAGAAGAGGTGTTTTGTGCTTCAATGGAATTGAACCTTGGCATGGAGTAGATGTTGTTATCTCAGTTCAGCCTTTTGGCAGTGAGCCACCCTTTGGCAGTGAGCCATCCAGAAGCAGTGAGCCTTTGTTTAAAGTGAGCAATTTGGGTAGTGAGCCCTGTAGGTAGTGAGCCTCTGATTTTAGGTATCGATATAACTTATATATTTATGTGGGCTAACACCCACCGTGGTTTTTCCCTTTTGGGGTTTTCCACGTAAAAATTTGGTCTCCTATGTTGATTATGCATTTGTGTTGAGCTTCTTATTTTATGTTTTCATGGTTATATCTGAATATAAGTAATCGATAAGTTGATGATTGGAATTCTTTAAAGTTTTAGGACAATTGATTCACCCCCCCTCTCAGTTGTCCGGTGCAGTTCAGCATAGCAGTCATATTTGACCTAATTTAATAGAAAGAAAAATATTACAAGTAGGTCTTTGGTGTTCATCACTCTATGGTATGACAAAGAATGTGTGATAGGTTGTGATATGTACCAGAGATTTGGGAAGACACTAAAAATGGATTTTATGCCCATTTGGCCTTCTCAACTCTAAGAGTTATTCAAATGTTGGGACTTGGATTTCACTAAACTCCTAAAAACTAACAAGGCAAGACAATACAAGTATATCCTAGTAGCCACCGAATGCCTAACCAAATGGGTAGAAGCAAGGGCACTTCTTGACAATAGTTCCCAAAGCACAACAATGTTCTTATACAAATGAATTGATGCAAGATTTAGGATTCCAATATAGATAATTTGAGCTACCATGGGGGAAACTTTGCCAACCATGTGATCAAATTAATGATAATGGAGTTTTGTATCTTTCTCATTATCAAGCCCATGTACCACCCAAGGGATAATGGGCAAGCCAAAGCCACTAATAAGGTATTGATTAGAGTCACTCAGAAATCTTGTGGCATCAAAGGAGTTGACTAAGAGGAATGACTTCTATGAGTCGTATGGGTGTACAAAAAAACATACAAGTTCACAACTGATCATACCCCTTTCTAGTTAATGTATAGGTAGGAAACAATAATTTTGATGGAATATATAGTGCCCAACTTAAGACTAACCATTGAAAATATAATGGTCAATGGAGAAAGTTTGAAAGAATGATTAATGCAATTAAAAAAACTTGATGAACAAAGGTTGACATCACAATGAGCAATTAAAGTGGTACAACAAAGGATGTACTATCATGATAAGAACATTAGAAGGATGAATTTTAAATTTGGGTCACATGTCCTAAAATATAATGGGAAAATGTTATTTAAACCAAACAAGTTCAAGGTGTTATGGCTCAAACCCTTTAAAATTCATGAAATATTAGACAATGACACTTTTTGGCTTCAAATCTTAGATGGGACAATAATAAAGGATGGAGTAAATGATTTGAAATTAAAAATTTATTGGCTAAGACAAGAAGCCATAAATATAATTGATCTTGAGGACTTCATCAAAGCAACTGGAATAGATAAACTAGACTAAATTGATGACAAAGTTATAATTTTTTTTAAAGAGAAAGGTGGTGAACCACATGAACTTCATATTAATAAAATACATATTTACAGTCGGCCAGGAAAGACTCCACTAGCTTTGAAACAAAGAAACAAAAAGGAGAAATGCTAACTATTAGACGAGTAGAGGGTTTAAAAAATACTCTCGCTAAAAAAAGGAGAAACAAAACAACCATAAACCTCCACAAACAGGGACACCTAATCACCACCATCATCCACCGTACTAGCCATCCCACTCACCTCAGCCGTGGGCTCCCCATCCACTGATTGATCCATCTCCTCATCTAAATCAGTGGCCTCCACTTGCAGGTCCATGTCTTTGGGGAGGTGTGGAGCCTGGTCCACCGCATGGAGGTGAAGAAACTTTATCGCCACAAACAAATCCTTGCATCGAATCTTGGTTCTCCTTGGCATTAAAAACACATGGCCCTTAATCGCCTGCTCCAACCCTTTAATGCAACCACACTTCAGACCGCACTACATGTTTCGGTAGAGACACTCAAGAGCCTTGGTAGAGCACAGTAGATGAATAGGAAACATACCACCAACCCACACATCACCCACCATTATATCATAATTCTTGAGAGCCTCATTCCAATGACGCACACTGAAGAGCCTTTTATTCACCATCCCCATTGCTATGGGGAGGACATAGCCTACATCCAGAGTGATATCCAGAAGATTGGATATGAAGACATACACCACGTTAGACCACCTCAGCTCCCTTTCTGGTGTGCCATCTAGCCATCTCTAGTTACACACATGCCTAATAGCAAATTGAGAAAGCATGCAATCAATTTGAAAGATCTCATTAATGTCCATGATCGAGACATCGCCCTTGATGATCGACTCCCAACTGAACGGTTGGAAGATGAACCTATAGTTCGCAACCTCGCCCTCCATGACAATTAAAGAAAGGAAATTATTAAATTTTTTAAATTAGAGTCCATAATTTTATGTTGTCCTATTAAGTGTTACAAAGGACCATATATTCATTGTATAAATCAACATGAAGTTGAAGTCACAAGAGAACGAAAGTGGACCCCATAAGAGGAAAAAGAAAAGGGGATTTAACTATTGAAAGTAATGTTGGGAAAGACAATAAAGGTACAAGCACCTTGAAATGGGTAGAAAAGAAGGCTGGAAGCAATTTCAACATACGCCCAAATACATGTCACTCCATTGTATGGTACAAAGACAATAATTTCTTCCTTGACTCTACTATATGACATAAATTTCCTTAAGCTGCCACATACATCCTCACCCTTTGAATCCTATTATACACTTTCTACACCATATGGGTTTAGCTCAAGTCACTAGCTCTCTTGATTGAATGACATCTTTTAGTGATTCTTCCCAACATACAGTTTTGTAATCTATTGTTTTGATCATACACCCTCTTTCCAACATATGACCCCTATAATTATGTGGTCCTATTTTAATCCTGTAATGTAGAAAATTGCATACCCTCACAATTTCATGCTATATTTTGGACTTGCTTTAGTTTCCATTCCCTTATTTTGTTTGGAGGATCATTTTAGCCTAGCTAGGTAGCCTTTTCCTTCACCAGATTGCCAAATTTTCTCTATCGGATCCCAATTCTTAGATTGTTGTTTTGGGAACACATGTTAAATTGCATGCTATTTCTATAGGACACTAGCGCTACGCGTGGATGTCTATGTGACATGCTAGCATCCTGTGAGTTCCAAAAATTTAAAATGTTGATTTCCTACTCAGCCGCCTACTGTCACCTGTTGTAACATTTGATTGTCAGAAAAATGCCTTCAGCATTAGAATTTGACCCTTCAGTTTCCTCACAAACCCTTATGAAAAAATAATTTTTGAATCTCTCTTCTCTTGTCTATGCTTGGTTTCACATACCTCCATTGTTGAAATTTCTGAAGTTGCATGTTGTTGAAATAACACCATTTGTGGAAGCTCTCTCAAGGATTCACATTGCTACACTTTGGTTGACTCCTCCAAAGAGCTCACTTTCCTCAACTACATTACAATTGGTAATATTGTTCTTGTTATTGTTTTAAATAATATTTCTACAACTTATTTACCATATTTCTTCTCTATTTACATTGGCAAATCTTTGGTATAGACCACCACCCATTTTATCACACATACTAGATATTCTTCCCCCATAGACCAGGGTTGATACTTATAGATTTTATTTATTGTCATTGCTCTTAATTCCTAGGTGGACATAGGATAGGAGAACACACTATTTTCATATATTTTTATCATTGACTACTGTGGAGGTAGAAATACCAAAGTAGGGGTTTGACCTAAAGGCAAATGCCCAAACAACCCCAACTTTTTCTCTTGTTTCAGCTACAGGTATTTTGGAAGCTCAACCGCATGGAGGTTTTTTGGTTTCTTCCTTCCTTTTACTTATTGCATATCGTTTACAAATATTTTTCTCATACAAGAATCAACATGAGACAAATACAAGCTCTTTACGAGCAAACACACTAGAAACAACCTATGGAAGACTAAGAGTCACTACTAAGAAATCCACTTTATTTAGAAAGCACATCCACATTAGAATCCAACTATGGAAGACCAAGAGTCACAAATTAGTATTCCACATTAGATGTCCCTATGGGGATTTGAACTTGGGTGTCTACAATGAGAACCCAACATTTAACCAATTAAGCTCAACCCCTTTGACTCTTCCTTCCTTTTGTTATTTCATTTGATTTATTTAGTTTATCTCTATTCTATCATTTCTATATCCTCTAGTACCTTGCTGTTGCATTCCCTTGTTATGGTTTTACAGACTGGGTGAACCGCTGGGTGGATTTTCATGTATTCTGGAAGTTGTTCAAAATTTTGGGCCATACGAACAACATCACTTAGCATGGACATTTGTGCAATGCACTAGTTTCTTGGGCAGTGGCTTCCTTGTTCTAGCTCCAAGTTCTTCTCTTTAACCTCTTTTTGCCTATGCAACTCGTTTCTGTAAATTATTTTCTAGTTTCCTGTATGTTAGTGTTTTCCATTCCAACTTGTATGAATGTAATGTAGAAATTTAAAGGTATCAATTTTTCTAGATTACAAATCCCCACTCTATTGTACACCTAGGATCCCCATTGTATGTCTATTGGGTCTAATAAACATATTATTGAGGGGACTACTACCATACATTTCCTCATATTTTGTACACTCTTCAACCTCTATTTTATACCCTTTGGTGCATATAATCACGCTTTCTACTATTAAAGATTATACTGTATGGCCTGATCAAGGAAAATTCAAGGTAGAATCTACTGAAGTCATACACCCAAGTATTACAACTACACTATACACTTCAAGTTTCACTAAAGGATTGTCATACAGAAAAATAACTACCTTGTGGCTAGCTAAAACCACTCAAAGTTTAAATAACTTATTGTACAATCCACACATGAACTCATCAACTACTATAGACATTGGCAAATTCATTCACCTTATACTAGTTGTACTAACGAATAACCAACAACCTTGAGTTTACATTTTATATTTGTGGAAGAGAAGTTGGTTGCATTTGGAGAACCATAGAAAATTCAAGGACTATAAGGAGGAATAAATACTTTTGCATGTAGAGGTTTCAACAAATATTTTGCAATAAAAACTAAAGATTTGTAAAGGCAACATTGGCAATTAGATGTAAAGGGGAAAAAGGGCAAGTTGACCCTTCTTCTTTACACAATCTAAAAATATGGAAGACAAAGTTCTTGATGAGGCTTTTGAAAAGCATGGCATGAGTAGGGAGGGCTGTAAAGTTCCAACTCCCAAAACTACTTCAAGAACAAAGATGATGCAAACCACATTACAAGGCACAATTGAAACCAAAGGGAAGCAAAAGAAAAGGTTTACACTAGGAAAGAGGCAACTAATATAGGCACCATCACTTGGAAGAGTATCACTACAAGAAAATGTAGACTATGGTGGATGAACAAACAAGACAATCATCCACTAAAGGCTACCCTATCTTTAGCATAGATAGATAAGATGCTACAAATTCCTTATTTTAGTGTTAAAATTTTGATCCTTATTTGGTCCAAATGATCTCTAGTTACAATAGATTGAAGAAGGAATCTTTTGTGTAGTGTGAACTTTTCTTAGGTGTTTGGGGTACCATGCACACAAACCTTTTTTAAAATATAAATACTAACATCACACATGCACAAAAAGATATATCTTTCCAAACACTTTGTAAAGAAAAAATATCTAGCAAAGAGCTCAATAATATGTGGAATAAGGGAAACCATGGGTTGAAAAAGGATTTTTTGGCAAATGAGGAGTGGTGTTTCATCTTGGTCCTCATGAAGAGAAAATTGATAGGAGCCACTAGGGCATCCAACATTGTAATATGGATGACTAACTACATAATAGGCCTAAAAAGGGTGAAGTGTATAATTGGGAAGAACTCCTCTCCCTTAAAATCCATGAGTTTGTCTCATCGAAACACAAAGGATTTTATATGACATAGCATGTGATAGGGCTATTCCTTAATGCAATATACATATAGGTTCTTCACCAAATGCCAAGTTACAACTAGATTTGGAATATGCCTCCACTTGGCCATCCATAATTAGATGGAAATCTCTAGGCATCTGGTTGGTTGAAGTACAAGGTGAATAACTTCCAAGGGCTATGCATACTTCAAGAAAAGGAAACTAACAATAGAAAATTCATTATATGAAGAAGAAGAACCTATAAAGGATAAGGAAAGTGAAGAAGAGGAAGAAGTTGAGGAAGGGTGGGCAATTGTATTCCTTTTTCAACTTATTGCATCGATATTTCTAGCCAATGATGAGTCTAGACATATCAAAGAGTGGCTAAGTTTTCTTAGGGATCCTATAGACACATTGAACTATCCTATAGTAAGCTCCATACAAAAAATAAAAGATCTTCCTCTTGAGGTAGAACATCAAGAAAGTATTCATGATGGAACTAACCAAACATTGAGACAAGTACATAGCAACATCAACCAAACATGTAACAAAAACATGACCATGTGGAAATATCATCATCCACACATTTAGATCCAAATAGTACATTATACGAAAATGAGTAAGTGATATCCATGCAAATTTTATGGCCATATCTTAATAATCCACTCTATACAATGCAACAGTTTGTCCAAGATTTGGAACCAATGGCACAAGTAATGTTTGAAGTAGTTGAAATAATAAGAAGGGTGGATAGTTCAAATTCTCCTTTAGTGTCATAAAAGGCTATGTGAATTTAGTAGTTTATAGAGGGAGAATTCCTTCATAAATTTATAAAAAGGAGGAAGTGATATCCATAGAAATTTCATGGCTAAATCTTAACAATCCACTCCATACAATGCAATAGTTTGTTCAAAATAAAGAAACCGATGGCACAAATTGATGTCTAAAGTAGCTAAACTAGTAAGGGGGATGGATAGTTCACATTCTACTTTGGTGTTAAAGGAGGATATGTAGAATTAGTAGTTTGTAAAGGGAGAATAGCATACTAAATTTATAAAAATCTTCCCCATTCATGGCTAGCTGAACACAAAAAATCCATAAATGACTAGCAATTAGATACCAGTATGGGTTCCCCTCTTCTTTGGAGGTTTGGATGGGAAAGTCTTAGTAGCCTTGTAATCTATTAAGTACCAGTTTTAGTATCCCTACCTTATGCTACAAAAAAGAATAAATGCTTAAAGTGTGATCATAGCTGAAGTTGATGACACTATTATCACTTTGAAAAATCTTTGTAGTCAAGAAAAGGAGTTTGATCTTTGGCTAATAATCCCTTATCTACTTTTATGTAAAGAATTTCATAGGAATAATGTTATACAACTGTTACTTAATCTCATACGACTATGTCTTATGTTCATTTATGCAAGTATTAGTCTTATAAGGTAAAGGAGTAAATAATTTTTACATGCTTGACTATGTAGTCAAGTTGACCGAGGTGATCTTGTAGATACTTCAATTGAGAAATTTGGAATTTTGTCTTCATTGCATAATCTAAACTATCAAAAGATGGTTGATATGGATTACCTAGTATGTTTCCATGATGATAACTTGAACCACCTTAGTGGTTGTACTTATAATTAAAAAAATCAAACTTGACAATAACTCAGCTAACCCAAGTTTTTTTAAAAGGCTTGGATTTAGCAAAAACTTGGGGAAAATATTGGCCATTTTTTAACATTAAAACACATATTTATTTATAAAATAATCTTAAAAAACATGCATAAAAATGAATTTATAAAGGTCATAAGTAGTTTTCCTTTATTTATAGATAAAAAACGAGTTCAGTTCACATCACCATGTCATATGACTATAAGTTACATATTTGTATTAAAGATTTACAAATCTCATCCACGGAAAACATGGGCTCAAAATAGTTTTTAAGAAAAAGACTAGGGTAGGGGTATGGAGGCAATAACACCCATTCCGGGGGCTTGGTGGCAAATCCCCTCATAGGGGTTTGGGTCTAGAGCCCCCAATAGGGTCAATGGGAAGAACATCCACTGCTAGACCCAAATTAAGGCCTTCAAGACAACACAAACATTGGTGGTGCATACTCAAATGCTAGAAAAAATAACTTGAATTCTTGAAAAATAGATTTGAAAAATGATGTTTTTAGCAAACAAACTTATTACAATAGAGCTAAGTTTTTCTTTGCATTTTACAAGTTATTGCCAAGTTATACCACAAGTGACTTGAAAGCCATTTTGTCTCATGAGTTTTGTAAGTTTTAAGCAATTTTTCATCTATGATCGTACTTGTTTTAGGAAGAATTTCCTTAGAAGTAGAGGGATAAGTCACACGCTCATTTTCAAGTACCTTTTCCCTTTTCTTTCTTAGCTTTTAGTTCAAATGTATGAAAAAAAAGATAATGGTTGTTTAGATCATTTGCCACTTCATCTATATATCCCATGGTAGTGTCACCATTGGGTTCATCTTGAAGACATTAAGAGTTACCTAAATTCCCTTGACTTGCATTGCATTTTCGGAAGATTTTTTCCATCATGATTATTAGTTTCATGAAAAGTACAATAAATATTAATAGGAGGCAATACTTCCAAAGATGGTCTTGTTAATGGAGCAAGCAAGTGAGGTATGTTATTACATTTCCATAAGGAATAAAATTCACTCTTGGTATTCTCTAAATTGCTAAATAGGACCATTCTAGGGAATTTGCCTTTTTCATATAGTCATATCATTGACTAACTTCTACAAGAAAGGATCAACTAATCTCTAAAGTAGTAGTTTGATAGAATCTCTCTATCTTTTTAAGTGATTATATTGTCTTCTAACTCTATTTATTGATATTTTTCCTCATGAGAAGTTTCCAAATGACCTATATCTAGAGGTAGAGTGTTAATGAAAAATCAAAGTTGATTAGTTGTTGTAGGCTTTGAGGCTACAAGAAATTTTATTTACAAGGCGATTAAACCTTGCAATAATTTCTCTCATCCAAGCTCATATTATGTTTTCTATTTGAATATTGAGCCAAGAGAATATGATCACCCTCTATAGGCTTGAATCTTGCTAAAAAAATGGTACACATAATTTCCCAACTAGTGATTGATCCATCCATCAAGTGATGAAACAAATCCACAACTCCCACAACCAATGTTTCTACAAAAATGTGAAAGACTATATATTCATTCCTAAGACCCAAAATCTCACATGCAATAATGAAATCTGATACATGTTCATTTGGGTGTTGAGCAATGTCACTTGAAAACATTAGAAAATTCCTTCTTAAACCATGTGGCAACTCTTTGTGCTAAGATAAATCCAAAGGTTTGATCTAGTTTTCCCAAGGCAAGGGTGGAAGAGCTTGTTGTGGATCTTGATCACAATCACCCATTATTTGAAGTGGTTGTTCCAATAGAATTACGTCTAGCATGTTTTTATAAGCTATTGCTCTAGATGCAAAGGAAATGAAAGCCCTTCTAGGTGGAGTATAGAATATTCAAAGATTCTTGAAAATTAAAATAAAATTCATATTCACTTGCTCTTCTTGCAATTTAGTTATTATTTTTTTCACCAAAATGACCACTTTACCAATTTAGAGCATTAGAAATAACTAGCACTAGTATCCCTATGTCTACACCAACTCTTTTTTCTTCATCTAAAATAGTTCTAGCAACATGCTAATGTTCCATTGTCCAATATTCAAAAGTAAATCTTCTCAAATTTCTTCTATGTCATCTTGATCAACTTCTAATCAGTTGAAATTTGACTATAGAACATGAGAATTACCTTGCATGATCATTAGTATACATGAAAAGGTGTACCATATTTCATGTCACAGGGCACCAAAAATTTTTGGCATTAAAATTTATATTTTTAGAGACAAAGCCTAAGTGAACAAGGATGAGGTAAAAACCTCTTTTTCAATTAGAAGTGGAAGCTCCCTTGTAAACCAAAAACCTTAATAATTCATTTTTTTTTACAAATTTCACATGTACAACTTTTGATATGGATATTTAAACATCTAATGAAAAGAAAACACATATGCCATGACTATTCTTTCTTCTCTAGTATGAATGGTTCACAAGACTATATATTCTCAATACCCACATGTAGAGATTTTGTATTTTATTTCCTATGAGGAAATTGATATAACAGATACATATATTCCTCAATGGATTGCAGAAACTAGAAAGAATACACACATTACAAATAACATCTATTTGAAAATTTAAAGGCAATACTTCCACAAAATCCTAGAAATTAAGTACCCAAATAGCAACAGATGAAGCCACAACTATTCAAATTAATAACAACCATAATATAAAGCTTGCAATAATGATTAACTTGTATCTAATATGCAAGATTCATATACACAAGACAACTATAACATTCATCTAAATAATAGAAATCTACTATAACAATTTTCACCATCGAACACACAAGACTTAATAATAAAAATATACATCAAGTGTACGAAAAAATACTATTAAGCTTCTCAAATGCAATACCCATATTTATAGGGTTTTCAAGTCATAATTTTAAACCATTGCATGTCTCTAAAAGAAGTTTGTTTCAAATTTGCATGATAAACAAAAGAACTTAGGATAAATCTCATACTTGAGCTAAAGATATGTTCTTCTAGACTATCTAATAAAAATCTATCCTATCAATAGCTATTGCTATCTTTTGACCAATTCTAAAACTAATTTCTATAAATCTTTTTAAAAATAGTCATCCTTGAGATGATTGTGCTATTTGTTTTGATGCTAAAGTTGTTTCTTGTTGACCCACTCCTATCTTCCACTCCTATCTTCTCTAAACTTTGACAAATTCTTTTAATTCATCTAGATTGGATAGATTTATATTTCTTGTTTTTGACTTTGTGCACACTTAAAACCATTACATTTTCCACAACTAATTTTTCAAAATTTCTTTCTCCCTATTCTTCAAAATCTATGATTTAGACAATTCAATCATTTCATTTATTTTGTTTTCATCACATCCCAAAGTACCATCTAGGTTTTCTTTTACTTTATTTGTAAATTGTTTTTATAGCTTAACTTTCTCCCATAGGTTATTATCTACATCCTTCTATTTTTTATAATAAAGAATAAACTTTTTATTGATACCCAACAATGCAAAGGAAGAGTCTCTACTACAAATCAAAAGAACATAAATTGTGGCTTAACCAATACACAATCAATTACTGTTTGAAATGTAGCAAGGTTAGTTAAATATACAAGAAGAAAGTAAAAGGAAGAGAAACATTAAGCAAACAGGTTGGTGACAAATGAAGCCACATCATCTTGAATCAAGTTTAGTAATCTTCTAAACTCCACTTATTGTTGGTTCTCATCTGTAGGGAGGGTTTGCTCTTCATGAAGTCAATTATAAAGGGCCCAGTTAGCCAACCAATATGCTAGTATATTGGTTGAATTCTTAACATGATGGAAGACAACTAATAAAATCTTAAATTGCTCCTTATACACTTGCTCAATCTTGATAGATAGAACCCAATCCTTAACGGTCTTTATTTGTAATTTTTTAATAATAAGATGGGAGTCACCTTCCATAAAAACATGGGGAGATAGACTAGAGGAACTCAATATCCCTCACAATAGATTCTGATTCAATTAGATTGTTAGTATTTTGTCCAATGAAACTAACTCCAAGTGTAATGGGAGAGCCATGCTCATCTTGTAAGTTCTAGCAATAAATAGTTGGAATATGATTACCCCTACTAGTGCCATCAAAGTTGAGTTTCTAAAATCCATCAACAAGCTTGGTCCAAGAGAGATCCTTAGTGTGCTTGTTAGTGGTTTTGTTTGTTTTATGGCCAAAATGATAATTGTCCACAACAGATTTAATGGCCTCCTAGGAATTTAAATTTTCTATTTCTTGTGTTGAGGGATGAATTTGGGGAAAGTACATTTCACAAAGTTTTGTAAGTTGAACTTCAAATCTGTTCTAGACTTTCTCTTCATTGGAAGAAATTTTCCTAAAGATCCTCTAATTCCTTTTGAGCCATATGCCCCAAACAAGCATGGATGGGATTAAATTCCATAAGAAAAGAAGAGCCTTTCCCTTAAAAAAGTTTTCCATTAAGCCAATAGTGTCTCTAGACATATGCATAACCTAACAGATTTTGAATTTGTCCATTATCTTACCCCATATTTTGAAGGCAAAGTAGGAGTGAAGTAGGAGGTGTGGCCTAGTTTCATCTACATTATTGTACATAATATATTTGAGGATTTCAGGCCAACCTCTTTTATTAATTGTTCGCTTGATAAAAATTTATCATAAATAATTATCCAAAGAAGAAAGGAAGCTTTTGGCTAGGTTTTAGTGTTCCAAACCCTTTTTTGCACTACAAGAGGAATTATGTTGACTTACTTACCAATGAAAGCAAAGTAGATTGATTTAATAGTGTATTCTCTAGAAGAAGAGAGACTCCATCTTTCTAGAAATTTACCTTTAAAACTTTGAACCCAAGGTTTGATGTTATTTTAGATAATAGACCCCCAAGGGGTATCTTTAGTAGTGAAGATTCTCTCTAGTTCATTCCCATCCAAGTATTTTTCTCTAAATACTCTACTCCAAAGGGAATCATTACTTGCATTTAAATTATCCAGATTAACTTACCTAGCATAGCCATGTTAACTACTCTTAGATTTCCAATTTCCAAACCTCTTGTTGTTAACTACTCTTAGATTTCTAATTTCCAAACCTCTTGTTGCTTAAATGCTATTACAGACTATATATCCCAAGATACCATATGGATTTTCTTATTTTCAATATTACCTCTCCAAAGAAATTTTCTCATAATATCTTACATTCGTTTTATGATTTTTATGATTTTGTGGGGAATCAAAAGGCACCCATCTAGAAGATAGGAAGAGCTCTGAAGATAACTTTTTATCTTAATCAGTTTGCTAGTAGCAAAGCCAATTTTATTTCCAAGAGGCCATTTTCTTATGGAATTTAGAGATAATTTTTTCCCAAAATTCTCCAATGATGTTTCTAAAAGGGGCATACCTAGGTAGGTACTAGGGAGGGTTTTGATGCCTATACCAGTTTGGAAAGAAAAAATCTAGTGTATCTCTTGTCAATGTTGATTCCATACATTTTAGATTTTACTTTTTGATCTCTTGCTTGGAGGCTGTCTCATAAGCAAAAATAAAACTTGACATTATTAATTTCCTATAGATTGGGGTTGGTGACTAGGAGGATATCATCTACAAATAGGGAGTGAGTGATATGATGACATTTTTTTTTTTTTGGTTAATTTGAAGACCCATGATCCATCCTAAAGATTGACTACAACTTCAGCAGAGCCACTAGATTGTCAATTTTTCTTTATCATTGACTACAACTTCAGCAGAGCCACTAGCTGCAACCAATTTGTCCCAATATGATCTAAACTATAATGGAGTGAAATGAATTTTGATTGCATACATTCAAAAACAATGCATAATTAGACAATACAACAAGATTCTGAATGTCTTCAGCATGAATTTGCACATTGGCCTGCATAAAAGATTCGGAGTAATAATTCTTTCTTCTAAGTGTTAAACAGTTGATGGGACAGAAATGTCTGTAGTTATGAATATAGAAATGTCTTACCTGATCTGTAGCAGTAGGCTCTGAAGGTGGAATGTTTTCCATTTATGCAGGTCTGCATAGATGAATTGATCAGCAGATAGACATAATTTAAGCATTATCTAAACTTATATAATATGCAGCATGGCTTCTCATGATCAGATGCATGGTTCCTTCTAATTGAGCAAGAATGTACAGAAAAACAAAGATACATAAATATGTCCATGTATAATTATAGACCAAAAAACAGGACGAGAAAAATTGAATTTCTTGAAAAGATGATTGCATCTGGCATTGGAATCAGAGCCAAACCTCGCTGCCGATTGATTTTGCAACGATCCAAGTTTCCGACCTCTCCCTGGAAATCTTGTGTCTTCCTGTGGTTGAAAATAAAATCCATGTTAAGGATAGAACTTTTTGAATTTAATCATCTTCTGAAAATTACAGTCATATTTTTCATATTAAAAAACGTTCAAGCTCATATGCAAACAATCCAACAATTATAATCCCTTCCAGTCTCTCTCATAGCCACACACATAGATACCTCCAAGGGCCCAACACACCAACACAGAACCCCACACAGTGATAATTTTTTGTGCTTAAAAAAAATCAGTAAGCTGTTTTTTCTAGCCAATTTCTTATTTTTAATCTCTGTTCAGAGTCGGACTACATAGAGGATGTCACGTCATTACATGAGCTAAAATAAAAAGGGTCGAAGGAGGCAAACTAATAAGGCATGGGCAGCACACAACACTAAAAACAATTTAATATAAGTTTGGTGGAAGGAGAGGGGTCACGGATGCTTGGAGAGGAAGAATGACATTCATTTTCCATCGACTTGGCTGGATGGGACAAATTGAATCAGATAAGCAGCTCACCAAGGAAATACTAGTAAAAACTTTATTGGACTGGCTCTGGGTGGGCTGCTAGAGAGATATTTGTTGTTCCCAACTTCTCTTGGAGAGCGAATGGAGCTTAGGATGTGAGCATAAAGATACTTTTCAGTGGCATTTGTCATACAAACCTTCATTATGCCAAGAATGACTTTGGAATGTCTACCTGCTCAGTTGTTTCCCAGGCATCAGATTATTGGCATGGTTACTGATGTGGAAAGCAACATGGAAAATTTGTAGAGAGTAGGTGATCAAGTGGGTGTGGAATGCATGGTTGGAGGAAAACATTAATACCCAAGTTCTCAAATATCTTTGGTATGTTGGGTATTGTTTTATTGTGGTAAGGGTTTGAAATTCGTGAGAATCCGTCTCAAGTGGTATGAATAAGTATTCTCCTCTTTTCCTTTTTTTTAATAAAAAGGATAAATATATTAATTAATAATTTAGAAAAGAGTACAACAAGATTTCTAAATAGCAATAGTTATCATTAAAGCTTATAAGATGAAAATTCAAGGAGCTTTTCCACAAACCCACCACCTATAGTAATCAGAGGAAGACATTAAACCATTAGAACACACTCCCAAGGAAGAACGAATACGAATGATCAAACCAAATCAATATGAAGGAGCTAAAGAAATTGCAAAGATTGATCGAAAGACAAGGACTCCCATTTCATGACATACCAATAGAGATTAACATCAGAGGCCCATTTGGCCAAATTTGTAGAAACATTCCATTCTCTAGGAATATGAACAAAAGAGATGGAATCAATGTTACGAGAAAGGCAAAGAATTTGCTCCACAAGAGACATCAACCTCCAAGAAGACTCATGAAACCTCCCATTATTCACAAGAGATACCAGCATTAGGGAACTCATTTCACATATTATCTTGTTAAACTCAGTTCACAAGCTTTCTTCAAATCCACAAGGATGGCTCGAGCCTCCATTTGATTATTAGTGTTAAACCCCATAGCAGAAGATAAAAAGACATGAACAAAACCAACACTATCATGCCCAAAACTACCAATTCCAACTGCACCTAGATTGCCTCGAGAAGAACCATCAATATTAACTTTGAAAAAACCCAACAGAGGAGGATACCATTTACTTGTTCAATTAACCTTATTAAAGGATTTGATCCCAGAGCTAGAATGAATAGAACCAACCAAATGATCTCAATCCAATTTCCTTGAGATTAGAATACTGGAAGGAGCTATAACTTCATCCAAAAAAACACTTAGCCACTAAAGTTTCTTTTGTTGAGTGCAAAATTTTCTACTAGACATACCCAATAAGACTTTGATAGACATACCCAATAAGACTCTGATAACCTTGGAAAATTTGATGATTTCTCTCCGACTAAATTTGTTAGAGGATAAAGATGAGACTAATGTCCCAGGCCACCAAAAGAAAAGAGACAAATGGTAGAGGTCATCCCAAACTAGCCCAAAAATTAAACAAAGAAGTAGCATGAACAAGGGATTGGTTCCATATGTGCCACATCTGCCTTCACAGACCTTGAGAAAAGGAGCACTGAAATAAAAGATGGGCCACACATTCCTCATTAGCCCCATAGAGAACACATTTGGAAGGACCTTAGAATCCTCTCTTTCTTATATTATCTTAGGTAAGACATTTATTTTGATATAGCAACTAGAGAAAGAAATTGCACTTAGGCCAACAATAATTATTCCATATCTTTTTCCACTAGGGGAAATCCTTGTACCCACTCTTTTACTATTCTAAGATCTAGTACCCATAAGAAACTGAATAAACCTCTTTAGGATCATAGCCCCGAGAAAGAATGTCGAACCCCTCCAAAGAGAAACATGGCCGATTGGCCAGAATAGAAGAAAGGAGGTTTATTCTCCCCCTAATGGCCAACTACTTAGATCCTTCCAATGATAAGTTCTATAGTCCCCCACCAAGTGCGAAGCCTTAAAGTTGGAAACTTTAGACTAGCTAGTATCCAAAAAGACCTTACTCAAACATAGGAGATGGGGAAAGGAGGTGAGAATTGAGGGATGAAGATCCCACAAATCCATCAAAAAAGAACACTATGACTAGAATTGACAATCCATAAAAGGCCCCTCTTAACAAGCGAATCACCCTTCTTAATGGTATTCCATATTAGCCTTTCCCAATCAAATCCATTCTTAGAACCTTTGCAGTAGCAATACTCCATAAATATTTGTAGCTATGAAGTTTGGCCCAAGGCTAGTTCTGCTGCTTACACCATCTCAAGAATAGTTTAGCTACCAGGGCTTGGCTATTAAACTTAGATTTCTTAAGACCAATACTACCATTTCACTCAAGTGTACAAACACAGTCTCAACTAATAAGACTCCACTTATGAGAGTCCAAATTCCCTGCCCAAAGAATTTTCCTAGAAAGAGAATCAAACTCCTTAAGAAAACATCTAGGAGTAGAAAGCATGAAAAATCCGTAGATAGGTTCAGAGCTTATAGCATTGATTTTAAAAGGGTAAGATGCCCTATAAAAGATAACCATAAAATTTTTTAGTGAGAAACCCTCATTTTGAACCTATCAAGAATCCTTTTCCATTGAAGTCGATTAGGAAGACCAACTAACAAGGGAATACCAAGATGATTCAATGGAAGTTGTCTAATTTTGAACCACAAAATAAGAGTGATTCTCTCTTGAAGTGTTGAAGGAGTATTAAAGAAAAAAATATTTGACTTATCCTCATTAAGTTGCTAACCATAAGTCTCCATATACATATCCAAAGCATTCTTGAAACTAATAGCCTCCTAAATTTTAGCAACACCCATTAAAGCAATATCATCCACA
Source organism: Cunninghamia lanceolata (assembly GCA_027924645.1). Classification (NCBI taxonomy): domain Eukaryota; kingdom Viridiplantae; phylum Streptophyta; class Pinopsida; order Cupressales; family Cupressaceae; genus Cunninghamia; species Cunninghamia lanceolata. Next base: position 4,914,358 of record BSBN01000942.1, read on the forward strand.
AATTGAAGATGAGAAAGAGAATCAAAATCCCTAGTCACTTTCCACCCCTGAATACTTCCATTAATTCTCTGATGATTAAGGAACCTTCCTAAACCCTCAACCATAAGAATGAAAATATCTTAGGGGAGAGGAGATCACCTTGCCGCAACCCTCTAGAAGTTGAAAAAGAAGAAGATGGGATACAATTAATAACAACAAATAAAGAAGAGGCCACATAAATCTAACCCACTCAATCCACCATGAACAAAAACCAAAAGATGATAGAACATTCATGAGGAAGGACCATCGGACCCTATCATAAGCCTTGGACATGTCTAGATTGATAAACATAACTTTATCCTTAGAGCAACCTATAGATTGAATGGCTTCTAAAGTAATAACAATAACATCAAGAATCTGACACCTCTTTACAAAGCCCCCTAGTTAGGAAATATCAAAGAATCTAAAATCTATTTCAAATGATCAATAATGAGTTTGGTAATGATCTTATAAGAGACATTACAAAGAGCAATAGGATGGAATGGATCAAAAGAATTAGCCCCCACTTTCTTAGGAATTGGAGCTAGAAAAGTAGAATTGATTGCTTTAAGCATCTACTTATTATTTTGAGATTCACACACAATTGCTAGAAGATCATCTTTCAAGATGTCCCATAATTCATGGAAAAAATTAATAGGGAAGACTTTAGGACTAGGAGCCTTACCTTTATTCATCTAGAACACAACCTTTTCCAATTTGGCAAGAGTGATAGGCCCCATAAGTAGACCATTCATTTCTCAAGTAACCAAGGATGGAATGCAACCTAAAATAACCCATTCCTCCTCCACAACTATATGACCACTTTATTTGAATAGAGAAGAGAAATGAGAGATAGCTTCCCTATTAATATTTTGATATGAAGACAATTGATTTCCTTAAGAAGAGGTAATAGAAGACATACCATTACTACTTATCCTTTCTTTAATTGAAGAATGGAAAAAGAAGGTATTCTGATCTCCCTCTTGAAGCCAATTAATTCATGTTTTTTGCTTCCAAAAAATCTCCTCTCGAAGTTCCCATTCATGGAGCTCTTTAGAAAGAGAGGACTTTGCTAGAATTTGTTCCCTAGTCATACCAAATTCTTTGATCTGAAATGTAATATCATTCAATTATTCCTACACCTGTTTCTTCTAGACCAATTTTTTTTTTTTCAAAACCAAATTTGTTCCACTATTGAAGCTTGAACTTAACAAATTGAAGCGTCTTAAAAAAGGAATACATTGTAGTACCAAATGAAGGCTTACCCTCCAACCACCATACCGCCATATTCCTATATGGCTTGGTCATGAAGCCACATTAATTGAAACTTAAACAAAGACTCTTTAGGGATAGAAAAAAGAGATGAGAAAAACTTTATGGGCCAATGATCCAAACCCTACCACTATAGAATTTTAGATGAAGTAATCCATTATCCCCAACCTAACAATTAAAAACTAAAAATCTATCCACCCATTCAGAAATGGAATTAGGACTACATCTACTATTATTCCAAGTGAAAAGGCCACCACTCAATTTAACATCCACAAGATTAAGAAAAGATATATTCTCTCAAAACAAGGATGAAGAAGAATCTATTTGAATCAAGCCTCCAAGATTATAATCAAGAGTAAGAATTGTATTAAAATCACCCACAAATATCCAAGGAATAAAAACAAATAAAGAGAGAACCATTTGAATATGTAACCATAAGAAAAACTTGCCTTGAAAATCTGTTGGAGCATAAACATTGGTTAAGAAAATAGGGCTACCTTAACCAAAATAGGAACCTACCAAAGATAGAGAATGCTTACTCGCTAACCAAGAGGAAGGAGTAAGCCAATGAGGGTCCCATAGCTAAGCTAACCCTCCTACAGAACCTTGACCTCCAACACACTAATGCTGGCTGCCTTTTCAAAGCACAAGTGAAGTAGCCAACATTTCCTCCATAGATAGTTTCATTTCTTGAAGGAAAATGATATCAAGTTTATGAATCTAAATAAGGTCTTGAAAAACCTTTTGATGAGGGGAGATGCCAAAACCCCTAGCATTCCATGAAAGAACAATCATTTTTGAGGAATAAAGAAGTGAGAATCTAAAGTGCGAATAACCCTAGACTCCACGAGTGTTTCCCTATCATCTTTACCTTCTCCTAATCTCTTTTCCTCCCCATTTTAGAGAGTTTATCCATACTAGACTTTTTTAGATTTTTTGTTGGAGGCCTAACGAAGTAGGAACTTTGTTCTTAGTATCATCCTTAGCACCAGTCTCTTGAAGAGCCTCTAGCATTACATAATCTATACAATCTTCAAAAGGAATAATAGTCAAAATAATTTGTGGATCCATGATTTCCATTGGAGTCCTCTATATGAACTGGAGAGAGAGAGAAGAGTCTCGTCCAAGGTTAAACCCTGTACACTAGAGAAATTTTAAGCGTCTAATGGTGGGAGCATGGTAGAATCAAGAAGTTCCATATCCTGATTAGCTATAAGCTTCACAATCAAAGTAGAATCATGTTCCTCAAAATTCTCCAAAATATCAAATATGTTATGAAATTGTCCCCTTGGTAAATCTCTCTTCTTACATATCACATTCCTTCCTTCATTTCAAGAATTCACAATAATGTAAACCCATTTGAGTTAGGTCCTTCTACATGTGTTGGGGCTTTACCCTTTACATTAGCTTTAGCTATAAAAATGTTTGGCAAAGAAGGTGGAGATTATGAGACTCTCCTTGGGGCAATTTATCTAAAGCTGCCCATAAGTGTAACAAACTTGACATCTAAAAGGAAGAGTTTCATAATCTAACTATTGAGTCTAATGCATGTACTTCCTAACTTAATCTCCATGTAATTAGACAATTGGATATTAAGATCAATTTCCACATAGAGACAGGCATAGTAGTTACCTTTCTCTCAAGTGTATGATAAGAAGGTCCTAGAAGTTTCCCATGCTTAGAATATGACTATGCTTCTTTATCACTATATAAATTAAAAATTAAATTGTACCATATGTTGGTCATCTTGAGTAATATGATTACATATAACAGTTATTAGTATCTATAAGAAGTATGATAAAGACCACATATTTTTAGGGGTATGGAAGATATTACTTTACCATGCATGGTGAAAGGTAAATGTTTCTTATTCCTATTAGCATGATATAGTATATATATCACAAGAAACCTATCATAGATAGGGAATGGTTCCAGTAAGGAAGCTATGGTGATAAGACTTCGATTACATCCAATGTAATCCTAGATCCTCTTGATTAAATTGTAAAATGGTTAGCAATAAGGTAGATTTATGACCTCAAATTGGCTAATGTTGTACTCTAAATGTTATTAGAAACTATGTAATCACTTTGGTAGGCTATTACATGATTGAAAGAGTTGTCTAGAATAAGATTTGATAATCATACTTATCAATGATATAATTAGATTATAACATGTATAAAGTACTTGATTGTTCTATTGTTAATATTTTATTTTGACCATGAATGTTGAAGGGGATTTTTAGTTAACACATTATTTGTGGATTCTAATATCATAGAACAATATGATTGTGATATTTAAATATAGCCAAATCATGTTGTTGTATGATATCATGTACTAAACTTAAATAGAACTCTATGCTAGAGAAATAGTATGATGTACCTATAGTTTGACTATATGGAAGCTATTAGATCATTACCATCACAAGAATGTATACTATATATAACTGTTCTAACTGATGGTGGTGAGAAAGGTTGTTTGACTTCTTTGAACATCGACTGTTAGGTATGAGATATATTAATTATTGTTTATTTATTAAATTATGTTACCTAGATCCATTGTATGTGGATGTGCTTGAATTTGTTGATTGACACGAGTTGTTTATGTTTCATTTAGCTATTATGGCTATAGTATGTTTGGTCTCAAGGCCTTGTTAGGAAAGTAATACAATTCTAAATGGTGAACTTAGTTGGGTTTCCCTACATATTGATAAGCACAATTATTTGAAGGATGAATTTAGTAAGTTAATCTGTAGGAAATCCCTTATTGGTTTTAGAATTAAAAAATGTATGTATATGATTCATGGCCTTGTTTGTTAATGTATACTTGTGCACTAGGGCAGTTGCAACTTCAAGAGGTTCTTTTTTTGAAGTTTTAGTATGTGGTTTAGTCTTAAACCCTTCTAGCCTAGTTTTTCTTCTATAGTGTTCTTTCTATTTCACTTCTATGAGGAAAATTTCTTGAGTGGTTATGAAATCTTGGGTGTAAGAATTCTACATCTGATCCTTAAAAGATTATGATGAGGAGAACTACATGTGAATTTGATCCCATTTCAAAGTGGGTATGTAGGCAAATCTTGGGCAAAGGATGCCCCTAGACCCAAGTCCATAGGGGAGGGTTTATGGAATAGCTCCAAGGTTTGGGGTTTTCCCAAACTTGATCAACCTTCCCTCTTCAATATGCTTTAGCTTAAGGCTGAAATTGCATCAAATGACTATGAACTCACCTTTCCAATTAATATGTGCCCACTATGTAAGCCTAAGCTGATAAAAGGCACTCCATCATCATCAAGCTTACCTACTTTGAGCTTTGTTGGGTTTGGCTTTCCGAAATCTACTCCAATCTTGGATGAACTCTTAGAGTCACTATCTTCATGGTTTGTCTTTGAGGCGACTATACATGAATGCCTCTAGACTTGTCTAAACAAAAATTGGCAGAGTTTTGTATATTGAATGCTATGGTATTGTATCTTGGCTCCGTGTTAAGTATACAAAAGTATAGGTTAGCCTCAAGACACTAATGTAGTCTATTATTCTAAAAATAAGAGCATGATAAAATTGGCCATAACATGGCTATATAGGAATTAAGGAAACCTACTAACTTTGCATTTGATGTTGATGTTGAATTAAGTTGTTGTGATCCAATGGTGTGACTACCTCTTATTATGTATGGATGATCTACCTGCTCTAAAAAATGTGTCTGGATCTATACTGATTTAGGATGGTATTACTTATGTTTGCCTTTGCCAAATATCCATGGCAACTAACAATAGGTATTACCAAATATGGTAAAATGTTTTATCTTTATATCTAGTTAGTGGATAATTGTACACTAAGCTTTATGACTGGTACTATGCAAATGTTATGTACTCAAAAGTAGAATATTGTCTGATAAATTACTACTATGGGTTTGATTTTTGTATAATGCATACTATGTTTCCAACTACTTGAATTTGAATATACGGAATGGCCATTGAGATTAATTTATGAGTTTGTACATTTATTTATGTATATGTGACCAAATAGAAGCTAGCTTGAATGTGGGTTCAATATGTTACTTGTGTGTGACTAGAAAATTTAGACCCTTGGACCTATAAGACCATGTGTATAGTCTTAAGAATCCCTGTGTGGTAATGTAACTAGATTAATTCGTCTAATGTGTAAACCCTTAGAACAATATGTTTTCGATCTCAATGTTCTTGTACCTTCTAAATGTCAGAATGCTGAACCAAGATCAATACATAAGTGGACTTCTTGGCATCACAACTAGGGTTGAAAAAGGGACTCTATGAGGGCATAGTTATAGGATAATTGTTGTCTTACCGTAGCTTGTCCCACTCATCCTGAAGTGATCACCAAAATTGTAAAACCTATGACCCGCTTACAAATGAGCTTTTTGCTACTCCAACTTGATAAGAGTTAGGGAGCATGCTCTACCTAAATAAGTATTCATCTATATCATAGGGTTAGCTGGCTTTCACCAATATCATGCATGTGATAGATGCTAGGAGATAACTGATTTCATAGGGTTTAGGTAGGCTTTTGCCAGTGGCATGTAGGTGATAGATACCATGACTAGTCCAACTTTTGCTATTGGTATGCATGCAATGAATGCTAGTATCTACCCATCTCAGGAGTTTAGTATTGGCATTGGGGTAACATAATGGATGTGTCTACCTCATGTGTTGTTTCTACCCGAGGTATGATTATCAAGGTTTCAATTGTTAAATTAGTCCAAGTGATTGATAGTATAGGAACTAGTCTTAGGTGAGGGAAAACCATAAGATACCGTGATATATTTATATCTGGTTATAAGATGACTCAGATGCCTAGTGGGATATGGAAATCTTATTAGTGGCCTCATGTTTTGTATGTTGTTAGACTTACACCTTAGCTAATGATGACTACAAGTAGTACATGGGGTGCTTACTTGTCATCATAATTGGCAATGAACCAAGCAAAGAATGGGATCCATGGTGCAGCATAAGATGCACTAACATTTCTTTTTTGGTTAGATGTACTTAAGGGAATATGTGTTAATAAACTAGATAAAGGAGAAGATGCTTGCAGTAAGATTGCACCAATTTCTATTTTGCTAGTTGGTCACTATGTGTACTTGTGATGTATGTATGAGCCAATCACACTATGAAGGTTTGATGAATGCATGAGCTAATCACATTTAGTATATGTGAAGTATGTGTGAACTAATCACATTGGGTTTGTATGTTGTATGCATGAGCTAGTCATATTGTGTATATGTGACGCATGCATGAGTTATTCACATTGTGTATATGTGATGTGTCCTTGAGTCACTCATTATGTGTGAACATGTGATGTTTATATGAGTTGGTCCCTATGTGGTTTTGTGTGTGTTTGTACACTAATGTGGCATCAAACTAACATTTGATTAGAATGCCTTGCTATCATTCTATTGTGTAACGATTGAATTGGAAGAGTATAAGATCCACTAATGGATGTGATTTAAAAGTAAGACCAAAGATCTCATATTAGAGGAGAGGATGTATTCTCTCTATTTTTTGGTGTGCAAACTACGTTCAACCTCTAATTCTTAAAAGAAGATACATAGGCGAGGCCATTACGAATGAACCTTCAAAGTTTAGGTTTGGATCTAGGGATGACCTTGACATTGGGAGCTTACCATATTCAAGTGCGAGTGTAGACACCTAAAATTGACCTTGTCCTTAAACGACATCACCTCGACACTCACCTTGCGACACTTTCATCCTAGGGCCCTTTCATTCCCCCTTCATTGGCCAATTAATTAAAAAAGTTATCTTTATTTATTTAATTAATTTTAATCCATTTCATCCATTTCCTAGATTAATTAAATAAATTATATTTATTTAATTAATTAATTCCACTCTTCTTTTTAGCCACATTAATTAAATAAATTTTATTTATTTAATTAATTTATTTCTCCCACCTTGTCCTATAATTAATTAAATAATTTTATTATTTTTCACTTATCCTAATCCTTATACACTTCTACCTATTAGTCTTAGCTGCCCTCATGAAAATAGGTTCTATCCTTCCCACATCCAAGATCATATAAATATCACTATCAATCAAGTCATTTCTCCCATCTAGCTTTCAAGTACTTTATGTTGTTAGTGTGAGTAATCAACATTATTAATATCAAATATCATTATCAAGCATCATTGAAGCACATCCATCATTTGTCATGGTGCAACAAGGGCTATTGTGGTAACATTGTTTTGTTATTTTCATTTTATTTCTTTAGTTCTTTGCTCCATCCGAGGTGATGTGGGAGTGAAATATGAGCTTTCATTGTGTATTGTTTCCATTTCTATATTTCATATTTCTGCATCATACTGGAGTATATGAGTTATGGCTCAAAGTTGTTGCCATAACTTTAGTTGGTAAGTTTATTAAGTTGACACTTCTAAATCAAATAGAAGATGCTTGGTCAATTAAGTTTGATTAGAATAAGGTGGTTTTGGAGGGACCATAAACCCTTAACAAAATTACAGCCAAAACACAACCAACAAGCTATAACGAGGACTAAAGAGCTACCAAGTAGCAAAACTGAGAAAAAGACTATAAAACAACAAAATAAGAGAAGAACATGGTGCTCAAGGGCCAAAATGCCTACAAATTATGAGCATTTTTGCTACTTCCAGCTCCATAGTTAGGAAACCTTCCTCAAAGAGATTGCCAGTTTTGCTGTTCACCCCTTTGTTAGTATAGCTTGGTCAATTAAGTTAGTACTTGATGTGTATTGAGAGAAAAAAAAAGTAATAACCAAGGTGGTTATTACAACAGAACTCAACTATGTACTATTTGGGAAACTCAACTATGTACTCTTTCATCCCAAATAGTAAGAGTTTCTCTACTCTATTGAATTTGATAATCGCTCCACCAAGAAGCACATGAGAACAACAGTAGAACAAGTGCCAAGGAAAATCAAATCCCTAGACCACTTAGTTTAGGCCATAAAAATAATCACCTAAAAACCCTTGGGCTAGTAAAAAGCAGATCTTAACCTGATTCACAATGTCATTTTCAACTTATAAAATACTGGGGAGCTTCACCAGTGTGTTCTATACAATTCATTATATCATAATCTTTCTTAATTCATACACGAGTTTTGTCTAAGATCACCTACCGCAAATGATTCTTATTTTGACCAGAAGGATTCAATAATCTTTAATGTGAGTTTGTACATGTTTTATACATGCTTTCTTAGCTTGGATTGAGAGATTTGCGTATTGAGGAGTGAGGACCAAACACTGCTTCTATGCCCTCATTTATTTTAAATACAGGACCATAATAAATTGCTTCATATATCTGCATGAGGGTTTTCTGTTATTCTCAGCATATTTAGATTACTAGCATTCAATTTCATTACAAAAATAAAAATGGGCAAAATGAAAATAATGACTGTTAATAGGCTTATAAGTTGTAAAGTGGCAGGTTCTTAAAGAATGCTTTGTTGCAATTATGTAGGAAATAAGCCACACCTAGAACAATGATGGACTGGCCACAAGGGGCCCGTAGCTTAGTTGGTAGAGCACTCTAGCAGCAAATGGAAGGTCCTAGGTTCAAGTCCTAGCTAGTCCATATGAGTTGTTGCTCAACAATTGGTATCAGAGCTAGGCTAGGAGCCCTAAGCACCTGTAGTGTGGCTTAAGGGGGGGTGTTGGAAATAAGTCACACCTGAACCAATGATGGATTGGCCACAATGGTTAGTAGCTCAATTGGTGGAGTACTCCAGTAGCAAATGGAAGGTTCTATGTTCAAGTCTTAGCTGGTCCATATGAGCTATAGCTCAACAAGCTAGTCGAGTCAGACCTTCTTAAAAAATTACCTTTTATTTTTTAGACCGTCAGAAATTGTTCAAATGTTCCAGATTTCTTTTAATAAATTTAGATTTTAGTTTTAGATTTTCAAATATACAACATATTTTACTTGCTAGGTCTGACCTGAACTAAAGTAATATTGTTAGTACCTGCCTTGGCATGGGTACTTATGCATTCGATATGCAAAACTTTTGCATTAGTCTTGTGAACTGTGGATGAATCATATTCTTTAATTTGATTGGCTATAAGACTTTTGCCTCTTACTACAGCCTTCATGTGAATCGAGGCAAACATTAAATACTGAAGTCAAGATCAACCATACCTAAATTAAATGAGGTGAGTATGGCCCATACTTTAAGTCCAATCAAATAGACAATATTGTTGTAAAAGTCAATATTAAAATGACATTTCTAGTAGAAAATCTTATGGAATCTCATAAAATCTTATCTAGAATAGTAAGCTTTCATTTGCATATGGTGATTGCGTTGCCTATGTATTTCTGTGTTGTGGGAACTTTTTATGCTGTGAGAGAGACAGATCTCCTCTTTTAATCTGGTTGTTCGCGGCAACAAAATACTGTAGGAACTCTTTTTAATGGATGGACTACTGTTAAATTCAAAGCTAGCAATCCAGGTTTATAGTGGCATTTTGGATCGTGATTCACCTTTGGATGCCTCACATTCAACTGTATCATTTCAGCAAACAGATTCCATGAGTGCTCCAAAACCAGTTGATGTTCAGGAGTTGAAAGGAACAAGTGAGCTAGACATGGAAGATGATGGCATCCAAGGCACAACTCGAATGAGAGGTCTACAGGACTTTGGATTGAAGATTGTTACCAAGAAAAAGTAGCCTTATTTGCCTACAACGTGTGAAGGTTTTAGTTTTAGGATAAAAAATGTAAGCAATCAGAAAATACAACACATAAGACAATGAACACGATGTTTACCCTAGGAAAACCCTCCTACTTGAGGGAGAAAAACCTAGCAAATAATCTCTTCTTATATATCAGAATAAAAGGAGCAGAAATCTACTTACAGAATTAGGCCTTACACAAGGCTGAGTATATACAATGAATGGAGACACTTCTCTTTGATACAAATAAATATGCTTCCCCTTGAAATTTGGTCTGCTGCTAATGGAATGGTAAACTTTTGCTGCAGGTGCGAATGAAGTGATTGAATTGATGATCAAATGACATGTCTTCACCTTGTATATATACAAATCAAGGTGTCTCTTCATATGCGACTCTTCATATGCGTCTCTTCATATGCGTCAGCCTCATGTGGCTTTTCATTTTCAATTTGGGAGAAGGATATCTCCCGCCGCTAAAATGTCAACACTCCCTCTTAGCTAGGGAGGTATCCTTCCAGATATCCATGTCATGAGTCTCTCAACATGACATTCACAATGGCTCCACCCATTTGTGAAATAGTTCATCACAGAGTTTCTCAACGTGATATCGTCATGGAGTCACTCAACATGATGTCTCATCTCAGTCTCATAGATGAACAAGGGCTCGCACCTGATATTTCTCTGTCTCAGAGAAATATACACTACAAGGGCTTTCACCTCATATTTCTTCGTCTCAGAGAAATATACACTACAAGGGCTTTCACCTCATATTTCTCCATCTCAGAGAAATATACACTACAAGGGCTTTCACCTCATATTTCTCCATCTCAGAGAAATATACACTATAAGGGCTTTCACCTCATATTTCTCCATCTTTGAGAAATATACACTACAAGGGCTTTCACCTCATATTTCTCCGTCTCAGAGAAATATACACTACAAGGAACCTTCATGATGATGTGACTCCCTCTGAACATCAATCTCCTAACCTCCTCGTCCAAGGTTGCCTCTGTTGGTTTGTTAGACTCCCTCTGAATGTTAATTCCTCCTCTTTGAAGAAACCGATTGACTTTAGAATAAGAAACCTTCTGAATCGACTTTAGAGCTTGGCTCCTTCTGAGATGTCCCCATGGCAATTTCCGCAGTAGAAACAAGTTGTGTAGACCTTAATTTGCAATCTTGAGCAAAGTGACCATACTTGTCACACCTGAAACACTGAATGTGAGAGAGATCCTTCTTCTTTGGTTCTGGGAAATAATCTAATTCTCTGTCTCTATTCCTCTTTCTTCCTTTGCCTCTTTCTCTAGAAGTATGTGTAGTAAGAACTTGATTTTCTACATCATGATAGTTTCACTCAATTCCTCTTGCTGCCAACCTGGACTCTTCTTGAATACAATCAGCTCGAAGACGATCAAACTTGGGCAACTTAGATTTCCCACTGATGCTTTGGATAAAGTGCTCCCAAGATTGGGGAAGACCATTTAGTGCCAACATAACAAGATCTCTATCTACAATTATGTCCCCAATAGCACTCAACTGATCTCTTAAGTCAGTGATCTTCATAAAGAATGAGATAACTGAATCTTCTTTATCCATTTTTACATGGTGAAGCTGTTGTCTCAAAGCAGGGCTCTACTGGTATTGTTGATCTCATACAATCCTTTTAGAGTATCAAACATTTCTTTAGCTGACTTCAACTTGGAGATGATCGGTACTAGGTGATTCATCACAGAGTTTATCATGTTCTTTCTAGCCTTCGTGCCCTTTTTCTTCCACTAGATTTTCTCAGTATCATCGGAAGGCTTGGGCATATTACTTTCCACGAAATCAAGAAGATAATTCTCCTCTAATGCAATGAGTACCCTAAGTTTCTGAGAGTTGAAGTTTGAGGCTCCATCAAGCCTATCTTCTACCTTGACACCGTTCACCATCTTCTTTTTCTGCATAAATTCTCCTTCAAAGATCTGCCCTTAGGTCTGAAATAATTTGCAACCTTAGATCTGCAATATTTTGCTTTCAAGATCTGCCCTATATGAGAAGTTGACTTAACTTCTTAAACAAATCTGATCAGATCTTTTCTTAGACCCGCTCTGATACCATGTTAGTTTTAGGATAAAAAATGTAAGCAATTAGAAAATGCAACACATAAGACAATGAACACGATGTTTACCCTAGGAAAACCCTCCTACTCGAGGGAGAAAAACCCAGCAAATAATCTCTTCTTATATATCAGAATAAAAGGAGCAAAAATATGCTTATAGAATCAGGCCTTACACAAGGCTGAGTATATACAATGAATGGAGACACTTCTCTTTGATACAAATAAATATGCTTCCCCTTGAAATCTGGTCTGCTGCTAATGGAATGGCAAACTTCTACTGGAGGTGCGAATGAAGTGATTGAATTGATGATCAAATGACATGTCTTCACCTTGTATATATACAAATCAAGACATCTCTTCATATGCGACTCTTCATATGACTTTTCATTTTAAATTTGGGAGAAGGATATCTCTCGCCGCTAAAACGTCAACATAAGGTATTCCAAAAGCAATCCTTCCTGAGAATGTTGTTCGTAGTCCATCTTATATTGGTCGTAGCATAGGTTGTGGGAGCCCTGTGAATAGTAGTAAAGGCTCTTCTTTAACATTAAAAACGAAAAAATCTGAAGTGGGACCTGTGCAAGAGAGCTTTGCAAAAAGACATGATCGACGTCATCCTCTTACAAAGGTTCCAGAAAGCAGTGGAAAATTACCAGTTCCCAGTTTTTCTGATTACAATTATAGTGTAATTGAATCAGTCCGAAAAGGAACCATGGAGAGTGAAGTTGGTATTTTGCAGTCAAAGCCAGTCAAATCAAGCTTATCAGCACTACCCCGAAATAGTTCAGAGTATACAGGAACCTCTTTGGATAAATGGAAATGGAAACGGATCCTTTTATAGTCTACAATGTTGGGCGGCCTGTTTTTGGGTCTACAGGTGGCTTATAACATATGAGACTACCTCATCCCAGTATGTAGGAGGCACCTAACTATGCTTCTAATATGAGGCATACATACCCTACCCCCTACAGAATTCGAACTTGTGAACTCTTTTTTAAGAGGGCAAGTTTTTCACCAACAGGCCAACTAAAACTGCAGACCTATCCACATGTCTATGAACCCATAAATGGAGGCTTTCATTTTGTTTCTCTGGTCACTGAAAATGCATGCTCTAATTTATCAGAGCATATGGATGTTAATCATTGTGATAAAAGCTACTTGCATCCTGACTATCCTTTGGAGGAAAATGTCCTTACAGGTAGAGCTTTTGTAAATTCCTTTATCTTAGGCTGTTTCGATCAGTTCATTTCATTTTTCCCACCTTTTCTGCCACAATTTGGTTATGATGTAAATAATATAGACTATGCACTTGCTACTGGTCTAAAAATGGAGTTCATATCTCCGAGCGAGATGACCACCGATATAAACAGAGTGGGATCTGAATCCATACGTGTTGGGCCTCAAGGAGCTCCTCCATCTGATATGCAGATAGAAGAGGTTACAGAGGAAAAATGGAAATATATCACTTACGCATTGACGCTCTTTGTGATATCTATCGCCATTTTCGGGGTCTATTCCTCATGGCGGCACAGCCTCCCCAGTCTTGGTAATTATGATACACTTTACTTATATATCATCTATTTTAATGGTTAAATATTTAATAGTAATTTTACACCTCATTTACAACAAAAAATCGTAAATATTTGTTCCATTTTTATTGGCCAAAATTAACCTTTGACTGTTGAAATGGATGATATTTAAGAACAGCCGTGATGATAGGCCTGTTCTTTTTCTCTTAAAACGCTCTTGGGACATTAAATGCCATGAACTTCTAAGACGACTCTCTCTTCATGTCCTTGTCGTCGTCTTTCCTCCATGAAATGCGAAAGCAGGTCTTTCACTTCTCCTCCCATCATTTTCTTCTTGTAAGCAATGAGATCATCCACAAACTCTCGTAGCAGTTTCAGAGCCCTTCAAACCAGATGAAACTTTGATTAAAGTTGGAGCATTAGTTTCCGCTAGAGTTACCTTCCGAGCAGCTCTGGCAGGAAAAAGGATCATAGTCTGGCATGACGTATAGAAGTCAAGATGTGCCGACAATAGTCCAATATGGATGAAACAATGGCGTCCGTGTAATTCCAGAAATTGACGCTCCAGGTGCGTATATTTAATTGGTTCTTTCTTAACTTCCTTCCAATTTCACTCTTCAGTTAATGATTTCAGCACATACGTTGTCATGGACCAAAACCTATCTGGAGATTATGACGTGGATGGACATGTTATGGTGGAAGGCCAGCAATAGCTGGAACGACCGAATGGCATGGGAACCTGGATCCGGCCATTTCAATCCTCTTCACCCCAACACATACAATATTTAAGTAAACTACATCTAACTTATATTAAATGAACGAAGAATTAAATCCACAGGGAAGAGTTTAAAAAGTCGATACGGAAAATTTAAATGTAAACATTTTTCATTTATATGTCTAGTATCAACTGTGCTCTATCATCTTTTTATTTTCTTTTAAAACAAGGTAAAGTAGAAACAAAAATCACTTATCATTTATTTGAGTTTTGTTTATCAATATTTCTATCTTGGAAGCATAATTAGAAGACATTTTACACCATTATGTTGTAATAAAAATCATTGTTTTATGTTTATAAATTATACTCAGTTATAATCCTTAGTTCCAATACATTCATATCTGTAACTCTTAACAAATACATATACAAACAATAACAAAGGGCAGGTACTAACCACTTGTTTGTTTAGGGAAATATGTAACAATTTAACAGCCACCTAATTTGAAAGAATTCTATATTTTCCCGATGTACGATTTCAGTAAGGAAAATATGTAACAAAGATAACAATCATCTGACTTGTCAGAATCCTATTTATTAGAAATTTAATATGTGTTGCAAGATTGTCATTGTCAGTTTTCTTGAAGGATAGGTGTTTTCAAAGAAAAATGAATCTACAGAGAGATTTCATACCTCATCAGCTGAAATTTTCCACTTTGGCAACCATGAAAGAAGACGTCTCCAAACGTTTCCCAAACGTGTGCCTCTGCAGAAAACACAATTTTCGTAACACTTCCAGACAAGGCATAATGAAGAGTTGAACAAACAATTTCATCCAATCATTACCTAGTACTAGTAGTGGCACTTGAATCTGAAGCCCTGCTGCCCCGACCTAATAGGATGAATCGAGGATGTCTCACACAGAATGCCTATCAAGTAAGAATGGAATTCCTTAATACTTGTCTCCTCAGCAGTTGTCTAATGGAATCTCATGTTCAGAAACTCATTGTTCCAACCATATGCAAAACATTCTTCTATAATGTAATTCAGGTTTAGAAAGAAAACCTACAGGAATCACAGATCTCTCAATAGCAATTTATGATGATGATGATAACATCAGATAATGCAATATGCCATATGTATCTGTCAGCATGCAAAAAGAGAAAAGTGATTATAGTCCCCAAAAAAGATTATAAGGCGGATTATAAAAAAAGAGCAGCTTTTCCAAGAAGTAAAAGTAACTAAATTTGAAAAAAGGAAAACGTATAAAAATAAAGAAAAGAAGTTTAACGGACATGCAAACCCAGTCAAAATGCCACAGAGATGTCCCAAAAATGAGACATTTTCCAGTAGAAACTGGTCAAGAATAAGGAGGACCCAAGGATACCTGCAATACCCTAGTCAAGTGGTTATGACAATTCTACAATGCCAAAAAAAATATAAAAGAGCTTTATCTATAGATATATTCTATTTCAAAATATTTATCTGCATGGATGAACTGGATGATTAGAATGACAAATTCTCTGCTTACCATCTTCCAGGTACATCAAAAATTCCATACACACTGCAGACACAACAAAAATGATGGTTGACAACATGAGATATATAAAAACATTTAAACTAGAACAATAAATAAAGTGCAAATAGTTGGAAAATCCCAACTTAGGCATATTTTAGGTGGAAACCTGTAGGGAAAAAAGCCACTGCCATAACAAAAATGCTCTAGGAGTCACCGTTAAGTTCAAATCTTACTGACAAAGAAAATCTTACTTCTGATCTTGATTTCCATGGAGGTCAACTCCCATGACAAGCATAGCAAATATGATGCCTGAGAAGCCAATGCTACACTTATACATAAATGAAGGATAAGGATATAGAGGGTTGTATGCTGCCAAATAAGCAATCAATAGATTCAAAATTTCATTGCAGGTGAGCACTACTAATGTCAGATGCAAGTATCGAACAGAACCCATAAGTCGCTCCAGCTCACTTCCAATGGACACCAAGGACAGCATGTTGAAGACAACATGCATTGCTGAACCATGAAAAAACGCGGAAGTATAGATCCTGTACGCTGCAGGTATTCAAGAAAAATCGGATCACATGAAGTATATGTTAGGAATTATTAAGATTGTCTAGAATGTTTTTAGAAGTCTTCCAAAGAACATTCCAGGAAGAAGCTTCCAGTTGTTCTAGAAAAGAACTTTCTAAGAGAAACTTCCAGCTGTTCTAGAAAAGAACATTCTAGGAATTTAGAATCATCTAGAATGCCAGAAGCTTCCAGGCCTCAAAGCTTCTGTACCTATATATGTGTTTAGAGAGAGCTGCCGGATAAGCATTTGGATGTAATGCAAGTTAGATGAATATATATTTTTGAGTTTATTCAACTCTGTTTGTCCTGTGTCTTCTCTGTTTTGCTGTTGTTGTTCCATTTTATTATTTTGGGACTGTTTTTTACTTGGTATCAGAGCCTGGTTCAGCTAGATTTTTTTTTCCAGGTTCAGCTAGAGATTCAGTTAGAGGCTCAGTTGGAAGTATAATGCTGAAGTGATTTGTTTGCAGGGCATATATATTGTTGGAAGTGATTTGTCTGCAGAGCTCTTTATTTTTTGGCTAACATGGGATCTACAAATGAAGTGTTGCCAATATTTGATGGAAGTGGTTTTGCAGATTGGAAGATTGCAGTCAAGAATGCTTTGAGAAAAAAGGCTCTATGGAGGATAGTGAATAAAGAAATTGGAGAACCCCATAGTGAAAAAGAAAAGGAGCTATGGAAATGCAAGTTGGAACAAGCTAGAGGTATTATTGGTAAAGCTTTAAGCCCCAATCTCAATAGAAGATTTGTTGATACTGATAATCCAATAGAGCTATGGGAAAGTTTAGAAAAAGATTATAAAGATGCAGATATTGCTAGCATGTTTAGCATAGAAGAAAGATTGGTGAATTTAGATCCTTCTGATTTTGAAAAAATGTCTGATTACTTTAATGAAGTTACATTTTTAAATGTTCAACTGAAGAAAATAGGTGCTAAATATGCAAAAAAAGATTTCCAGTTGATTGCAATGGTTGAAAGTAAGCTTCCCCAGCCATACAAGGTATTTAAGGAATCAAGGAAAAGGGTTCTCCAACTAACTCCCAATGCCCCCCAGCAAACTTTTGATCAATTTTGTAAGTCTGTTTTAGATGAAGAGGTTCAGCTTATTAAAGAAGGGCATATTAAGAAGAATCATGCATATGCAGCCAAGAGTAAATTTTCTAGATATGATGGAAAGAAGAATTGGAAAGAAAATTATAAATTTTGAAATGACGGTTCTAACCATTTCTCTAGAAATGACTCTGCAGAAAAGCAAGTTGGATGGAAATCGATTATTTGCAGGTATTGTGGAGGTGAAAATCACATGGAGAAATTTTGTTTGAAGAAGAGGGACAACGAAAGACAGCAATACAAGCCCAAGCAAGAAAGGTTCAAGGATGGCAAGAAGGATAGGCATAGCTTCGTAGCCATCTCTCTAAAAAGGCCAGAAAAATCAAATAAGGAGGTAATTGCTAGACCTGAAAGTAGTGTTAAGGGGGGGTACTTTGCTTTAGATTCTAATAAAGAATGGATTTTAGATTCAGGGGCATCATATCACATGACTAGAGATAGATCTTTGTTTATTGATTTTTATGAAGGGAAGAATTCAGATCAAGAAATTACTATTGGCAATAAAATGAGACTTCCAGTTTTAGGAACGGGGACTATTAATGTAATAAATGGGTCTTTGAAAAATGTTCTGCTGGTTGAAGGATTAGGGGTGAATCTTATTTCAGTATATAAAATTGTTCAAGCTGGATATGAGTTTGTTGTCACCGCTGATCAAGTTATTGTTAGAGATAGAAAAGACCCAAGCAATATAATTGCTATTGGTAGAGTTGATCATAAAGAGAGTTTATTTAAATTTGTCAGGTTTGTTGATGATGAATATACACTCTCTTATGCTTTTATTGCTCAGGCTGATTATATGTCAAAACTTTGGCATACTAGACTTGGACATATAAATTATAGAAAATTACAAGATATGATTAGAATGGAGATGGTTAGTGGATTGACAAAAATTTCAGCTTCTGAAGGTGTGTGTGAAGGATGTGTGTTAGGAAAACATCATCGAGATCCTTTTGATTCAGGGAAAGCATGGAGAGCTAATTATCCGTTGCAGCTCATTCATAGTGATCTATGTGAACCAGGATATCCTTCACTTTCAGGTGCTAGGTACCTTCTGACTTTTATTGATGATTACAGTAGGAGAGTATGGGTTTATTTTCTTGAAAGGAAAAATGAAGTATTTGAAGTTTTTCAAAAGTTTAAGGCATTAGTTGAAAATCAAAGTGGAAAAAGAATTAAGTGTTTAAGGACGTATAATGGGGGTGAATATTGCAACTATGCATTTGAGTCATTTTGTGAAAATTGTGGTATTAAGGTGCAAAGAACGGTTCCTTATACTCCTCAACAAAATGGGGTGGCTGAACGAACGAATAGAACTCTTTTAGAAATGGCTCGTTGTATGTTGCATTTTAAAAGTTTGCATAACAAATTTTGGGGTTTGGCTGTTTCTTGTGCTACATTTATTGTGAATAGAATTCCAACTAAAGCCCTCCCAAATATTACCCCTGAAGAAGCTTGGAGTGGTAGAAAGCCCCACATTGGGTATTTTAAAGTATTTGGATGCATTGCTTGGACACATGTTCCTGATAAAAAGAGGAAAAAGTTAGAACCAAAGAGTCATAAGTGTTTGTTTGTGGGTTATAGTGAAGAATCAAAGGCTTACAGGTTATATGATTTGACAACAAGAAAGGTCTTTGTTAGTAGAGATGTAAAATTTGATGAGCTTTCATAACTTACAACCACTTCCTCTCACTCTACAACAGCAAATGTTTCTGATTTTTTAGATTTTTTAGAAAGAAATGAAGCTAATATTGATGAGGATGAGGTGAGCACTACTGATGACGATAATACTATTGAAAATGAAACTACTAATGCTTGTACTCAACCATTTTCTGCAGGTAGTGATGATGAAGAAGATGTCATTTCAGCTAGACAAAAGACAAGGAGTGTTGAAGAAATATATAGACAAGGCTCAAAGATCCAAGGAAGGAATGGTAGTGCTCTCATGGCCAAAGTATTACAAGTAAATGACCCAATCTCATATGAGCAAGCTAGAGGAAAGAAGGAATGAGAGCAAGCCATGAAAGAGGAATATGATGCATTGTTAGAGAATAAAACTTGGGAACTCGTGCCCTGACCCAAAGGTAAGAATGTTATTGGTTGCAAATGGGTTTACAAAACTAAATTTAAATCAGATGGTGCTATAGAAAAATTCAAAGCTAGATTGGTTGCTAAGGGGTTCAATCAAAAAGAGGGTGTTGATTATGAAGAAACATTTGCTCCTGTCATTAAAATGAACACAGTTAGAATTATTCTTTCTTTGGCTGCAAGTCTTGGGTGGCATATTCATCAAATAGATGTCAAAAATGCATTCTTAAATGGAGATTTATATGAAGAAATATATATGGATCAACCACCAGGTTTTGTGGATCAGCAACATCCTAATCTTGTTTGCAGATTAAAGAAGTCACTTTATGGTCTTAAACAAGCGCCACGAGCATGGAATGAGAAGATTGACAGGTATTTTCAGCTTCATGGATTTAAGAGATGTAAGTTAGATCCCAATCTTTATGTGAAGAAAGTTCAAGATGATATTCTTCTTGTTGCACTTTATGTAGATGATTTACTCATTGCTGGACCGAATATTGGGTTAATCAATGATTTAAAATCAGATCTTAAGAGGACATTTCATATGAGTGATTTGGGTGAACTAAACTATTTTCTTGGCTTACAAGTTTGTCGATTACATGATGGATTGTTCATCTCACAATCAAAATATGCTTTGGACCTTTTAGAAAAATTTAACATGCTTGAATGCAAGCCAGCATCTACCCCGTTTCAATCCGGAGTCAAGCTTACTAAAGAATGTACTTCCAAGAGTGTCGATGCCACTTTATATAGACAGCTTGTTGGTAGTTTGGTTTATCTAACTCATACTAGACCAGATATTTGTTTTGCAGTCAATCTTGTATCTAGATTTATACAGGCACCTAAACAAAGTCATTGGCTGGCTGCTAAGAGAATTTTACGATACATCCATGGAACCATACACTTTGGAATCTACTATGGCTATAAGTCTTCAATTTCTTTGGTTGGATTTACTGATTCAGATTGGGGTGGTGATATAGATGATCAAAAATCTACTGGTGGTTATGTTTTCAATCTTGGATCAGGCCCTATTACATGGAGTAGCAAGAAACAAACAACTACATCATTATCTTCATGTGAAGCAGAATATAGAGCAGCAAAAGAAGCAGGCAAGGAAGCAGTTTGGATTTGGAATCTTCTATTTGAGATTGGTTTTCTACAAAGTTCAACCAGCACTCTGTATTGTGACAATCAAAGTACCATACAGGTTGCCAACAATCCAGTCTTTCATGCTAAAACAAAGCACATTGAGATAGATGTTCACTACCTTCGGGATCTTGTTCAAACATCTATTATCACTCTTCAGTTTTGTCCAAGTGAAGAACAAGTAGCTGATATATTCACTAAGAGTATGACTGAAGCCAAATTCTTAAAATTACAAGGAATGCTTGGTCTATTAGAGGTGAACATTAAGGGAGGATAGTAATATAATGTTCCCCTCTCTTTTGTATTTTCTTTGTATTATTCTAGCCAATCTTAAGGGGGGATGTTAGGAATTATTAAGATTGTCTAGAATGTTTCTAGAAGTCTTCCAAAGAACATTCCAGGAAGAAGCTTCCAGTTGTTCTAGAAAAGAACTTTCTAAGAGAAACTTCCAGTTGTTCTAGAAAAGAACATTCTAGGAATTTAGAATCATCTAGAATGCCAGAAGCTTCCAGGCCTCAAAGCTTCTGTACCTATATATATGTGTTTAGAGAGAGCTGCCGGATAAGCATTTGGATGTAATGCAAGTTAGATGAATATATATTTCTGAGTTTATTCAACTCTGTTTGCCCTGTGTCTTCTCTGTTTTGCTGTTGTTGTTCCATTTTATTATCTTGGGACTATTTTTTACTGTATAGATCGAAGAAGTACAAATTATTATTCTGGTAATAACATGAAGAAACGCAATGGCCATTGCAATGTGTAATTTTTAATAGATAATCAACCTAAGATTTGTATTCACATATTGCTAATCCACTGCAAATTCAACTTATCTAATGTTACATAAGATGCTGTCCACATGACCCTATAACTTTTTTGAATTTATAGAATACCTGAGATTCGTATTCTACTTAACATATAGAAAATATCCTGTTACACACTCTGTCTTAACAATTGGTTAATCAGTTAGATTTCTTGTGAATGAAGGCCAAAGCTGCTACTTCAACATGTGGAATTAGTTGGGCTCCTAAGAATAAGTCAGGTAAGTTACATTTCTAGGTTGATCAAGGTTAATCTTGTGTGAAGAGAGCTACGGTTATCAAAAATATGTTGGATTGTGTTGATTGTGTTTGCAGAAAGCTAAAAAGAGAGATCGTGGGTTCGTTGCATCTGAGTATGAGGAAAAATCACAGATTTGTTTGAAGTTGAAGTCATTGGAAGCCATCAAAAAGGTATGAAATTGTAGCTGAAGCTGCCAGTAAATTATAAAAAAGGAAGAAAATCGCTGAAATTGCAGGTGGAAAAGTTTGTTGAGGTCGCCAATCGCTGAATGTGAAGCTGCTGTACAAAGGAAATGCTATCAAGTTTTAAAGTGAAGGAGATCGTGGGTTTGCGCTGACAAAAATAGGCAGAAAATAAATTATAGAGTAGAAAGTAAGCGTTGGATTACTATCATCAAAATCAAACAAGGGTAAAGTTAGATGGCAGATTTTTGAGATGACAAAGTAAACCAGATCGTAGATATGAAAGTTGATTAAAGATTGGATCGCTGAACAAAAGAAGGTAAGAGAAATTTGTTACTTTATTAACTGTTGAAAAGTGCAATGGTTTTGTGATGTTTGAAGCCGATCGGGACATAAAAGAAGTCCAAAAGCTATCAAATCTGAAGATCTCCGTTTGAAGATTTCAGAGAAGCCGCTGTAACATTACTAATCGCAGAAGACTGCAGAAGAGAATACCAAGCCGCTGTGGGAAGAAGATTGTTCGAAGGAGGCCGCCAGAAGTTAAAAGTGAATAAGTTAGAAGCTGCAAAAGCATGGTGAAGGAGCTGTGAGAAAAACCATTGGAAGTTTGAAGACAACAGAAGGGAGGAGTGAGGCACACGAAGCTGCCGAACAAAGAGGAAATAAAAAATCAAGGATAAGTGCAGGAGGTAAGTAAACCATTTATTTTAAATGGGAAAAGTTGAAATAGAGAAGAAAGAAAAAGATAGTTGGGAAGAAGAGAGAAAGGAATTGTTAAGGGATTTCAAGCAAGTTTCAATAGAGAAAACTGGATTACAAATAAAAATATATGAACTTGATATTGAATTGAGTAAAGTTAAAAAGAAAACTGAAGAGTTAGAAGAAAACTTGAAACTGTTTGATGGGGTTAAAAAGAAGAATGAAGAATTAGAAGAAAAGATAGAGAGATTAGAGGAAGAAAATAGTTTACAGAAAGAAGAAATATCAAAATTGAAAGAAAATAATGATCAATTAGTAGCATGCAATAAAAATCTAAGATTAAAACCATTGGTTTGTGTTGTTTCGTGTGATACTCGTGATTTGTGTGAAAGAGTTGAAGGTTCATTGGATAAAGAATGCAAGGTTGAAGACAGTAAAAAGATTGGATCAACAAAATTTGCTATTTGTGATGATATTGATGAAGAATGTAAGGATGAAAATGATGATGAATTTGTTAACAAAGCTAGTAGTTTTGATGATAATGTTAGTTTAAAAATCATGAAGAAAATTGGTTAAAGGTGAAGGTTTGGGTAAGCATGGGCAAATAATCAAAGAGCCCATTGAGTCAGTTATGAGGACTAAGTATGAAGGTCTCGAGTATAAAGGTTAATGAAAAGAAAAGACAGATATTTTTGCAAGTACTAAGAAGTCATTTCAAGAAAATAAGATTTTACATTGTTCCAATTCTGATAGAGAAGGACATAGAAAAGAAAATTGTTGGGATTTACATCCTTGTAAAATTTGTGGTTTGAAAAATCATTGTGAAAAGACATGTTGGAATAGAGAATTGAAAAATGAATCTATGTCAAGTTGTTTGAAAATGAATTGTGGTTGGATAAATGTATTTGATTGGTAAAAGGTCACAGGGATGTTCAAAATGTTTTATAAACATAAGTCTTCTTATGTTGAGAAAAAAGAAAAAGAATTGAACAACAGAAACAAAACAACGAAATACAGTGAACAACCAAGTGCAGAGGATAGTAAAGAAATTGAAGAAATTGAATTGTTTTAGCACAGTGCAGAAGCACGAGGTAGACAAGGAAGAGCTTTTTTCCAAAAAAATTGAATTATAGATTTGAAGATCAAGTTGAAATAAAGCTTGTAGAAAATGGTCGAAATTAAGGGGGAGTGTTGGAATATTAATTTCTTTCCACCATAATGCATTAATATGTCAGGTTTTAAAGTAGGGTCTAAATATAGGTTTTTGCATGTAACGGTTTTGTAACAACTCTGTAGGTGTAAATGCATATCTTATGCACACTCATTTCTAAAAGATTCTTTGTAATATGGAGACCTCTATTTAATGAGGGATTTGTAATTGTTTCATTATCAAGTATGAATTAATAAAATTACTGAGTGCTGTAGCATTCTGGTTATCTGTGGAAAATTTTTGTGTTTGTATATTTTGTGTTTCTGAATAATTTTGTTTTGTGCATTCCATGCAAAGCCAACAAATCCACTGCAAATTCAACTTATCTAATGAACTACATAACATGTTGTCCACATGACCCTATAACTTTTTTGAATTTATAGAATAGTTGAGATTCATATTCTACTTAACATATAGAAAATATCCTGTTACACGCTTTGTCTTAACAATTGGTTCATCAATTATATTTGTTGTGAATGAAGGCCAAAGCTGCTACTTCAACATGTGGAATTATTAGTTGGGCTTCTAAGAATAATTTGCAAGCCTTCATTGTATGTTTACAGTATGTGTAGGAACCAAGATTAAATCTATATAAAATAATAATAGAGAATTACATTTACAAATGGAATAGACACAAAAAAATATAGATGTTCGATTGAATTTATACTGTAAAATATAGGCTTATAAAACTATGTCTTCAACCACACAGGTAACTATCAAATATCCATCAATAACCAAAAACTATCCAAATCATAAACATCAATAACCAAAAACTATCCAAACCATAAACTATCACTTTAGATCATTTACACCTAACAATATTTGCCACAATCATAAAGGAGAAATGATCTTGTGCTTATCAAAGGTCTAAGCATCCAAACCAATAACCACATCAAAGTAGTGAACATCCCCAAGGGACTCTTAATGGCCATTGAGAGGAGAATGGAAGCCATTATAGTGAAAATAGATTAGCAAATATTAGCGTCTCTTCTCTTCTAAGGGGGCTACAACTCTCAAGCAATCACCAAGTAACCCTCATGGTGAAGGAGATAATGTGGTCTACAAGCAAAGAGAAGGCAATGAGGTGATCAATTTGTTGTAAAATGTTGCCTCTTCTTTCCCCCTAGATATTTGCTTCACAAACATTTGATATTTGGAAAATAGAATTCTGTAATTGGAAAACAAAGCTTAGAAGCTTCCATACACACAACAAGGCTATGGACACCAATTATGATAGAATTCACCATTTTCGTGCATGCTTAATAACTCTAAATATGTGAGAGAAATGATATAAAGAGTGATTTTCATAGCTCCTTAGGTGTTGCATTTTGTCAATCATTGATCCATAAATTGGGATAGCAATGCCACACTTTAGCCATCAAGTGAATTTAATGAGATGCCACTCTATATTGTTCATTATTTGCATTGTGTCATTTACCTAATGTTTTCAACACTAACACATTAACATAATAACACTAACTACAAAAATAAATTTTTGGATCAAACACCAACACTCATCACAACATTGAACAATATGTTGTTATAGTACACAATATTGACACACACCAACCTTAATTCCTTATGCTTCTTCTGGTTCTACACAATACCTTCAAGTGAAGGTTGTAGAATGAGTATTATAAGGAACAAAGAACCACTATGATTTTGATAGCCGACTTGAACTATCTATAGTGGAAGAGCCATGAATCCATGGGCCAATACAAGAGCCCACTACATCAATCTCTAACCTTGGAGACAAATTAAGCATATAGTTTCCATTGCCTCAATCATCCTCTTCTTTTCTATTTTCTTCTCCTCATACAAAATAAGGAGAGCCTTTTACTTTTGTGTAACCTCAAGCTCCACTAAATTACAAAGTTGCACATCTCAGCTAGGAATTCATTCAAGGTGATATTTCAGGCAATTGATGTCTTCTCTCATCTGCAACCCACAATAAATGCAAGCCACCATTCTTACCTCTATATTTGGTGTCCATGCTTTCAAGAAAGGAGATTTCAATGAGGAGTAGTAGTTAAGTAATGACCAACAAACAACACACCCTAGCCTTTCCACTATTTTTCTTACTTTTCATGCCATATCTCTAATGAAAAATTAAAACCCTAGCAAAAGTGAAAAGAAAATAGAAACATTGTAAACCCTAACTCTAAAAAAGGAAATAATGAAAGAATAAATAATAAGACCTTAGATAATTAGAAAGTAAGAAGAATGAAAGGAATAAAAATGAAAATTAGAAAATAAAAACAAAGAGTTACTTACCTTTCAAATGCAGGTCAATAAATTTGCCAAATCAGTACGCTATCACTCAGAATAAGTTGAAAATGCCTAAAAATCAGCAAAATTTTGTCAAAGTGTCATAAGTGCAAAATCATGAAGAAGAAAATACCAAAAGATGAGGGGATTTTGCTAGTTTTCTATCATAGGCTATCTTTTTGTGCCACTAGGCAAGTTTTTTGTATGGATTCATTGATATTGGCTAAAATTAGAATAAGTGATGGAATGTCCAAGTGCTTTGGCAATGACATTGGCATAAAATAGGGTTGCCCACTTTCTCCAACTTTGTTCGGGCTATACATTGGTAAGTTAGAAGAGTGGATAAACAAAGCTAGTGGGGAGGGAGTTTAGCTTGCTACAAACATAATAAAGTTACTCATATATGCAGATGGTCACATCTTAATTACAAAAATAGCTCATAGTCTAATAGAGAAATTGTGGGATCTAGAACTCTTTTGTTTGGAGGTTGGATGCAAGTGAACACTAGCAAAACCGAAGTCATGATCTTTTCATTAATGAGGGAAATGAAACAATTTAACTTTCATTTCAAAGGCAACCCACTAGAAATAGTGGAAGAATACAAGTACCTCGGGCTTGATTTTCACAACGATCTCACTTGGGAAAAATGTAGAGAAAAAATAGTTTAAGGGGGTTGGAAAACTTTATACTCACTACAAAATAGATATAGGAGTGCAAAATTATGAGATTGGAAAACTAAGAGAACCCTATTTGGTCTACTTGTCACTTTGATGATTCTTTATGGGTGTGAAATTTTGGGTAACATCATGTTAGATAGAGGCAAGTGGAATGAATCTATTCTAAGTTATATTTAATCATAAGTATTCTCAAAGCTAAAACTTTGGTTTTGTACAAGATTTTATTATCTGAAATAGGTTCTTTCCCTTTGGAAGCATCGATGATGGTCCTGTTGTTAAGCCACCTAAAAAAGGATCAAAATATGGAGAACCACCATTGGCCTAGGATGGTTAGTGAGGAAGAGATAAGCAAAAGAAAGCACACATGGGTGAAATAGAATGGCAAGTGGATAAATAAACGGGACATTAATATGTAGGAATGTCCAAATACTAATGAGGAAATAAAAAAGTATGTCAAAGAAAAATTTAGGACTCCCATGTGGAGAAAATAAATTAGTTCAAAGAAAGTTTACTATATCAAAGAATTGAACCCCACATGGGACCATGAGAAAAAATATTACATAGGAGTTGATGTTTGCATAAATGTTGATAGGCCAATCAAGGACTAGCTCACATCATCTTAGGTGTGAAATTGGTAGATGGTCAATACCTAAAGAGGAGTGGGAAATGAGAACTTGCCTATTTTGCAAAAGGGCATGATGGAGACGGAATGGAACTACATCATGGAGTGCTTATCCTACAAAAACATACGTTTCAATTATGAAGACACCTTGAGAGTAGACAATCTAAACACTTTGTTTGAGGAGGCAAGGTTGGGCAAAACTAAAAACTTTTTGATCAAGATCCACTATAGAAGATCTAGCATCAAGATGAGTTTACAAAATTTATAAGTCTTTGGTGCCCTTGTCTCTTGAGCTATGGATTGCATGCTTCTCTTGGTCCCATATGATTCTTTGGTCTTGTAGACATTATTAGTACCTACTATTGATAGTACTATTGTAATCAATTTTCTTATCTAGTGATCAATCTAAAGTCTAAAATAAATCAATGACAATGAATATTTTTTATGTTAAACAAATAATTTTTTACAAAGTCTATATGCAAGTTTCTTAAGAAATCATATTCAAAAAACCAATTATCAATATTTTGATTGGCTCATATTTTGAGCTCTTATGGACAAAAAATGCAGATGGATTCACATTTTTTGATACATGAGCTTTAGATTTTAGTTGTAAGGTAGACATGCGATAGATACAACTAAATATCCATGTATTTATTGAACTCCACATTTCCATGCAACACTCCTATTCCCACTCATTGCCTATTTTGATAGGGTGCTTTCTTCCTTCATCGTGCATGGTTGTGATGGAAACTAACTTAAGCTATTATTTTATCTCTTTATTTTTTATATTGTTTTACATTTTGGTCGATATTGGATTGGAGAGTTTGATAAAACTCTAAATAGGGTTACAAATATATCTAGGGTTATAGATCTCATTTTCTTGGGGGCAAATTTGGTAGAAGTTAAATTTCTATTTACTAACAAAGATATGAAATTCTGCCAGAGTCTCTCTAAGGTGGTTTAGACGATTTAGGATGGTGAAGCTTGCAACTACTGGCTCAATGCATGGCTCTCTGAATGCATAGTCTTAATATACCTATTAAGACTATTTACTCTAGAAGCAAATAGGAATTGTTATATTACTAAATTTTACACATGAACATGTGTTTTAGGATTTTGACCCTGGGGCATTGCCATGACAGTCCATTAATTTATTGCTTCATATATAGATATCTATTTTTACAAAAATTCCATTCATTGGTAAGCTGAATTTTTTTGTTGCTACCCATTGTTCATATTTTGGAAAGATGATGGTTTTTTTTTTATCAAAAATTTCGGCCGCACTATTTTTACACAATGTCTATTTCTAATATTTTGGTAAGTTTGTTTGTGCTATGTTCACCATTTGAGATTTTAATAAATTAAAATTCTGGGTTGAATAGGAACTAATAAATAAACCGTTGATTTTTCTGAAGGTGGATTGGTGAAGATGTATCATTGTTGATGTGAACCCTAAATTTAATAAAACCCATAGGCTAGATATCTTTTTCCAACCAACTATATTATCAAAGGATACCAAAGAATAAATGCCAAATACTAAATTGTATCTCTCATTATACTCATCTATCCATGTTATTCCTAATAATTTTTTTGTTGAAAGTTCACAGGTTTTGTTGGCTCACAAGTTTAAAGCATTTTAAGATGATTTTTTCTTCTTTTAACCTAATTCTCTTATCTACTAGAAGCTATATGTTTTTTTTTGTTTTATTCTCTTTTTTAGCTTATTTTTGTACACTCTGACTTTCATAAAGTCACATGAAAACACTTAGAATTGTTATTTTTAATAGATAATCAACCTAAGTTTTGTATTCACATAATGCTAATCCAATGAAAATTCAACTATCTAATGCTACATAAGATGTAGGTCCACATGACCCTATAATTCTTTTATTTATAGAATACCTAATACTCGTATTCTACTTTAACATGTAGAAAATATCTTGTTACACACTCTTTCTCAACAATTGGTTCATCAGTTAGATTTGTTGTGAATGAAGGCCAAAGCTGGCTACTTCAAACATGAGGAATTAGTTGGGATTCTAAGAATAAGTTACAAGCCTCATTGTATGTTTACAATATATGGTAGGAACCAAGATTAAATCTATATAAAATAATAATAGAGAATTACATTTACAAATGGAATAGAGGAGCACAAAAAAAAGATGTTAGATTGAATTTATACTGTAAAATATAGGTTATAAAACTATTTCTTCAACCACTAAGGTAACTATCAAATACCCATGAATAACCAAAAACTACCCAAACATAAACATCAATAACCAAAAACTACCAAAACCATAAACTATCACTTTAGATCATTTAAACCTAACAATATTTACCACAATCATAGAGGAGAAATGATCTTGTGCTTAGCAAAGGTCTAAGCATCCAAACCAATAACCACATCAAAGTAGTGAACATCCCCAAGGGACTCTTAATGGCCATTGAGCTGGGAGAATGGAGGCCATCATAGTGAAAATAGATTAGCAAATATTAGCATCTCTTCTAAGGGGGCTACAACTCTCAAGCAATCACCAAGTAGCCCTTATGGCAAAGGAGACAATGTGGTCTACAAGCAAATAGAAGGCAATGAAGTGATCAATTTGTTGTAAAATGTTGCCTCTTCTTTCCCCCTAGATATCTGTTTCACAAATGATATTTGGAAAACAAAATTGCAAGGTCAAGAATTTATGTGGATAGAGAATTTATAAAATCCACATAGCCTCACCTTTGCAAACACAAGCATTGGACACATAAATTGAAACTTAGGCCTTCATCCCATCCCAATTGTCCCAATGATGGTAAATATATATATTTTGTAGTGGCTACATAAATCTAATTCTAACATTTTTTTTACCAACCATACCCACATCTTCTTACAAACAAAGGAAGTGTTTTTTGATATGTATAAATCTTCAATGTTATATCTTATGCTCTATCCTCATAGTTTCATGTACTCCAATGAAATTCTATAATTGGAAACAAAGCTTAGAAGCTTCCATACGCACAAGGCTATGGACACCAATTATGATATAATTCACCATTTTCGTGCATGCTTAATAACTCTAAATATGTGAGAGAAATGATTTAAAGAGTGATTTTCATAGCTTATTAGGTATTGCATTTTGTTGATCATTGATCCATAAATTGGGATAACAATGCCACACTTTAGCCATCAAGTGAATTTAATGAGATGCCACTCTATATTGTTCATTATTTCCATTGTGTCATTTACCCTATGTTTTCAACACTAACACATTAACATAATAACACTAACTACAGAAATAAATTTTTGGATCAAACACCAACACTCATCACAACATTGAACAATATGTTGTTATAGTACACAATATTGACACACACCAACCTTAATTCCTTATGCTTCTTCTGGTTCTACACAATACCTTCAAGTGAAGGTTGTTAGAATGAGTATTATAAGGAACAAAGAACCACTATGATTTTGATAGCCGACTTGAACTATCTATAGTGGAAGAGCCATGAATCCATGGGCCAATACAAGAGCCCACTACATCAATCTCTAACCTTGGAGACAAATTAAGCATATAGTTTCCATTGCCTCAATCATCCTCTTCTTTTCTATTTTCTTCTCCTCATACAAAATAACTAGAGCCTTTTACTCTTGTGTAACCTCAAGCTCCACTAAATTACAAAGTTGCACATCTCAGCTAGGAATTCATGCAAGGTGATATTTAAGGCAATTGATGCCTTCTCTCATCTGCAACCCACAATAAATGCAAGCCACCATTCTTACCTCTATATTTGGTGTCCATGCTTTCAAGAAAGGAGATTTCAATGAGGAGTAGTAGTTAAGTAAATGACCAACAAACAACACACCCCTAGCCTTTCCACTATTTTTCTTACTTTTCATGCCATATCTCTAATGAAAAATTAAAACCCTAGCAAAAGTGAAAAGAAAATAGAAACATTGTAAACCCTAACTCTAAAAAAGGAAATAATGAAAGAATAAATAATAAGACCTTAGATAATTAGAAAGTAAGAAGAATGAAAGGAATAAAAATGAAAATTAGAAAATAAAAACAAAGAGTTACTTACCTTTCAAATGCAGGTCAATAAATTTGCCAAATCAGTACACATCACTTAGAATAAGTTGAAAACGCTTAAAAATCAACAAAATCTTGTCAAAGTGTCATAAGTGCAAAATCATGAAGAAGAAAATACCAAAAGATGAGGGGATTTTGCTAGTTTTCTATCATAGGCTATCTTTTTGTACCACTAGGCAAGTTTTTTGAATGGATTCACTAATATTGGCTAAAATTAGAACAAGTGATGGAATGTCCAAGTGCTTTGACAGTGATATTGGTATCAAATAGGGTTGCCCACTTTCTCAAACTTTGTTCAGGGTATACAGATAAGTTAGAAGAGTGGATAAACAAAGCTAGTGGGTCTAGGGAGTTTAGCTTGCTACATACATAACAAAGTTACTCTTATATGTAGATGGTCACATCTTAATTGCAAAATTAGCTCATAGTCTAAGAGAGAAATTGAGGGATCTAGAACTCTTTTGTTAGGAGGTTGGATGCAAATGAACACTAGCAAAACCAAAGTCATGATATTTTCATTAATGAGGAAAATGAAACAATTTAACTTTCTTTTCAAAGGAAACCTACTAGAAATAGTGGAAGATTACAAGTACCTCGGGCTTTATTTTCACAGCAAGCTAACTTGGGAAACATGTAGAGAAAAAAGAGGTTAAGGGGGTTGGAAAAATTTTATACTCACTGCAAAATAGATGCAGGAGTGCAAAATTATGAGATTGGAAAAATAAGAAAACCCTATTTGGTCTACTTGTCACTCTAACGATTCTTTATGGATGTGAAATTTTGGGCAACATCATGTTTGATCAGAAATAGAGGCAAGTGGAATGAATCTAGAAACATTTAATCATAAGTAGTATCAAAGCTAAGAATTTAGTTTTGTACAAGATTTTATTAGCTGAAATAGGTACTTTCCCTTTGGAAGCATTGATGATAGTCTAGTTATTAAGCTACCTAAAAAAAGTTCAAAATATGGAGAACCACCATTGGCCTAGGATGGTTAGTAAGGAAGAGCTAACCAAAAGAGTACCATCACCTTTTAGAATCCATCAATCATCTATTGTGTCAACCAGAGTGCCATCAAGATCTCGAAGAACCTAGTTCATCAGCAGTGGACCAAAGACATCGAGATCCACATGCATTTTCTTAGGGAGTTGATTCAGGAGCAAGTCATTGATTTGCACTATTTTCCTACAGTAGAGTAGGTTACAAATATCTTCACCAAACCCTTCACTGAGAGCAAGTATGTTTATCTTCGGTCTCTCTTGGGGGTGCGGGACCTTTCTTTTGGGGGGTCACTTAGCCTTTCTTGCTTCATCCTCTCATGGGGGAAGTTTTTTCCCACTAGGTTTTCTCCTTTTCTATTAGAAGGGATCTTTTGTACATGGGTATCTCATCAGGCCTCATTGTTGGGACCCATCAAATTTCATCTTTGTTTACATTTCCCCCTAGGTTGCACTTAAGGTGGGTGTTAGTGTAAAAAGGGTTCTTTAACTTACTAGTTCTTTCCTAGCTAATTCTTCACTTTAGCTCTCTTCACTAGCTTAAGTTTACTTAGGGACCTTGTCACTTTATCCCACATTGGTAGTGTTTCTAGTCTCTTGGGTGGTAAATCCTATATATACTCACCCATCACTGTCATATGAGCATCTCATTTTCATTGTATGCTTTGTATTCTCTTTGAGTAGACTACAATTTATTCTTGCTCATTTTTGATTTCAAGTTTTTCTTTCCTTCATTCATTTGCATTCTTGGGTATATTTTTAGCCAAATCTTACAAATATCATTCACTTCAATGGTCAAATAGTTAATAGTAATTTCACACCTCATTCACAACAAAAAGTGGTAAATATTTATCTTATTTTTTATTGGCCAAAATTAACTTTTTATTGTTGAAGTGGATAATATTTAAGAATAGCCCTCCCTTGGTGGCCACATTCGCCGAGTAATGCATATACAAAATATGTAGAAGATTTGAGACGTTGAAGAAATTTCCAGTTAGATAGTCACTTTTGGACAACCTCTCTTCATATACATCTAACACTTTTCTTGGCTTATCACAAGAATGATGGTATAAGGTAGATTGAATGACTACGATTCCACTTGAGACCGCGGCTCCACCATAGCTTGCTCGAGCAAAGTTTTCCCCTACCCTACACCTCGTATTTCTCTAACAAATATTTTATGATGGTCCTCGGCCCACAAATAAAAAAACTAACAAACCCCTCAAATTGAATAAAAATACACGCGCCATGCAGATAAAATTATACAAAATAGTAGAACAGAGATGGATTTCTACTGGACAATGTTAAATCATCGTCTCAAATGTCAAGAACTTGTCCAAATGGCTACAACAAGCCATCAAATGGTAAGCAATAAAAATGTATGAAAGAGAGAAAGGGAGCGTGTTTGTATTAGTTTTCTTATATCGATAGTAAGGGAGGTTGTTTGTAAATGCCCATATAGAAATCCATTGTTATCAACTCATAATCGATCTGTTTCTCGTGAAAATAAGCCATGTGATGTTGGTGGTGAAGGTTGAGTAGAGATTGCTATGTGGTTGGATGGTTGCCATTGCAATTTGGGATCTGGCCAAGAAATATAATGTCTAAAAAATGGGGCAGACCGCAAAATCTTTTCCAGCGCATCTTCTACTCTACACCTCTGAAATATTTGTGGGGTCATGTGTTAAAAGACTCTATTTTGAAGAAGCTACTAGAGGATGCATTGATCCCAATTTATTTGCCACATTACTACTGTCCACACTTACACAATATCATCTTAATATATGATGTGCCAAAAATATAAAAATATATTATATTATAATATAGAGTTTATATATGAGAAATATATCATATATTTAATAATAAATATATAAATTTATTATATAACAAATATATAATAATTACTAGAAATCTTACAATATATCTAATATAGATATACAATTTTAAAATACAATATTCTATTAAATATATATTTAATAATTTAAGAATATGATAATTAATAATAATTATAATAATATAAATTTAATATATAAAATAGATGTACAATCATTAACAAATGATTCACCTTAACATGTAAATCCCTTATGTCAACTATCCATATTTTTTGTTCCATGTGACAAAGACACTTGATCAATATGTTTGTTGTGTGATAGAGAAAACACACACACACCACCACCACACCACACTATTTTAGCTCTAATGTCAACTATCAATATATGTTGTTCTGTGTGACAAAGACACACACACACACACACTATTTATGGACATGAGTGAGGATACATTGTACCTTTTAATTCATTGTTCATCTAGGCCAATTGACCTTAAGCATGACACTTAATATAAGAATAAATATTTTCCTAATATAATATTATAAAATATATTATATTTATATATTTAGAATATATTATTATATTATATAATTGACTATTTAGATTAAATATATTATATATTTAGTATAATTATATTTATTATTATATGCTATATTTTATATAATGTAAATGACTAAATTCATTTCTAATATAATATTATACCATAATACTTATTATTTATATATTTGTTATTAAATTATAAATTTATGTTATATATATTAAATTTATATTATAGTCTATATAATATACATTATTAAATATAATATTATTTAAATTAACCTATAAGAAATCTAGCAACTTAATTTATAAATTTATTTTATATAATATAATTTATATTATAGTTATATTATACTCTATATCATATAATATAATATAATATACCTTATTAAATATAAATGTAAAATATAATATTATTTAAATTAACCTATAGGAAATCTAACAACTTAGAGAGAGAGAGAGAGAGAGAGAGAGAGAGAGAGAGAGAGAGAGAGAGAGAGAGAGAGAGAGAGAGAGAGAGAGAGAGAGAGAGAGAGAGAGAGAGAGAGAGAGAGAGAGAGAGAGAGATTTTCAATCAACCATTTTGTGCAACAATGGAAAGATGACATGTGTCCATTGGGAGCTATGGTCAGGGCAACACATGTTTTGCTTAAGGAACTAATAATTCACCTTTAAGACCTCTTAGATGTACTCATTACAAACACCACTAACTCACTATTTACCTAGATGATGAAAGACATCTAATTGTGATATCTAGAACTTGGGATTGATATTGTTAGAATACTATGTGAGAGATCTCCTATTTCTAGCAATCAAAGAGTAGATGTAGTGCATCTATAGAGTTCTAAAGTTTTATCAAATGTTATCCTCAATATGATGCATTCAAGAGATTGATGACCTTGCACCTCCTCAACCATCCATTCCTTAACAAAAATTCACAATTTCAGAAGCCCTACAATCTAACAATGCCCTTCCAGTTCCTCATCATCTAAAAAATGTAAGAAATTTGTATATTTTTTGGGGAAAGTGGATTGATTTATCCCTACAAGTTAAATCATCCCAATAAGTTGTAGTGGGCATTTCCAAATTCCTCTTAAAATGGCATGGGCCTTAATATCTATAAATCACAAGGTTTGTCAATTGAAGGAGTAACAATCAAAATCAACAATATTGATTGCCAAGGACTCACATCCATAGCAATATCAAGAGTACCTTGGCTTGTACGTCTTTGTATATGCCACACCTTCACATACCAAAGATATGCATGTATGTAGGATAGTCCATATGTTGGACTAAGAAAGAAATAAAGAGGACTACTCAAGGGCATTGTCAAATGGAAATAAATAACAAAAGAAAACATAATCTTAAAATATTATATAGCCATCCATTTCAAACAAAGGTCTATAATTTCGTTAAATTGAAGAATTTTTTTAATATAGATCCAAATGTTTCATTTCACTCTACTTATATTGCAATCTATGTATATTCAACATTGCTAATTCATGCAAGATAGGAGCAACAACTAATGTTATTTAATTTTCTATATTATTATTCCAAGTTTAGCTATCACAATAACTAATTTTGTAAGCAGTTAATTTGTATATTTTTTGTGGTCAAGTTACTCCATGATCTAAAACATTGTATTCCTATAATGATGTGAAATTGCTTTTCTTTACAGGGCTTTGAAATTGAATCATTTTCATTGCTGTCAATTGCCAAACTAGATTATGGAACACATGAAGATACAAACTAATGCTCAATTTCAACTGTCTCCTAAAATTTTTATTAAAAAAGTGTTGTTTTTCAAATCCTTATTTCTCTTGTAACAAGCTTCACAATCTCTACAAATGAATCAATTCTCTTACTATTGTTTAATAAAAGATACTATTTAACATAGATGTATGTAATTAATATAATCATTTTAAATAATACTACTATTTGAACTTAATTTTTAGGTCATACATGTTTACCTCATTCATATGGCTTCCAAGATTATTGAATGTCTATCACTTTTGTTTATCATTATGACCTCTAATATTTAGCATCTAAAGGCTTGCAAATCATTGTTGTTTGCATTTTTAGCATCTACTCAAAAATGCTTCCTACAAGTTAAATAAGGATTTGTACACCTCCCAATGCACCCACATTCCTCATGAAAGCAAATATACTGCTAAATTTTCTTTAGTCAATTTATGCTTGTAAATGGTCACTTTTCCTCTACATTAGAATAATTTAAGTTTCTTTTATGGAATTCTATATTTAGTCTTTCAAAAAATGTGTGAAAATCATCAAGAAAATTTTTAGGAGATTTTTTAAGGGGAAAACAAAAAAATTCACTTACTACAAATAAATTCCTCCTAGATAGCCTTATTTGTAACTATCTCAATTTTGTGACCACAAGTACCTTTTTATTTTTTAATGATTTTTTTTTGGTTTTTGGGTGTAAGTTGGAGGTTTCCAGTTCAAAAGTCCAAAATATCA
The DNA here is from genome assembly GCA_027924645.1 of Cunninghamia lanceolata. Taxonomy (NCBI): domain Eukaryota; kingdom Viridiplantae; phylum Streptophyta; class Pinopsida; order Cupressales; family Cupressaceae; genus Cunninghamia; species Cunninghamia lanceolata. The sequence goes on from BSBN01000942.1 coordinate 4,951,762, forward strand.
ATACTTTAGTACTACATTCGTATGTGGTAATTGTGTTTGCAAAAATAAAAATAATAAATTTAAAGTTGCTACCTATCTATGAAGACATAGGTTGGACACAAAATGTCACTTGCTTAATAGCCTCACAATTGACCTCATGTATTGCCCCATTATATGTTAAAAAACATGATGAACTCAACAAATACAATCATCATTGACATACCCATTGCACACCAAGATGTGATTGATAGTTAATAAATTTTGAACTCTTTTGTCAAACATATTGTATGGGATGATGCAATGCACTCCAAGCCTTGTTTACTACACTCCAAGATATCTTGGAATACACTTCAAACTCATTGGAACGAATCTGCACCTTACACATTTGGGAATTTGAGCTCCTTTAGTGAATGCCATAATTTGCAAGATTCTATCTTTCACCTACCAACACAAAATATATGTGTATCACAATAGTCAGTGATTTAAATCTGTCAAAAATGAGATTTGGGCACATTAAGGAGGTATGGGAACAATGTGGTCTATTCAATCATTTAATTTGAAGACGACACTAGTGTCGACAAGACATTACATAGAATACAATGCTCACACCATTTAGAAGATTATAAATGACTAGACACTAGGATTTTAGGGGTGCTAGGAGTTGGAATGTTGGTTGGGTTTTAGATGCCAGTATACACCATTTTGTGGGGGTCATTAATGAATTTTGGAGAGAGTTTTTTGCAAGATGGTATGGCAAATGTGAGGCTCCTACAAATTTCCACACAACACATATTCAACTCCCTTCTTGGTGTTCCTACCCATAGGAACTGCCAAAGAACCATGCAACATTTTATGCCTTGTTGGAAGCTGCAAGTGGATGGGAAATTTGTCTTATTTACATGGATTCAACCTATTTTTGGTGTTGTACATGTTGGGATATTGTGTGATACAATTTTTTGGTTGATTGAGAGTGGTATTGAAAACTAAGAGATTTGTGTGTTGCTGGTTTGTTTTTGACCATTGATAGCATTTGGAAAGTGAGTTCTAACATTGCTGATTGTGGTCTTTGTGTGGAAGGACTGTCATTTTCAAAAATTTATGTGTCTATATTTGAGTGCTTGAGGTAATAAGTTTGCCTTTTTTCAATAAATTGAATATTAAAAAGGAACGAGAGATGATATCTTTGTCTATGGCATTAGAATTGGCATGAATCTCATATAAATCATTTAGGATGTACAAGATTGTTGTAGTATGTATTTGGGATGCCATAAGAAGGAATCTATATTGATGTATTCACAAACATTTTCTTACTTACAATTTGTGCTTAGTTGTTTTGTTTTAAAACCATAATGGTCATATATATGAACTACACTTACCTATACCATGATATTGAAAACTTATGCTAAAATCCTTATGTAACATAAAGGAAATTTAGATGTGCTTCCATCCTTAATTCTTGTGAATACTTGAATGTGTTGTGATGAACTTGATATTAGACTTAAATGCATTTCTTTGAACTGTTATGTGAATTAGAATTGTGTTTGAGATGGACATACCCATCCAGTGTTAACACAATATTATATTAGTAGGAGTCTAGATTAAGAGAAATAAGGAAGGATAGATGCATTCTCAAATCATTTGTGCATCCATCTACTTGTAAAAGATGACTCTTATTTAAAAAGAACAATATTATGGGTAACCTTTTCTAAAAGAGATGATAAGTTTGAGGGATGTAGCTCAAAAAAGCAAGAGTGCTTGTTGAGGTTTATATTTCCTTCAAATGACATTACTTGAGGGGATTTGTGATGATGAATGGTGAAGTGTTGTGGATAGTATAGTTAACCTATGATTGTGAAAAAGAATTGATAAGAATAAAGAACATGGAAACCAAAGTCATATGAAGTGATGGATCCATGTAAGTTGGTCTTGTGATTCTATGACCTAGTAATTCTTGTTTTTTGTTACTTCTAGAATCTCAAACATTGTAGTGTCTCCTATATGCTAGAAAAATTAGGTGAAAATATAACATTCTTACATTGTAGAGAAAACATAGAGGCAAGAAGAAACATTATCAAACATGTAATAAATATTTATTCTTAGAGATGAAAGAGTAATTGACGTTGAACATTAACCTCTTGTTTGATTTTTTTATTAACCACATATTTCATAGGGGTGGGTAAAAGCATTTGGTGCTCTATTCAAAATAGGATAAATGTTGTTAAACAAAATGGGAAAAGGGACGTGACTGAGTAGAGAATAACATGCTCACAAGGGAGTAACTTTTACTACTTTAATACTTCTAAGCCCAATCTAAACAAGAAAGGAAACTTTAGGGTAAGTGCATAGAAATGGGGGACATAAAGGGGGTCAAAAGTGGCCACATTTTATTTGAAATCAGCTAAAGTTGAACTTGGTCAAGTAATTCAAGATGTGTACACTCAAAATTTGAAGATATGATAAGAATATAAATTATATTACTCTGAATCTAGTTTCTAAACTACCAAATATTTGTAAAAATGGTTAAGGTTAAGGGGTGAAATGCATTTTTGTGTGCACTCAACATTTTTAACATGTAGGAATGTTTAAACATGTATGCATTTTTATCACTAAAATATAGCATAGTATTTGTTGTGCACCCCCTATCTTTTTGCTACATTAGGTATTTTTTAAAATTAGTTCTAGTGGAAATATAGCCAAGAGCAAGTACTACAAGTTGTATATTTTTTAGTGAATAATTTTATTTTTGTGATTTTTTGAAGTGGATGCATCCTAAACATTACATCACTAAGAGTGCACATCATATAACTTGCACAAAACTAATTGAAAATGTAATTTTTGTAATGTGTATAGAATGAAATGTAGAAGAATCCTATATATGTTTTTTAAATTTGGATAAGCTGGTCAAAATTTATAAGAAAAAATCAATACCTATGTACTAGAGGAATATGAAGAAACTCTTCAAAGAAAATAAAAATTTAAATACATTAACTTATTCAAAATATTAAAAAATTGTATGCATAGAAATCTAAAATGCAGCTCTTTATTTTGATGGTGATTTTGAAAATTTTATTGAAAAACATGTAAGCCTAATGAGGTTGAAATTTGAATTCAAGATGTTTTATGTTAGAAACATGAATTTAGGAGCCACAAGAGATGTCCAACCCAAGCCTAAATAGGTGGGATCATAAAAAAATTGAATGAACAAGGAATTAAAAATGCATACATGTTTAAACATGTATGTATTGTGTTTTGCATAGCATGAATGTGTTTTGCTAAAAATATCAAGGTTGGCCACTAAATTGTCCCTCATTTCTATGCACTTACCATTTAATACTCTATAAAGAAATCAATGGATGCTTGTAATTGATGTTGGGAAATCAGGCTAGTTAATAGGTTCAAGACATGTAGATTCTATAGTCTTATAAATCATGTGATATAGTAATAAGAATTTAAATTTTTAAGGACTTAAAGTCCCGAATGTTTTAGTTCAAATGGACCCAAGATGATATAACATGAATGAAAGATCAAGGGGAAATCATTGTTAGTAATGCATAATTGTATGAGTTAGGCTAATGATGTATGGTTGAATTAGTAAGATATGTGAAAATTTATTAATATGTATGATCATAATTATTAATAAGGATAAAATGAATTGTAGTTAAAATGATTAGGCCAATAGATTAGAATGAGTTGGTATTGGTAAAGAAGTTGTCTCTTGATTAATATGATGTATGCATTCCATTTCACCCAATAAGAGGTATGAGTGATAGGCATGTATACCTACCATAATATGAATATGTGTGTGAGTCAAGTATAAGGTGATCTCGCTATCTTATCTTATCTTATTGGATTATGTGGGGTTTCCAATGATCGAAAAGAGTTATTACTGTTTTATGAATGATTGGGTATAGATTTTAGATTGCACATGCAAACCCTCTATGGTCCTCTTATTTGTTAAAATGGATGAATGGGATATCTCCAATTATTTTCTTGTTTGACCTTTGTTCAGTCAGAAACTCACTATCTTATCTTAGCTTATTAGACTATGTGGGGTTTCCAATGATAGAAAAGAGTTATTATTGTTTTATGAATGATTGGTTATAGATTTTGGATTGCACATGTGAACTCTCTATGGTCCTCTTATTTGTTAAAATGGATGAATGTGATATCTCCAATTCTTTTCTTGTTTGACCTTTGTTCAGTCAGAAACTCACTATCTTCTCTTAGCTTATTAGACTATGTGGGGTTTCCAATGATAGAAAAGAGTTATTATTGTTTTATGAATGATTGGGTATAGGTTTTGGATTGCACATGTGAACACTCTATGGTCCTCTTATTTGTTAAAATGGATGACTGGGATATCTCCAATTCTTTTTTTGTTTGACTTTTGTTCAGTCAAAAATTCTAGTCGTTCCCATACATAGTAAGATTTGATGTTTTTCTTGGGATGTTAACTTGAATAGTCCTATGAATGTATAGTCTTTATGATACATGAAATGATTATGTGAGTTACCTTCTTGTATAATTGTAAGTGAATTAAGTGGATGGTCCTTGAGATTATTTACTTTATAACTTTGTATTGTCTTATGAATGCGTGACTAGTTGGAAGCCAACTCATGTGGGCTTAATGCATTTCTTGTGTGTTGCTAAACTATCTCCCAAAACCTATAGGACCATGGCCATAGGTTAAGGAATCACCCTATGTGATGATGTATCAAGATATAAAAATCCAAAGTGTGAACTCGTAGGATAGTATGTGTTAGATCTATTTTCATATAGCTTCTAAATACCAGAATGCTAAAACTAAGGTAGATACATGAGCCAACTTCCATGGCATCATGACCAAGATTGAGTTAGAGACACTATGAGGGCATAGGTAGAGGAAAATTGTTCTCTTAAAGAATATCTTGTCCTGATCATCCCTAGGTGATCATTGAAACTATAAAACCTATGACCTACTCACAAATAAGCTTATCGTTGCACTCTAGTGTGATAGAAGTCAAGAACATGCTTTTCCAAAAGAATAATCAAATGTATCATAAGGTTAGATAATTTTCACCAATAACATGTAGGTGATAGATGCTATGAGATACATGTTTTTATACCTGGTTTAGATAGGTTTTTGCCACTATCATACATGTGATAGATGGCATGATAGATGGCATGATATACTTATCTAAGGATTTAGTATAGGCATTGGTCTATTAGAAGAAATGTGTGTGCTGCCAATGTTGTGTTTTACTTGATGTATGATTTTCAATGCTCTAATTGTTAAACTTGTCTAGGTGATTGATAGCACAAACACTAGTCTTAGGTGAAGTAAAACCATAAGACACCCTAATTATGTTTATCTAGCTAAAAGATAAATCTATTTATTGAAAGGAAGAAAGGTACATGTGATAGATTCCTACGTCGAACTAATGAGGGGAGAGTTATGCAAATTTTTAATCTTTACAGTAACATAGAAGAAGATACACAACATAAATTAAATTACCAATACCATAACAAAAGTGGTTATGTAATACAATTACAGAGCCAAGCTTTTCCAGGAGTTCACCAACATGTAGTGTCTGGAGTAATTTCAGCAACATAACAACACCTGCAAATCAACTATGCAAACTCCATTCCAAGCATATATATATATATATATATATATATATATATATATATATATATATATATATATATATATATATATATATATATATATATATAATTCATAAGGAAAATTTGGGAAGCTTCTAGAGAAAGGCACCTACAAGGTGAAGATGCCCAAAATCCATGCCCCCCTATGCTCAGTGACACATGGAGCATCTTCACTTACACCATTGACAACTGTCATAACATGCAAGATTCACCTTCCCTAATATGGGTGCTCCATCCAAGAGTAGGCAATGATACATGCTCTTACACATCTTACAACTGTCCTAGAATATGTCATAACTAAAAACACTTACATCTGTAAGAGAATCTATCATAATTGACTAATAATAGCTGATTCCCTTACAACTTGTCATATACCAACTTGGGTGCCTAGCATGCCCTATTATAGCAGTCAAAGATGCTTTATGATGTGCATCATAACACCTATCATAAGTCCCTCTATTTCTGGCTCTTACAATGTCATAGACTCTGTCATACTCTTACGTGTCATAAACCATCATAAACCTCTTACAACACAAGAGAGATGCTGACACATGGCAAAATATTCCTACCACAAAATGGGATGCCTACTTACTCATATGAGGACAAATGTCATCTAGACACCTTCCATGTAGGATGACACATCACCATACAAACTCCCTTAGAGTGGCATAATAAAATATACATGAATAATTACAAATGTACAAGTAAATAATAACAATTAAATAAATAACAATGCTAGGAATTTGCAAAGGTTGATACATCTTAATTCCCAACATTCTCCCACTTGTCGAACACCTTTCGAGAGCCAATAGAATGAAAGTATTTAACTGCTAGGGGCCGAGAGGTCCATAGACTTTGAACACCATCTGAACTTCTCCATGCTCACAACCTTTGTCAAGGAATTTGCAACATTTGTCAAAGTGTTAATTTTCTCTAAATTTACCTTCCCACCCTCTACCATGTCGTGAAAAAAATGGTACTGGACATAAATGTGCTTTATCCTCGCATGGAAAGTAGGATTCTTTGCCAAACATATGACACTTTGACTGTCACAACAAATAGTGATCATCCTTGTGTCAAAACCAATGTTAGAACACAATCTCTTAAGCCAAATGGCTTTCCTAAAAGCATGAGTTGCTGCCATGTACTCTCCTTCTGTAGTGGACAAAGTGATAATAGCTTGCCACTTACTCATCTAGCTAATTGCACCACCGAACATAGTAAAGACATAACCACTGGTGGATCTTCTACTGTCAATATCTCCAGCCCACTTTGAATCCACAAATCCATGAATACTCACATAATGTTGAGGTCTTGTAGGATAACCATGATAACATAGGGAATACTCAGATTTACCCCAAAATATCTAAACACTCTCTTCACTGCATCTTAATGTATCCATCCAGGATTAGCCATAAATCAAATAAGGACTCCCATTGCTTGGGCAATGTCTGGTCTTGTACAGACCTTAACATACATCAAACTCTTGACAACACTAGCATAAGGAACTATCCTCATGTCCTCCACTTTAGTAGGAGATTTTGGACAATCCAAAATAGATAACTTCATCCCCAACATCAGAGGAATAGTCAATGGTCTACAAGCTGCCATGTTGAGTCTCTCCAACACAAAATTCACATACTTACTCTGGTTCAACCAAAGTTTTCTGTTTACCTTGTCTCTTTTGATTTCCATTCCTAGAATCTATCGAGCTACCTCTAGATCTTTCATCTTAATCTGTGTTGAAAGCTGAGACATCAAATCAGAAATCAAGTTCTTACCATTCCCAAAAAACAACATATTGTCAACATATAATGAAATAATGAGAATGTGATCATTATCCATTTTATATTAAACATAATGATCTGATTTTGATCTCAGAAATCCCAAACTCAACACAAAGGCATCAAACTTCTGGGACCACATCCCAGGAGACTTTTTCAACTTGTAAAACAAATTTTCTTTACCTTCAACAATGTAGTTCTCAGGCTGTGACATATAAATCTCCTCCTCCAAATCACCATGAAGGAAAGTTGTCTTCACATGGACATCTATTCAACTTCAAGATCATACACTGCTGCAAGAGATAACAAGAATTTGATGGATGTTAACTATGCAATGGGAGAGAAAATATCACCATAACCTATTCCCTCAATATGGGAATATTCCTTTGCAACCAATCTAGCCTTATACTTCTCAACACTACCATCTGAACCAAATTTCTTTTTGAACACCCATTTGCATCCAATAGGTTTTTGTCCTTCAAGTAAAGGCACCAGGTCCCAAGTATTATTCTTATTCAAAGTACCCATCTATTCTTCCATGGCCTCTTTCCAAGAACTTGCATCTTTCATTATCCATAGCCTCTTTCATAGTTCTAGGCTCATCAATGTTAGAAATCAAGACAAAAATACAACTAGAATCAAGCAATGAATAACCAAACCTCTTAGGTTGCATTCTATTCCATGTAGACCTCCTAAAAGTCTAAGGTTGAGGTTCTTCTTCTTCTTTTGAGCTTTTAGAGCTGCTAGAGCTCTCCTCATCACCAGGTCCAATAGAATCTTTTGGTTCAATCTTCTCAGGGGTAGGAGAAAACTGAACCACATCATCTTTCTTTTCTTTCTCTTCTGGCTGCAAAACAATACGAGAAATTTTCACTTCTCTAAAGATAACACTTCTTCTATACAAGACTTTTTTGGCCACAATATCCCAAAGCTTGTATCCTTTCACACCAACACCATAGCCAATGAGGATACACTTAACCACCTTGTTCTCCAATTTTAACCTCTTCTCCTTAGGCACATGTGCATATGCCTTGCAACTAAATACTCGAAGATGTCTCAATGAAGGATTTTTACTAGACCACACCTCCATGGGCGTCTTCTCAACAAGTGCTAAAGTAGGAGGGGTAAGTTCAAGAAGATGAGTTCACTTTTTGGCCAAAAAGTGGAAGTGTTTTTCCTGTTTTTCAAATTTTGTCGTACTTGGAGTGAAAATTTGAAGCACTTGTACATAAAATATTAAGATGATGTAAAAATAAGAAATGTAGGATTTTGTTTCTAGTTTTCAAATATATAATTTTTTCTAATACCCAGATGATGCAAGTTAGTTTTTTATTGGATGTACAAAAAATGGCTTTTTAAAAGTCCCTTGTTTTTTACAAAAGCATGCATGTGTACGGCCAACATAATTTGACCTAAATTAATGTATTTTCATAATTACTTTTGTGGAAAGATTCTCAGGATGTTGAATTTTGGTCAGGATATTTTTTTGTAATTTTTTGATAAATATTTTTTTAATTAATTTTTTAATGGCCATAATTAGTGTTTTTTAAAACCCCTCATGTACAACCAACATAATTTGAGCTAAACTAATCAATTCACTAAATTTTTTTTCATCATGTAGAGAATGATGTCTAGTTTGGTCAGACATAATTTTTTTTTCAAGAAACTTTCAAAATCAAAAGTTATTAAAAAAATAGTAACTTGTGTTATTTCAAGTTTATGAGCTAGTTTGTTTGGAAAATAAATAATAAATAGAAAATTATGTTCAATAGAAAAAAAAATTACATATTTAAAAACTAGACTTTGAGATCTATAATGGGTTTTAATTTCGTTAAAATATTCTGAAAAAAAAGTCATCAGCCATAGTGATGAAACTAGTTTTTTTTCTTGCTGTTTTCATGGTCTCCTAGTTGCAGGTCCAAAGCTAAGGTTTGGGTTTCCAAGCCTAAAACCAATGCAAATTAGCGGGTTTGAAATTTCAAATTTTTAGAAACAGGTACCTATTATAAACAGGTGCCCGTTATAAACAGGTGCCCGTTATAAACAGGTACCCGTTTTAAAAATAACGGGTACCCATTTCTAAAAAATAAAAAAATTAGCAATAGGCATGTTAAAAAAAAAAATATTGAAAATGGGTACCCGTTTTCAAATAGTTTTTTTTTTGTTTTTATATGCATATGGCTATTTTTTTGAAAACATGTACCCGTTATAAAATGGGTACTCGTTTTGCTTCGGGTGCCTGATCCTAAACGAGTACCCATTTTTTTCAAAATGGGTACCCATTTCAAGCGGCATTTTTCATCCGTAGGAGACTTCCACGAAATGTATACTCATCTTTGTGCTTTCACTCGGAGACCTATTAATCAAGTAGCAGGTAGTGACTACAACTTCAACCCAAAACTTATATTCGAGGCTAGCTCCACTACGAATACTCCTAGCCCTCTCCATCAATGTCTTGTTCATCCTCTCTGCAACTCCATTTTGTTGAGGGGTGTATGGAGTTGTCTTATGTCTTTCAATCCCATGTTCTTTATAGAACTTCTCAAAATCTACTAAATAAAACTCACCACTGTTGTCAGTTTTCAAACACTTAATCATTTTACCAGTCCGATTCTCTACAAAAGCTTTTAAAAACTCTTTGAAGTGACTAAAAACTTTAGATTTGCTTCTAAGGAAATAAACCCATGTCCTACTATAATCATCAATGAATGATACAAAATATACAGATTTAGAAATTGAAGGAACATTCACAAGACCAAACATATCAGAATGAATCATATCCAACACCTCAGAAGATTTATGAGAACTAGAGTAAAACTAAACATGGTTTTTTTTCCATATATCCAATGTTCATAAAAATTGAACTCAAGATTATAGTCATTTAACCCTTTGATGAGATTCTTATTTTTTAAGGCTCTAAGACCCTTCTCACCAATGTGACCAGGTCTCTCATGCCACAACATTATCTTCTTAGTAGGAAGTCTCATCTCCAAAGCATGACCATTAGATGTAGATGCAACACACTTCTTCGCTGCTAGTTCCACTAGTGAGGATGAAGAATTTGAAGCTCTCTTCTTCAAAGTAGAAGAACTATTGCATTGAATAGTGCATGCATCCAACTAAAATAGAGTTCCTCTCCAAACACACTTAGCAAGCACCATATCTCCTCTAGTCATCTTGCATCCTCCACTCGAGAAGACAACCTGTACACCCACATAATTCAATTTACTTACAGAAAGAAGGTTCCATGCCAAACCAGGGATATCTAGAATGCGATTGGTCCCCTTCACTCATCCATCAAGGAATCAGATCAAGACTCTTGCATGGCCAACAATCTTCAGGTGAGAGTCATCACCTAGGTACACCTTCCCACCATCACACTCTTCATAATTTATGAACCAACCCTAATGTGAGGTCATGTGGAAAGAAGTATCAGAATCTATCAACCACACATATTTCGATGCATGGGTGGCCAAGGTAGCAAAAAAAGCACCGCCACCATCTTGGGACTTGTCAGAATTTGAATTAGAGTTCTTTTTCTTTTTCTTGTACTCCTTGTACTCCTTTCGAAAGTGTCTCAATTTGTCATAGTTCTAACACAATGCCTTGGACTTTCCAGGAGACTTAGATCTCACATAGGATTTGGATCTTCCTTTATCATCTTTCTTGTCCTTCTTCTTCCCTTTTTCTTTGGGTCTACCATGAACTACAAGAGCCTCCTTAATCATTTCTAAAGTTTTTCTTTGGATCTCTTCAAAAAGTAACGATGCAACCATCTCATCCATCTTGAACTTGGTGGTGGCACTTCCAATGGCCATCACAAGATGGTCCCACAAGTTTGGAAAATAACAAAGAAAGGTAATACATCGATCCTCCTCCTCCATCTTCACACTAATGGAGTTCAACTAAGCAACTAGCATGTTAAAGGAACTCAAATGATCTGCAATAGATCCTCCATCTTCCATCTTCAAAGAAAATAACTTCTTTCTTAGGAATAACTTGTTTACTAGAGACTTGGCTTGATAAATTTCTCCAAGCTTCTTCCATAGACTTGCAATCGTAGCCTCTTCATGAACATTCAACAAGACTGAGTCAGCTAGACAAAGTCTCACAAGAGCCTTGGCTTTTCGACCTTTGAGATCCCAGTCTTCTTGAGACATTGTCATTGGTTTTGTACTATATATGGCTTCCCATAAATCCTGATCTACAAGCATGTTCTCTATTTTGAGTTTCAACAACTCAAAATTACTATCATTAAACTTCTCCATCTCTATTCTTCTAGATGTGCTTGCCATCTCCTTCCTACAACAAGATCACAAAATACTCTGTGCAAACTTCCACTCAATCGTAAATCAGTACAAAAAACCATTTACACAACAACTAGGACCAAAAGCTAGCCAAGCTCTGATAGCAACTGAAAGGAAGCAAGGTAAACATAATAGCTTCGTACACCAAACTAATGAGGGGAGAGTTACATGCAAATTTTTAATCTTTATAGTAATATAGAAGAATATACACAACATAAATTAAATCAACAATACCATAACACAAGATGTACGTGGGAAAACCTTTTCAATTAAAAAACCCCACACTCCAAAGCACAACCCTATGTATTATTCAGTAAACAAAAGTGGTTATGATACAATTACAGAGCCAAGCTCTTCTAGGAGTTCACCAACACACAGTATCTAGAGTAATTCCGACAACATAATAACACCTGCAAATCAACTATGCACACTCCACTCCAAGCACCTATATATATAGCATTCATAAGGAAAATTATGGAAGCTTCTAGAGGAAGGCACCTACAAGGTCAAGATGCCCAAAATCCATGCCCCCTATGCTTAGTGACACATGGAGCATCTTCACTTACACCTCTAACAATTGTCATAACATGCAAGATTGACCTTCATTAATATGGGCGCTCCATCCAAGAATAAGCAATGAGAAATACTCTTACACATCTTATAGCGGTCATAAAATTTGTTGTAACTAACAACACTTACAACTGTAAGAGAATCTGTCATAACTGACTAATAATAGACGATTCCCTTACAACTTGTCATATACCAACTTTGGTACCTAACACATGCCCTATTATAGCAGTTAAAGATGCTTTATTGCATGTGTTATAACATGTCATAAATTCCTCTATTTATATATCTTACAATGTTATAGAATTTGTCATACTCTTACGCGTCATAAATTGTCATAAACCTCTTACAACACAAGAGAGATGTCGACACACAAAAATATTCCTACCACAAAATGGGATGCCTACTTCCTCATATGAAGACAAATGTCATCTAGACACCTTCCATGTAGGATGACACATCACTGTGCCAACTCCCACAAAGTGGCATAAGAAAATATACATGAATAATTACAAATGTAGGCAAATAATAACAATTAAATAAATAACAATGCTAGGAATTTGCAAAGGTTGAGACACCTTAATTCCCAACATTTATCAAAATTTAATCTTATATAAGTGTAGTCTATTTGGCTTTCACTAGTAGCGTGTAGGTGATAGATGCTAAGAGCTAATCATTGTATCCTAGGATTTAGTTAACTTTCATTAGTAGCACATAGGTGATAGGTGCCAAGAACTACCCACAATATGGTAGGGCTTAGCTATTTTTCACCAATAACATGTAGATGATGGATGCCATAAGCTATCCCATACTAAGTTGGATTGAATTTCATCAGTAGCATGTAGGTGATAGATGTGAGGATGCACCAATACAAAAAGGTTTAGCGAGCTATGAAATCTCTTTAATAGTTGCATGTGTTATGTGTTGTTACACTTATGCCCTTACCAATTTGATGACAATGAGTAGTATGAGATGCTTGTCTTGTCATCATAACTAGCTTGTCTCATCATCATAGCTAACTGTGAAACAAGATAAAGATGGAGTAATGGTGTAGTATGAAATGTACTAGTTTTCCTTTTCCTTAATGTCACCTTACTTTAAGAGAGATTACATGTTAGTGAACCGATAAATGGGAAGATGCATGTGGTAGGGTTGCATCCACTTCCTATTGCAATTTGGTCACTATGTGTATATGTGATGAATGTATGAGTTAGTCACTATGTGGGTTTGTGTTCATACATTATTTTTGACATCGTACTAACATTTGTCTGGGATATACTTGTTATCTTACTCTTGTACATGGTTTATACTATAGGTATAAACTCAATTAATGGTTATGATTCAAAAAAGAGGTTAGATATCTCATCTTGATTATGAGGATGAAGTCATTCTATTAATGTGTGTGCGAACTACATAGCTTTTAATTCCCTTAATGGGATACATAGGTAGGACCAAAGAATTAGTTCCTCAAGGAATAGGTCTAGGTCTAGGGATATGTCATGATATAGAGATCTTACCTTATATAGTGCAAGAATATGGGATTGCATGCCATAGAGTTGCTACCATCACCTTTGTTTGGTAAGGTTATTGTTATCACTTGGAATTGCACCTGTATGCAAGGCTAGTAAAGTTCTACAATTCCGTGTAACATGGGACTAATTTCAGGTTGTGGGTGCCCTATAATGAAATTAGACCTCTAGATTGTGGGCTGGATCCCTTCAAATATTCTATTGGAATGCATTTTTTTTTTGTTTTGGAAAAAGGAAGAAAGAAACTATATGAAATGCAAATAATAAAATTCGGTGATGCACCTAATTTGAATAAAAATATGCAATGTGGTCCACAATATTACTCAGAAGTATGACTTTCACACAATCCAATCTTGGCATAAATATCACAAAAGTGATTCTAAGGGAGGCTTGAAAATAGGCTTTCTATGAAGGAAATGTTTTTTCACAACACAAAAAGATTATTTCCAATTAACACGACCTAAGACCTGTGATGATTATATGCTTAATGCTGCAAGCAAGAAAGTGAGACAATAATTTTAAAGGTTTAATGATTAAACACAACAAAATTTCATCAAATCACTTCAAAAAAATAGCACTAAATGGAAAGGTAACTAATTGATCTCAAAGGAACAAAGGAAACACTGCAAAGAAGACAAAAATAGAACCTATAACCTGCCGATCTCTTAATAAAAACTATAAAAATGAGCTACAAAAATTCTCTAATATGTCTAAATCAGAATGAGAATCAAGAACTAACTTCATAATGAATGAAGTTTTACAATATATAGAAAAGATAGGTCAAAAGATAGACCTATAGACAACTGGAATTTGAACTTCAGTCATCTTAAAGAAGCACATGTATAAATGATAATTGATTCCCGTGCAAGCCCTGAAATCATGCAAACGACACCTCCAAACTGATGGAAAAATAGATATAAGGTGTCAAAATTGCCTCTGATCCATGCACCAATGAAATGAAGTGCTTGACTCAAGGTGAACTGCTCATATAACTCCTCAATCTGCCCCTCAAACTGCTCCTAACTGAAAGGTCAAACTGATGACTTAGTTCCTTCTATCACTCCATGCACAAGTCAAAATAACTTATATCTTCATCAATCCATGCAATGCGATGACTAGTAAATAATATTCAATAAATGAATATTCCATCAAAACCTCTTGTGTGCTATATATGACTTATATTTTAAAATAATTTATTTAAGCTATTATTAGTAACAACTAGTGTAAGTGTCTTAATAATATCTTAAAAAAATTGTAATAATTGCTATTCATAACATAAGTCAAAACCTTATGTCTCCCTTTAACTTCACATCTTTGCCATGCATTAAGGCAAAATTATCCATATTACTCCACTTACAATACATTCACCATGCAAAAATAACAACAGTCTAAGAAGACCCCCTACCATCTTGCCAAATGCCTTATCATGCAAATCATATCCTCTCTTATGTAAAACAATGAATTCTAAATAGGCCTCTGCCACCTTTCATGCATCTTATCTTTACATGAATTCACACATTTGACTTCTTTTGATGATTCTTTAAAAATGGCATAAGGAATATTCTTATTTGGCCATGCAATGTCAACCATGTGATTTTGAACATGATTTATTTGACCTACCTCATAGTCGATCTCTAAGGAAAGGGGTTTGGATTGAATATCACAAGGCATTAAGGCATAAGCCTTGCCCTTATTACTACCGACCACCTTTATCACATAAGATACCCCTCCTGTCGGCCACTCCTTGTAATAATCACTAGGGATTACATCATTTGACATGTTGACCTCAGTCGACAATTGGATTTAGTAATAATGTTTGGCATTTTATGAGTCAAAAATGAAAGATGGGGAAAGAAGCTTCGAACAAAAAAAAGGAATAACCCTAAACTTGTTATTCATTTTCACTCCTTCATTTTTCTAGCCTCTGCTCTGCAACTCCATTGCACTTAGGGTTTGATCTCTCTTTGCTACTCCTTGGGTTTCCGAGGTCGAATTCCATAATTTCTTTACATTTTTCTGAGTGAGAAGGAGTGGCAAAAGTGGTAAGTGCTATATCTTCATTTCTTATCAGTATTTCTTTCATTTTCTGCAACTTCTTGTGGCAATGGCCGTGGCCATACTTATCTTCCCTTTCTATATTCTCTTCTTGACATTATTTTTGCTTTCTTTGTTTTGAAACTCCTTGCAAATGTGAGAAAAATATGATAAGACCCTCATCAGAAGGGGTCACCACCATGCTTTTCTACTCTTTGTAAATGAAGGCAAGCTCTTACCATTTTTCCTATTCTCTCCTTTTGACATTGCATCTTAAAAGACAAAGGCTGCTTTTGTGAGAAAATGGAAAGAATGAAATGGGTATTATATTTCTTTGCATAGACCATTTTCTATGTTACGGCCATGCTATGGTTTGTCTCCTGTAAATGCTTTTCCTACCAGAATACAAGAAGAAAAGAGGGATTTTATTGAATCTTGTACATAAATATTTCTCTATCCCACGGCCACACTGAATGTTGCCTTTCTTGTATTCTGCTTGACAATATCTGCAAAGAGAAGAAAGATCTCAAAACCTGACAAGGGTTACCTTATAACTTGTATACTCTTCTTACCATTTTTCATGCACAACCAACTGTAACACCATTGCTCTTTGAAACTGTATGGATTATGTTAGGGTTTTGCAAAAAACCCTTATGGGTGTCTCAAGAAAGCACTCCTTCAAGCACGACCATGATGTAAGAACACCTTTTTGTAACTTTCACCTTCACGTTTGGTCACGGTCATGCAAACAAATACATTGTAGCTATTTCCTTTCCACCATATGTATGAAATGTGTTAGGGTTTTACTCTTATTTTATACTTCTCCATGTGTTTGCATTTTGAGAGGCTTCACTATAACAACATTCACTATCTGTTTTGAGCATCTCCTTTTATTTCTGTGCATGGAATGGAACTCGGTTCAGAAAATTAGAACTAAGACTTCAGGTGCTATAATACAAAAATCTTTTTTGACCTCATACATACTTGCTCTTCAAGTTATTTTAACTTTTTGAGTGATGACAGTTTCTCCTTTCTGTAATCTTGAACAATAATATACATTCCTTCTTTTGCAAAAAGATACATGATAGTCTTGTATACAAGGGACTTTAATTTGGCATTCCATTTTGTATTAGCTGATTCACTATTAGGTAATCATCTTTATGCTGTTCTTTCACATTTATCCTTGCATTTTGATCCTCTTGTGTATGCATATCATGTCCTTGATCTCTTTCTGTACTTTATCATGGCAAATGTTATCTTAACCGTATCAGTCAGGAACAACGGCATAAAAAATAATGAATGCTTGTCTTTTGTATCTAGTTTTAGAATGTATCTCTGCATTAGCATTGTGACTTTGTCCATATCATAGTTGACTGTCCACTCTTGATGATGAAATCATCATAAGGATCAAAATCATGACTGTCTTTAGCTGGTATTACCTCATTTCCATAATTGATTTTCTTTGTGATTAAGGTATGGCTGCCTATCATGTGCTCTTCATTATAAAATCTTGCATACTCTATGACCACTCTTGCATACTGGTTGCTTTGATTATGAACATCATATCTCTAGATTTCATCACCTTCTATATCTGAATGTCATGACCTCATGTCACATTATCACTATGGCATATATATATTCTGAGTCTTCTACTGTGATAGTTAGTAGTTACCAGGTATGTATAAGGAATACTTGACTGCTACCCTGTAGCATATGGATCTCACTTGTCAACTACCTTCTGGTTGTAGAGGCTCCCTTGTCTGTATCTATTAATCATTCTTGTATGGTTGCCCATCTATATCTGCTTCTTTGACATGTGGCATTACTATTGTATTTATCAACACTGTATTTCTGTAGCACTTTATCATACATGACCTTTTTGCACAGTCATCATGAAAAATTACTTCTAGATTTTAAAACATCACTCTGGTTAGATCATGACTATTGCCTCATGTGTGACTGTGGGATCATTATTGTCTTCATTTGCACCTAGCTATGGCATTCTTTAGATATTCCTCCTGATTGTCTTTGTACATGTTCATTGCTTATCTTTTGATGCATTTGGATCCTATGACCATTCTGGAGAAATCAAACTACATCCTCTGTGACTTGGATAGAAGTTTGTCACCTCACTAATGTTGTTATGACTATCCTCCTCAATGAGTTGCTGTTATGGCACTTGATTGGTCATCCTCTTTGGAATTTGATAAATCATACAACTTTTATGCTTCGAGAAGGCAACTATGATAGTGTAATGATACTAGGGTGATGATGATATGACTCCTATGGATCATTGTACCTTCTATCCTTCATGAGGCAAGGCCTGTATCACTTGTTCCAGCTATACTTTATCTTCATGAACACATCAGTGTTACTCTATGATTTGCCTTCAATTGTTTGCATGAAAAATGAAGGCTCCTGTAGCCTGTTCTTTCTATCTGATATGGAATAGAAACCTTCTATGACTGTAATTCTAATTTTTGCATTTGTCAACTGTAATGAATGTCATGATGACATAACTTTTCTGCAAGTTGATAGATGATGCATCCTATCCTTTCTGATACTCTTTTCAAATGAAAAGAAAACATGCTGGGCTCAAACCCTTGTGGGAGCCACATTTAATCCACATGTTTATTTGTCTTTAAATCAGAAACAATACTTGTTCTATACCTGCATAGTGAACAAACAAGTTAGCATAAAAAAAAAGTATACCTGATGGTATTGATTGATTCTCTTCATGATTTTTCTGATTTGGTAGCACTTATCTAATCTGATCTTTCATATGCAATGCATGATGTGATAAGTAGATATATCTGTTTGATAAAAGCATATGATAACTTTAAACATCTAGAGCGCTAACAGGGCTATCCCCAAAATTTTGTAGGTTCAACTGATGATGGAGCTAAAAGTAAAGACTGAAGACCGGCATCGACAAAACAACCCTCCTGCTCAAGCAATGATGGATGTTTCATTTTATCATGTGTTCATTTCCTTTCTTTTATCAAACAGATATATAGCTTTCATGTGTACAATTGCTCGGTCTAGTTACTCCCATGGCTTGTGTGGGACACATTTGAACACTTCTTTTAAACATGATCAATTAATTTCTCTTATGCATATGATGTATATGTATTTCCTTTTTTAATCAATGCATAAGATAAAGTAACAGATACTTGAATGTATGTTTAAAACATGACATGAAATAATAGTTCAATACAAATATCTTTCTTTCTTTTATTCAAAACTAATTAACTGAATAATCAATCTGACTTATAACTCCTGAAAGATAACCTAATGCAAAAACAACTGTATTTCTTGAATGACTGGTACCTTGGCAATCCTATTCTCTTGTCATGATGACTCATCAGTCTTGATTAGACTGATGGGCTATCCTGTCAACTGAATCTCCTTCTCTGCTCTTGTCAAGATATCAACTGTTCATTGAATGCATAACTTCAAAATTTTCTTTTATCCCTTCTGAACAATTGCACTTAGGTCAAACTAATTTTAGTGTGAACAAAAATTAGTAACAGTTACAAAGCTAGCACTTCTAAATTGGAATAAATTATTATTAAGTTAGATATATTTGGTGACACAATTTAAAGTGGATAAATTTCAATAGGAAAGTTAAGAACTATAACATATTAATTATTTTAGTCATTTTATTCATGTTCCAAGAAGTAGATAGATTACCAAGACATGTGATGTGGTACATTTTAATAATAAAACTATAATTTGTATGGAGAAAAACAATACTTATAACTAAACCTCATCCATGCCACTCATCCTCTTGCTAATCTCACATCTATGGAGCATGATATTGAAGCGAGAGAAAATTTTGAACTCAATGGGCTTGGTCACGCGATGCTAACCAGTTGCAGCGGCGACTCTATGGTGTAGCTTACGCCTACTGTTGCTTGCCACGTGCCTGTTGGTCCTGCCAAGGGATCTCTCTAAGGATTTTGTTGGTAGTGGGGGGAGAGTTTCGGCGACGGTTCTTGTTGTAGGTTTAGCTACTGGAAATGATGGAGGTGCTGTTAAGGGATGCCATCAAAAATTGTTCTCTGAGGCTGTTAACAACTCTTGGGCTTAGAAACTCACTTCACAGGCTAGGGTTAGGCCTATGCCTTGTCCCTTGTGGTGGTTTGTGGCCCTGAGGTTGCAGAAAATGAGGGTTTCTACTTGAGACGTGGTGTGATTTGCAGGTTGAATGGCTTATGGCCATCCCTTCTAGATCTGCATGGCTGGGTATTGGACTCCTGGAAGCCCCTTGTTTCTGGGTAGATTGAGCTTTTTCCCAATGCAAGGAGGTTCTTCACAACAACCTTTGCTTCCTTCGAGAAATGGGACTTAATGCTGGACAAGGGATGGATGTGGGGTGATCATTCACTGTCCATCAAGCCTTGGGCTCGCTCCTTCAATCCTCTTATGGAGTTGTTGAATACCAAACTAGTTTGGGTCCATTTATCAAATCTCCCTCTCTAGTTTTGGGAGGATTCCTGCTATGAAGCAATTGGCAATGCCATTGGGTGTTTTTTGAAGGTGGACTCTACGACCTCAGATCTTGGGCATACTACAGTGGCTCATATTTTAGTGGATATGGATATCTCCAAACCACTCCATGGAGATGTCATTTTGATGGTGGAGGATAGACCATGGATGTAGTCGCTGAACTATGAGAGTCTCCCTTTTCTGTGTAAGAGATGTTTCTCCATTGGTCACATAGCCTCTGGTTGCCCTCATGCTCGCCGCAAGGGTGAGGCAACTTGGTGGAAGAACACACACACTGATCATTTAATGGTTGGCACTCCCTCATCAGATGGTTCCTCTAGAGAGGATGAGCCCTCCTTGGCTGAGTCGTCCCAAGTGACCGTGTCTCCCCAGGATCCTTTATTGCTCACCCCTTCTACAAAGCCATTGGTGCCTTGAACTGCTATTGTTTTTCAAGATGAGCCTGCCTGACCCTTGGTGGTCACCTTTGCTAGTCCTTCGACTACCCCTGACTCATCTTCAGTGTTGTCAGCTTCTCTCTTAGTGCGTGGTGGATCCTTGCTTGAGATGGTTGTTGAGGATCCCCTCCTCTCGCTTCACTATGTGGACTTCAACTCAGAGCCTTCTTGGTCGGTTGTGCAAAGAAAGAAGAAGGGACTCCCCAAGTTTGTCACTACTTCATGACCGAGGGTCAAGGGAGTCAGGTTTGTTCCCTCGGGTTCTGGGGTTGTTTAGTTCCTGTCTATTGTTTGATAGCTATTTATCCACTATTTCTATTATGTTTTCTTGTATTGTGTGTGGCCTACTTTGGCTTGTTCTACCCGGCCCTGGGGGCTCTTATTTGTAAAGGGTTCAGCCCCTTGTTAGCTGCTTACCATTATCAAAAACAATACTTATAACCAAAGGAGGTTATTACAAGGTGTTCTTCAACACTTTTGATCTCATGTTTGTATTTACTATTCTCCTACATTTAAATGACATAACTCTTCGAGTACTCCTATGAGTAGTGAGATCGCTCCACCCTATGGAACTTCTGCTATTATTGCTTCTAGGAGCATGTTTTTGCTCACTTGTAGCAATTTCACTTGTGATTCATGGATATGGCTGTCTTGGTGCCTCCTAAAGCCCAAGTTATAATAGTTTCAATAGATCTACTTTTAGAAGTAGTTATTAAAATAAAAATAATTATTTTGGTGATCCTTCAAAGCTCAACTTGTTCCTGATAGATTTGTAGCCAGGGCAACCCGATCTTATATATTGAGTGCGAGTTGTTGCTATGACCATTTGGAAAGCTAGGAAATCAGTGGATTTGACCTTGGGAACTCGTGTTATGTTTATAATGTTTGCCTATGACTTGAGGCAGCAACTTTAGGTGAATTCAATATTCAAACTACAAAAAATGCAAATTTCATGTGATCTTGGTATTGGATGTAACATTTGAAGATTTCAAGGATAAAATCATATAGCTTTAAGTATTTAATATTTTCTCAGTTCTTTTTCAAATTTTAGCGTCATAATGCTATTTTTCTATATGTATTTTAATTTTTATTGTGTACCAATTTGTCCAAAATTTCTTAATTACTGTAAAGTTTTGATGGTAAATTGAACTTTTTGAAATTGATAACTACACAACCAAATATATTGTAATTTATATAGATATTTATTAACCATTCAATTCGACATTCTAAAAAGAGTTTAGTAAATTGGCAATCCCAATAACGTTTTAATAACATATAGTTTCAATTTAAGGAAACATCTGCAATTCTGATAAAAGTTCAGTGATATATATTCTAAATTTAATGCAAACAAGTGTAATCTATCTGATCTTCCATTGCATCAAAGCTAAGGAAAATGCAGTAAGGCTGGATTATAGGTAACTTAAATAGACGATAATTTCATATTTGTCATTTCTAAAAGCACATTGAAGAGATAAATGCTTACCTTGAAAATTTGAAATTATCTCTACTGGGCATGAACAAATATCATAGATATAATAATCGTAATCATCTCCAATTAACCGACATATCAAGAAAATGGTCCCACACACAATGACCAATCCAGAGGTAATGAAAGGAACTCCCCTCCACCACTGCTCAATTCAAGCCAAATTCATGTCAATCAATAGTAAGTAAAAAAAAAGGAAACTACAATATGCTCAAACTAACTAGGCAAAGCAGGAGAATTCAAAAGGCGGGATTTTCCTCTGGTGCAAAAAGATCTTTTGAAATTTTATTCCAATTTCCAATAATCGACCAAGTACAATATTAAAATCATTTTTATTGAAATTATTTTGGTGAGAAAACTCTTGATGCAACTTTTATTTAAAGAGGACAATTAGCAAGCCCCACATAACTTTTATTTGAAAAAGAAACTACTTCTGAGTAAGATGGAAGAAAGAAGAAAGCATAGTCAACTTGCAAACCTTTTACCAGAAAATGTACCCCTGTAAAAAGTATAACAGTTTGATGCTTCTTAGTTCATGGAATGTTTGGTGGGAAGAAATTTCTCCTTTTACAAACTGTTCTAAAATCAGGACTATAGTATGTATCGAAACCAATCAGACATAGTTGCTGTTTCAGATTTGGCAAACTAAGAGGCGGTGGGACTGGATCTTGCAAAGTTGGTGACATTCCACTAAGCTCATATGGAGACCCATTATATGTGTCCATAGTTATATGTTTTTTATATGTATCCGTTTTCTAATAAAAGTCAAATGAACCTCTGAATATGATCTATTTATGAACTGTATTCGCTATGGATCTAATTTTAATTTTGATGAGTGTTTCTACTTTGGACATGGTATAATTACCATATGTGATTCATATGGCTATTCTTAAATATCATCCACTTTAACCATCAAAAGTCAATTTTAGCTAATAAAAATAGGATAAATATTTACCATTTTTGTTATGGATGAAGTATAAAATTGCTATTGACTGTTTAATCAATGAAGTGGATGATGTTTAAGTAAAGTGTAATGGAACTATCATGACAAAAATGAAATTGTCACCCAATGACAACTGGGCTTTCATCATGCCATAGGGGACATAATTTGGTACTTGAGGGAACTAGAGAAAAATTCACAAAATCCCTTTACTGTTACACACAACTTTTGTTGTCTATGGATAGCTGCAGACCAGATAAAAACAGCTGCAAACGTAAAACAAAATTGAACATGTCCTGCCATTAAATTTTCAGAAAAGAAAAGAACAAGCAGTTGAAAAATATTTAACTGAGAATTTAATTGTACAATGCCAGCATCAACCATGTTAAGTAAGACCTATAAATAAAAATAACTTGATGCCTCTTTTTTTATATTGTATATCGTTTACAAATATTCTGTTCATAGGAGCATCAATATGAGATCAATACAAGTTCTTACGAGCAAACACATTAGAAATCACCTATAAAAACCAACAGTCACTACTTCGAAATCTACTTTATTTAAAAACCACGTCCATATTAGAAACCAATTATGGAAGATCAAGAGTCACAACTTAAAATTCTACATTAGATTTTCCTGTGGAGATTTTGAATTTCGGTCTCCACCATTAAAACCCAACATTTTAACCAATTAAACTCAAGTTCTTATAAAATTATTACAAATTGCAAAAACAGATATATAACCCCCAAAGAAAGAAGCCCCAGAAATTTTATGAACTGACCTCGGAGAATGTGATTGGCATGTTGCTAATTCAGAGAACGGTTTTGCCGTCTTCCTCTGTCTAAAAAGAACCTAAACGTAATCAATGCATATGAATTGTATGCATTTATATTTTGACTTTGTTTTGCAAAATGTCTCTGCGCCTTTCTTTTGTACTGAAATCTACGTCCATGGACGGCATTTTTGGACGGCATTTTTGGTCTGGTAGGTTTACTTGGTCATTAAAATTCTATTAATCCTCGAGGATAAAGTCTGCTGAGCCATCAAATTTCTCATAAATTCAGCTGTATTATATAAACTAGCACTTGCACTGTTCGAAAGGTGCAATGGTTAGATGTCGATATTATCATTTTTGTTATCATCTCCTTTGACTAATTTTGTGACCACGTTTTATTAAATCTGTAGCATTCTTGTGATCTCCAATGGTCAATGTGCCAGCATTTTAAATTGGAGATGGTCCCCAAGTTAAAACGTCAGCACGTTGACCCAAGCTCCCAGCAAACAACAAAATAACATGAAGACAATATTGGCAAACTGATAATCAAGAAAATGAGGTTATGAAGCAAATTCTGCAGGCACTTCAAAACATTAAAGATTGAAATAAAAAGAGAATAGCAATATAATAAGAAGTCATCTCCCTCCTTGTGGTCAGTAAAATTATCTTCATGGTGTTAAAAATTACATAGATAAGGGCAAAGATAATAAAGAATACCATTCCTAATAAATAGGAAAACAGCACCATTATTACAAGAAGAAAACGAGCAAAGATAATAAAGAATATCATTTGTAATAAATAGGAAAAAAACACCATCATTACAAGAAGAAAATGTGGAATCTTGAAACATCAAAATGTGGAATCTTGAAACATCACTAACATCTAATAAAAATTGAGAAATGTGAAACATATTATTTGCACTCTATTTAAATATCATTTGCTTTAATGGTCAAATAGTGAATGACAAGTTTATGCTTCGTTTTTATCAAAATGTTGTAAATAGTTGTCCTATTTTGAGTAATGTGAAACATATCATTTGCATTCTATTTAAATATCATTTGGTTTAATGTTCAAATAGTCAATGTCAATTTTATGCCTTGTTTATATCAAAATATGGTAAATATTTGTCCTATTTTGAGAAATGTGAAACATATCATTTGCATTCTATTTAAACATCATTTGTTTTTGGGGTGGGTGGGTGGCTCAAGACATGTCATCAAGACCCCTAACGTTCACGTGTACACCCCGGCCATGTGCCCTAGAGTGGGCCAAACTCACCCATCACCCAATGCACCCCTCCCTCTAATGGCAGGAAAGAGCCTTAAATGCTACATTAATTCACATCTTTTGGCAGATTTTCCTTAGATTTCCTCTTTCCTCCACCTACCGTCTTGTCCTTTTTGCTGTTCCTTGCCTTGTTTGCCACCTCACTCCCATCCCATGCGTGGATTTCAAAACAAATCTCTCCCTTGTCCTTTGTTGTCTAATCCCTCCTCAGGCTCCAGGGACCACCGTCCCCTGTACAACATGGACTTCTCTCTCTGCAGGGATTTTTTACTTTGGACGGTTGCTCGATTTAAGGTCTTTATTCTTCAAAGGGGATGGATGGTGTCATACACCTCTTTCACTTGAGCCATCTTAATTGCAACTCAGAGCTTGCATTAATTCTTGGAGATGCTCTTCTTTTTAAGGCCATCGTCCCTCCCTCTCTATCACCTTTTGTTCGTTATTTCCTGCATTCATCTCTCTCTGTTGCTAGCTTCCCCTTGCTTTGTTTAGTGTTTAGCTTTTTCAGGTTGGGCACGAATGGAGGGTGAGGTTGCAAATTTTAGGATCTTCTTCCCTCTGTTTCAATGAGAGCTAACCATAAGAGAAAGTGTGGGAATCATGGAGCTAAACAATGTCTTCCAACTTGACTGCACCCTAGCACAATTCGCAATTCATACGGTGTGCAATCATAAATGGCTGCAAGGCCCTCTAGACTAAGAGGTAAAATGGTCAGAGGTAGTCTCGATTTTTCTTTCCAATTTAATGGATATTATGCAGGATTCCCACTTCATCCTCCCCATTGCGATGTGAATTATCAATCTGCACCTATTTAGTGTAGAGAGGTGGAATGATGCTGTGGCCAACTATGACATTATGGTTGGTGATGCTTGGGTTGGAGGACTCTTTCCTTCCTACAAGATACGTACTAGAAGGTCATACGAGTGCATTTATAGAAAAATGTAACATGGTCTGAGCTGTGGGTGTATTTGTTTACTTGAAAGAGCCCTTAAAGGACATGCTCATTTAGTCCTGAAATCTGTAAGGCTGAGGTGCAAAGACCTTTTCATTGCCATCCGCTTCTTAAGGTTCCATGTTGTGGACTTAGCCCCACACCATTGCAGGATCCCCGATGAGGAAAAGGATGTCTCAGATGCAGAGGATCCCCTAGTTTAGAACAAAGATGAGGAGATGGCAACAGTGGAAAGTGGGGTCTTGGATGTGGTGGTTAGTGTAGACGACTAATAGTGTTCTCCTTAGTAGCGGGGTTTAGGTGGCGGATGGGTAGTGATAAAAGGTGGTAGTGTTTTGTTTTTTGTTTTCTCATGTTTGTTTTGAGCAGTTTTTCCCTGCATGACCGCTTAGAGGGGTGCGAAAATACTGATCCCCCCTCCTTTTTTTATGACATACTATATTTCTAATATAAATATAAGTCTGGGGCTATACCCCTTTTGTTTAAAAAAAAAATCATTTGGCCTAATGGTCAAATAGTCAATGTCAATTTTATGCCTCGTTTATATCAAAATATGGTAAATAGTTGTCCTAATGTCAATTTTATGCCTCTTTATATCAAATTGTGGTAAATGGTTGTCCTATTTTTATTAGCAAAAAATTACTTTAACCATTGAACTAGATAATATTTCAAAGTAGTTGTAGCCTGGGTGCATGATATTCTATAAATATATTAACTTAATGATTTTATTTATGTTTTCCTTTTAGGATGATGGTGGAGTCATTAAAAATAAGCAACAATATTAGAAGAATGAAGATTCCATTAAAGCTTATAGCCATGTAACTAAAGAAAACAAAACTATAGACAAAAAATACCATTCAAATGGTAAAAACTAAATAACATGGAAAAAACAAACACATTTTATTAAGAAAACAAATTCTCCATAGGCATTATGAATGACATCATCCAAGGGGGTAGATAAAACTCTCAATTCTTTTGGTTCTATTCTCTACAACCCATGCTCCTCTTGACAATTACATGAAAGTATTCAACTAAATGTTT
Source organism: Cunninghamia lanceolata (assembly GCA_027924645.1). NCBI lineage: Eukaryota > Viridiplantae > Streptophyta > Pinopsida > Cupressales > Cupressaceae > Cunninghamia > Cunninghamia lanceolata. The sequence goes on from BSBN01000942.1 coordinate 4,979,038, forward strand.
GTTCGAAATAAATTAGATTGATCATATTGAGAATACAAATTGTGGTAGGTCAATATTTTAAGCATGTCTGTAAGTCTAAATCTTAGCTAATCTAGTTTTTCCCCATGCAATCCTTAATCTTCCATCAATCTACAAACTTAACTAAGAAGTATGCTATATTCTTAAGTAATACATTTATGCATTTAATAGGTTGATTGTTCATCATTGTGAAATGCCCTACAAGGTTCACAATTGTTACTCACGAGTCTTTCCCCTAGTTGTTGGCTTGACAATGGATTTCTTTCTCACGATTAGTACCTTCTTTTTAGGCTTTGTATTGAGCTCTAAAGTAAGGTTAAAACTTATACCAAAGAAACCTATCCACCAATAATAGCAAATAAGCTAAATTATAGAAGACAATGATATATATATATATATATATATATATATATATATATATATATATATATATATATATAAGAGTTCAAGAGAACAAATTTAGGTGGGACAAGAGAATAAATTTACTTGGGACAAGGTTGTTTGATGTTTTGTGAAAATAAGATAGAAAAGGGGACAAATTTTACTATATATAAGTAGCTAGAATTGATAAGAGAAGGTTTTGGAGAGGCAGTGAGGGATGGGTGTGTAGCTACATGTTTTAACATGTGTTTTTTCCTATGAGGAATTTGACAAGAAAGTAGAGGGAGCAAATTACCAAAATAATAAGTTTTTCTAATAAAATTATTTGTGTACATAGGCACCTCTAAAAAAGGATGCATGAGCCACCATGTGTACTTTTTATATATGACCTCATCAATATTTTAGTTGTTTCTCATGCCACTTTAAAAAATAAAGAGCGCATATATTTACCAATCGATTTTCTTGACGGCCAATTTTTGTGATGGATTTTTATGTGGCCTTATGATTGTGACTAAGGAATGATGAATTATTGGAGCAAAGCTTCTACTTACTAGAGATTATCAACTAACTAAAAATCACATTTAATGTGCAATAGGAATGTTGATAGGTTTTTTGCAATAAATAGAATAAAATATAAGTATTTTAGCATCCACAAGGACAAAGTTAACCTATGAGACAACTAATATATATTTTTACAATATTGAACTTCTATTACAAAGCTTGATGATGAGTTATTTTATTTTCTCAACCATCTCCCTTTTAAACAAATCTTGTAGAGAAGCCACTACCAATGAATTTACATATCTATCTTGAATGTCCTTGTACATACCTCACACTCCAAAATAAAGTTCTTCTCTAAATTTCAAGTATCCTAATTATGCAAAAGATACATATCCTCTCCTCCCATTCTTCTTTTGGTTGCTTCCATTTGCCTCTTTCACATCAAGAATGATATAAGCTAGTCCTCAATTAAGCTATGAGAATCTTTTCTCTACAATTGATATTTGACCCTATATACTCTTTTTGGTGGTGATCACATGTAAAGTTAAACTCATCAAGATAATATCTTCTCTTTCTCCCTAATATCCTTTTACACATAGCCATGCAAAATTTCTCCATAACAAATGCCTTTATATGTCTTTGTTGTTATTTGGGCATGCATACATCTTGATACTCCATTTGTTCATCCACTTATTGCTTTGCTTCATCCAAGTCATATTTTTTTGTTGAAAACTTCTTTGGTAACAATCTTAGGCCATCGTGATTCGCTTGCCAAGGCCAAAATTAGAGACCAAGTGGAGGAAGTGTTTGAATTGGTGAAAACCACTTTCAACTCACAACATAAGATGACCAAATGGTTCTTTGTTGAGATCAACAGAATCAACATCAAATTACAGCTGCTGCAGGAATGCCTGGGGAAAGGAGACAACATGGCAATGGAACAAGATAAACTGATTTTCCAAAACTGGGAATCTATACCGAAAATGGAAGAGATTGAGCGTGCAATGGGAAGGATGAGGGAAGAGTATGGCACGAGAGAGTTTGGTATTTGGAGGAAAAATTAATGGATGTTAATAATAATTTGGAGAAGTTAATGCATAATCAACAAGTTAACCATTCAGAACAATTTAAATGGAATGAAGATGCTGACAGAAAAGATCAAAGAGATAAAAAAAGGATCAGTTCAAAGATTTCAGAGCTAAGAACATTCTGAGTGTGGAAGAACTGGGCATACAAGACAAAGAGGAAGGCACTAAAGGTAAAGGTAAACATATAACAATGGAGGATTCAGGTGGCCCTTCTACCTGCACAAGGGGAAGTAAAAAGAAACAGTTTGAGGAGGAGAAAAAAGAACCGATAAACTTCGCCAAGATGCATGAGAATTTCTACGAGTAGGAAATTGAGGCACCAGAGACCCTTAAGAAAATGAATTAATTTGGGTTGTTCTTTTTTGCTATGTTTTTCTTTGCTTATGTTGTTTATGTAGCTTTCATTTGGTGGTCGGTTGGCTTACTGTTTTTAGTTGCTTCTTTTTGTAAAGGGTTTTGGGGCCCCTTCAAAACCCGTTTGACCATTATAATTAAAAAAATCTTACATCATCTATTTGCCTCCATATACTTAAATTTTCAAATAACCTAGGAGCCTATTTTCACCAAATCTAAATCACAACTAAGTTATGTGTGAATCATAAAAAGTGGACACATTTACTTTTCATGTTGATCAAATAAAGGAAAACTACTAAAGAACATGAGGCAACAATAAGTGTAATGGTACGAAATCAAGTGGTATACCCTTTTCACGAGAAAGGAATGTCATGTGAATGACAAGGATGTTTGATTTCTGTGTAGCTATGGTGGCACAAGTATTGGTTTTCATTCATGGGGGGTTAACTTCTTGGTAGAGTTGATCAAAGTTTTTTTTTGAATTTCAAAGTGAGCATCACAATGGGCAATCTCTTGCTCAAAGATTTTATTTAGATGAAAAATCTCAAGTGCTCATAATATATCATTTTCTTTTTGGATTTGTTGTAAAGTTTGAGTTTGTTCTTATTCAATGGATTCAAGAGTTGTTAAATGTTCTCTCAACTCCCTCAAAGTGACTTCTATCCAATATTATATATTACTTGATGATAATTTCATGTTCCATATCTAAAAGCACAATGAAGAGATAAATGTTTACCTTGAAAATTTGAAATTATCTCTTTTGGGCAGAAACAAATAACGCTTTTATAATACCGGTAATAATCTCCAATTAGAAAACATATCAAGTAAATGGTCCCACACACAACCACCAATCCAAAGGTAATGAAAGGAACTCCCCTATACTACTGCCCAATTCAAGCCAAATTCATGTCATTTATTGGTAAATAAAAAAGAAACTACAATATACTCAAAATAACTAGGCAAAGCAAGAGAAATTAAAAGGTGAGATTTTCCTCTAGTGCAAAAAAATCTTGGAATTTTATTCTAATTTCTAATAATTGATCAATTAAAATATTAAATGCATGTTTTCTTTCCTCAAAAGGAGAGAATCTTATTTAATTCAATTGAAATTATTTTCGTGTGAAATCTCTTGATGCAACTTTTATTTAAAGAGGACAATTAATTTTTTTCAAATGAATCACTAAATTTGGTAAGCAAGCTACACAAAACTTTTATTTGAAAAAGAAGCAACTTGTGAGTAAGATAGAAGAAAGAAGAAAGCATGATCAACTTGCAAACCATTTACTAGAAAATATGCCCCCGTAAAAAGTATAATAGTTTGATGCTACTAAGTTCATGGAATATTTGGTGAGGAGAAATTTCTCCTTGTACAAACTATTCTAAAATCAAGACTATAATATGTATCACAATCAATCAAACATAGTTGCAGTGAACACTAAAATGTTATTTTAGATTTGGAAAACTAAGAGGTGGTGGGACTGGATCGTGCAAAGTTGATGACATTCCATTGTCGATTAAACTCATACATAGACCTATAATATGAGTCCATATATTCGTTTTCTAATAAAAGTCTATATATGATCTATTTATGAACTATATTATCTATGGATCTAATTTTAATTTTGATGAGGGCTTCTATTCCATGCATGGTTTAATTACTATATGTGATCCGTATAGATCAAAACAATGAAAATCTTCATTGTTTGAATGGATTCTAAAAGTTGAGAACTCTAAAAACAAGAGCTACGTTGTAGCACAATTCCTATCTAATAGTGGTAGAATGGTTCAAAGTAACGAGCATTTCTTTCAGGAATAATAGTTGTGAATTCTCTAATAGACATGTATGGAAAATTTAGAAGCACACACAAGTGACAAGAACAACCATTTGACCGACAAGTGGGTGAATTACTCATTGGAATTCTGACCTAAAATTGGGTAAATTAATCATTAGGATTTTGAACACTCCATGCAAGTATTAAACTAATTCTATTTTTTTAGCTCCTAGTTTTAAGATTGTCAATTCTTTAATACTTCTCTTGATCAAACAATCGATTGTCAGTTCTTTACTGCTTCTCTTGATCATTTAAAATTTTGATCTAATTTGGTTGAATGACAATAATTCAAGAGTTTCTTGCATAGAATTATCCATAAACATAATGCTCATAGTATGTGATGTCTGAATACACAACAATCTGTAATATGGTGTCTGAATACACAACAAGCTATAATATGTGGTGTCTGAATACACAAAAAATATATACATGTGTGACTGATCATTATTCAATCTTATGTTGAATGATATATACAGGTGTAACTAATCGTTATTCAATCTTATGTTGAATGAGAATGAAGGGCAACATTTTGGCCCCTAAGATGCTATCAAGTGTATACTTGTAAAACTCAAGACATATATAACCCCTAAAAAAAATTAGATGAGTTCGATGTGAAATTTCATCAAATAGTAATTGCCAATTGGAATAACTCGGTAATTCACTCTAAGAATAAAATCTCTGACCAAGAATTTGATAGAAAAATTAAACCACTGCACAAATTAATCTACTTTATTCAACAAAAGAGATTACATTTATAGTTACAACTGAAGCTCAACAGCTCCCTACAAACACTAGACAACTAGCTATAAACTTGGAATTCTTCATGACACCTAACTCAATCTAATTAACACCACTACAACTCTTTATAACACCTCTACAACTAGTTGACACATCTAAAACATGTGGAAAAGTTATTCATTAACTCTAATACTCCCCCTTAAAATAAATAACTAAAAATATCTCCAACCAACATCCTTCCTAAACTGTTACATGAGCACACCATTACTCCTTTGAGACCTCAAGCACCTCTCCTCCTCCAACACCACAAATGGAGGCAAGTCAAGGAACCTATATTTCCTTTAACAACCCTTTTTTTAAAATGTCCTTTGATAATCTCAAAACATATAATAGTCATTCAAATAGTTCTATAATTTCATCTTCTTCTTCATATAGCTAGTCCAACCAGTCACATCAACAACACTTTTCACATAGAAATATTTAAGACATTGATAGGGAGAAGAAAATTCTCATGCTCTCACAACCATCATTTTTCCCCGCCATTTTCTCTACAACTCATAACAAGTCTATTTCAACAATCATCTATCCAGTTAAAAAAAAGAGTGTCCACTTTACCTGCTCGCATTCTATTATCAACCATGGCCTTCACCTCAAAAATCCCTTCATCAATTATTAACAGCAACACAACAAAATTCCCTCCACCAAAAGATCAAAATATTCTTCTCTCAACAAAATAAGCCTTTTTATTGAGACCATAATAATTAATAGCATATAGAAATGTTGGGACTACACAACACTCTTTACAACAAACTCAATTTCCTATAATAAGCATTCATATTCTTGGGCACTCCAATGGTGGCGTTACACCCAAACCATCTCTAATACCATGACAGAAAAATTAAACTGCTACCCAAATTATTATACTTTATTCAACAAAAGAGATTACATCTATAGTTACAACTGAAGCTCAACGGCTCCCTACAAACACTCAACAACTAGCTATAAACTTGGAATTCTTCATGACACCTAACTCAATCTAACTAACACCTCTACAACTCTTTGCAACACATCTACAACTAGTTGACACATCTACAACATGTGGAGAAGTTATTCATTAATTCTAACACTCCAACTTAATGAATAAGAAATTATCTCAAACCAACATCCGTCCTAAACTATCACATGAGCACACCACTCCTCCTTTAAGACCTCAAACACCTCTCCTCTAATACCACAAATGGAGGCATGTCATGGAACCCATATTTCATAACAACCTTTTTTTTAATGTGCTTTGATATCTCAAAACATCTAATAGTCATTCAAATAGTTTGATAATTTCATCATCTTCTTCATATAGCTAGTCCAGCCAATCACATCAATAACACTTTTCACATAGAAATATTTAACATATTGATAGGGAGAATGAGATTATCGTGCTCTCATAACCATCACTTTTCCCCACCATTTTCTCTACAACTCATAACAACAACAATTCTATTTCAATGGTCATTTGTGTAGTTGAAAAAAAGAGCATCCACTTTGTCCACTTGCATGCTATGTTGGCAATATGTGTTGTCATTGATGTCAACTCTATATGTGTCAAACTAAGGTCAGAGATGTTGAAGGTGATGGACAATGGAAGATTTGAGAGAGACAGTTTGACTAAGTTAAAGACATAGGATCAAAATGCTTAAGGGAGGTCAGTCCGGAAGACCTAGCAGATGGAGAAAAACTATCCAAGTATAAGAATGGTAATCTTCCTAATGTCTAAGTATGATGTAGAGGTGAGTACATATGTTCTAACATGTTTCCAACATGCCTGCATTATTATCCTACCATTCTGGTGTACCACACTTAGAGAAAAGTTACAAAAGTTTGGCTAAGGCTTTCACAGTGTATATACTAAGGCAGAGTTATAGTATTTTTGTCTACATTCCTCCATAGAGCAAGATTTAGTCTTGTGGTTCAGAAGATAAGTTGATTGACATATGAACATGCTATATCCAAGATTTCAGCTTATTACACCTTCAGCATAGAAAGTTATCAATGATAGAGTTTTGGATTGTGATTTGACAGTGTAAAGCAATGGTGGAGACCTGTTGGAATGCTCTACATTCCTCTGGAAAAGAAGTTGTTAGTTTTCAAATGACAGAAGTAATACAGATAGTTTCGGATGCATAAGTATTCTAAAGAACACATGTTTGAGTACTTGCGGAAGATGGTGAAGGTATAGATCAACTATACGAGTGTCTGCAGAGACTCTACATGCTTCATAGTATCTCAAGTTTGAACCACATGCAATTCTCTCTTATTTCCTCTACTACATAAGGTACTCAAGTCAGTTAGTAAAGAGTTGTATATATGACAATCCTCTGGATTACAATATACCCGAGTTAAGTCTTTGATTTCCTCTAGAAATGATAGATATGGTTGTGTGGATCTGGGAATGTGTTCATAATAGTGCATAAGTTCATTTCTAAGACTTTCAGATGATTTGGTGTACCACAATGCAAAATCCTAAGTCTTGGAATATCACAGTCTATCCGGAATGCTCTATTTTCATTAGTTCAACATGTTTCTTGTTTTACAGATGCATATATTGATTAGATACTTTAGGAGAATGGTGTATGGATAGTGTTGAGAAGATACATGGTTGAAATCTTGGTTCGTATAATGTTTTTGGCTTCTCCCTGGGATGATGTGAAGATGGTCAGTTAGTAGTGGTACTGTTGTTTGGGCTGACAGTCTAGTTTTCTTCATATGCATTGGATCCTAATTGGTTGTTTTGGCATTGGAGGATGTGTAGTGATGTTTCTTGGATCCTATTATGAAGTGTTGTGATCTGCAACCTATTTACTCTTCATATTGTACATGGTGATGCTGACCTATGGAGAATCACACGTTTCATTTAAGAGTATTTTTGATGCCAACCTAATCAATGTTTTAAGATGTTGCAGAGGATATATATAAAAGAACAAATTCATTTGTGCAGGGAATGAGGGTATACAAATGTGATATAGCAGTATGAGCAGTATGAAGTGTGCAAAGTTGGTATGATGGAGTAATTGTGCAGAAAAGGAAGACTGCAACATCAACATAGTCAGATGCTTCCTTCATAGCAAATCATAGTTATGTTATCATTGTAATTCTTTGTAGTAGTGAGTTCTCTTCAGGGAGTTGTAGCTTCCTTGGGTTGTAGGCTTAAAAAAAGTCAGCAAGGAGTTGTATCTTCCTTGGGTTGTAGCCCTAAAATAATGTTTTAAACCTTTATAGCAGTGAGAATTATATTGTGAGCTAACACTCACCATGGTTTTTCTGAATTTTGGGTTGTCCACATAAAAATTCTGGTGTCATTGTGTTGATAAATGTGGTGCATGTTTTACTTTTTGTTCTTTAAGTAATTTAATTTGATATGCAAATAAAGTAGTTAAGTTTTTATATATGTTGATTCACCCCCCTAGCATCCTAGTGTGTTCAACAATTGGTATCAGAGACAAGTACCTTTGAGAAGCCTAACAAGCTGAGGTAGATCCTACACTTGAACACATGGAATTTGAAGCTATGGATAATGATGTATTTACTTCAGAACCAGATCTAGAATCAATGGAACCTGAAGGTTGGGACTTAAATTTAGATGAGGTAGACCTTGAAGGAGAACTTCAGTTAGCACTTATAGAACTGGATGAAGCTAGATAACTAAACCAAGAATATAAGGAATTGCTTGAAAAATCAAAGGAGACAATTGCGAAATTGAAGACACGAGCTAAAGAATCAAAAGAAGAGATTGGCAAACTAAAAGCTCAAATAGAAGGAGATAAAGGAGGTGACATTAAACTCAAAGAGGCAAAATATATGATCTCTAGTTTGAAGGTCATGGTTGAAGAAGGCAAGAGTATTGAAGACCGCTTAAACATCAAGCTCAATGAGAAAGTTGTTGAATGTTCAAAACTTGAGGAAGAAGTTGTCACTGTGAGAAAAGAATTGGAAAAGGAAAAAGAACAAATTGACAAGGGGTTAAAACTGAAAGGAGGATCCGAGATTCTTGATGAGATAATTAACTTTCAAAAGCCATCAAAAGAAAAATCTAGTCTGGGTTTTGAAAAAGGGAAAAATCCTATAACTAGTGCATTTGCAAACTTATATGATAACTTCAAAACATAAGGAAAGTCTGAAACAAAGGACGAAAAAGCTTGCACTGAAGATCCTAAGAAGAATGTCTATAGAGATGCAAAAGAAGATGAATTCATTCTTGTCCAGAGACAAAGAAAGAACAAGAAGAAGAACTTCAGAAAGCGTACTCTTAGACAAACTGCTCCTACTAGGTATTCTCAAACCTTTAATAGTAATTGCTATACTTGTAATAAGTTTGGTCACAAGGCTATTGAATGTAGAAGCAAGATGAATCAGAATTCATTCAGGCCTCCAAGGTTCAATGCTATGAAATCTCATGGTCAGTGTCATTCTTGCAACAAACTTAGTCATAAGGCTAATGGATACAGAAGTAAAATGATGAGGAATGATTTCATGAACAAGAGCATTGCTATGACTTCTCAATTCTTCTATGGTTATTGCTACACATGCAACAAGTTTGGTCATAAGGCTGCTAATTATAGATCTAATGTAATACTTGAAGTGGTTATGCTTTGCAAACTAGTATCACCTTCTATAATTGCAATAAGTCAGGACACATTGTAAGGTTCTGCAAGGGAAAGAATGTAAGACCTGCTCCTCGAAGGAAGATTGATATTGCTCCACAAAAGAAGGAAATGAACAAGACATGGAGGAAGAAGGAAGAAAATGAAGTAAAGAAAGGATCTACACCTCTGCCTGGTACAGATGGATCCTCCGAAAACTAAAAGGAGGAAGTATTGGTTTAGGGGGAGTTGCAACTGCAAATATTTTCAAAACCCCTGAATGCATAAGATGCTGAAATCTTCAGCATAATGGCTAAAAGTGATATGGATATGTGTGATTGATGATATTATGATGTTTGATCAAATTTCTAGAGCAAATGGACTCTTTGCGGAGGATTGTTGAGTGATCATAGATCTCTGTATAGTAAAAAGTTGATTAAGTCAAGAACAGAGAAATGCAATCAATGCAGAGCAGCTAGGGTTGGTGAGAAGCTGATTTAGTCAATACTTGATCAAATTTGATCTCATTTGAATGAATTCAAGTGTGTGAAAGAGCAATGAAGAGAAGAAGATCCTCAACAGAGCTTGTGTTCAAACCCAACATTATGAGGTATTCTTCAAATCTGCTAGTTAAACCCTAAGTTTCTAGAAAAATTATCATGGCAACACATGTAATGATTGATGTTGTGGATAAGCCAAGACCAAAATTCAATAAACATTTATTTAAATCTACTGAGACCGATAAGGATGGAGCATTTTCCCATGTTCCCATCAATGTGCTACATATAGAGGATGTACGAATATACATCCACTCATAGATGGATGAGTATAATCACTTGAAATTAGAACAATTTAGGAATGATCATCTGTTAGGTGATGATTTTCAATTGAAGTCAAAGTTTGCAACTGTTGCAACAAAATGACTAGATATTTGGAAGGGTTTCCCTAATTTCTGGTATGAGGAAGATTGGGTTAGAATTGCATTAAGCTCGATCCATGAGGATTTCTTTTGCCTCGATCAAGCCTATATGATCACTAAGGAAGCCATCAAGGATGTGACCGTATTGTCCTCCTCCGGACCAATGCCTATATTGAAAGCTATGAAGAATGAGGAGGTGACGAGACTTACTAGAGTGAAATTTGATAAAAGAACCCTAACTGTGGATGACATTGAAGATCTAGGGGTCCGGTAAGCCACTATGGGCATTGCTTACAAAGTGTGTTACACAAACAAAGAGGGGACTGCTACTCCCACCGCCATTTACACTACTTATCAGATGGTGAAAGAAGGGAAGGACTATGACCTCTATGAGCTCTTGCAACAACATTTGTTGGAAAATTTGAAGAGAACCAAGGAGACAAGGTACAAATTTTGGTATGGTTCTTTAATCATTTTTCTTATGTTCTATTTCCTAAGGGAATTACTTGCAATAAAGAGTATGGTTTGGAAAGTAGATACCCCTATTGCTCATCAAATCAAGGACTATATGCGTAGTTTTCCTGATCATAAAAATTGTGACACATTGTTTTGGGGATTTTTCAAAACATTTCAAAATGACATGCAAATGAGGGAAAGGATACCAAGAAAAGTAGTAGAAAAATACAAGAATGATATAACTTTCATGGTGGACAAAGACAATTGGTATATGGAGGTAGTAGAAACAAGAACTTTGTGGATAACCACCTGTTGTGTGGTTACACAACACGCCCCATTTTGACTTGGCAAAACAGGGACCCAACTTTTCTTTTGGCTTGTGTTGTCTGCTTTCTGGCGGTTTGGTAAAATCAGTCATGTTCATCATCATGTGGAGTCAAGATGAGGTAAGCCCCAATATGAGGTTAGTCTGTCAAAATTCCTATTTCGTATATATGACCACATATTCTGAAAGAGCATTAAAATTCATGCAGGTTTGCTTTTTACATCACCCTGATATTCATCAGGATGTGAGAGTTATGAACAGTCAAAGTCTTGGTCAAACCTGATATTCGCAAAAAGAGGGTCATATTTTATAACCTCAGTTATGCTGTTTGAAGAACATCATCATCATATTTGAAACGTCCCCCCCCCCCCGATAATATCTTGTGGTTCAAATATCTGGACGTCAACGTTAAGTGATAGTAAGTCTTCCCCGTCGAACGGTCTTTTGTATAGCGAGCATCATTTTTTGAAAGTAACCCGATATTCGTTAATATCATCCTGATGCAAAATATCACCCTTAACAAACATCCTGATGACATCATCTGAATCCGATAAACAACAAAACAAACATCCTAATGACATCATCATCATATTTACATTTCGACAGGATATTTTGTAAACATGATCATGTTCACCCAATGTGGCGATGACGTCATGAGACATTCCCAATACAAAGAACAAATATCATGATGACGTCATCCCGATATTCAAAGAGGAGAATGAGTAAGTTTGAAGGTCATCATCATATTTTGGAATATCACCTGATAGATCGAAATATCCTCCTGATGTGCTAAAGTGTAAACAAAGGTGCGTTGTCACCCAAATTTTGTCGCGATAATAGTTCCAATGCTGGGGAGGATGATATCGAAACTCAACCCGATATTTGTGAAATGTCATCCTGCTCTCATGATATCATGTCATATGAATATCCCCCTGCTCCCTTTGCTGCCATTGCCATTAAATGCGCGCAGATATGGTACGTGATTCCCACCGATCCCGGAACCCAATGAAACGTCTGGCGAGATCCTAAGTTTTCGCACGAATGATCAAAGATTATGATCTAACTTGTCAGAGTTACCCTAAGTTTACCCTAACTGCGAGGTTAAAAGGTAATTCAACCGCCATTGTTACATTCACCGGCGTTAAAATTGTTTTACAGAGCACTAGCCTCCATTTCTGCATAACAGCTACCGTTGCGCGACTGGAGCTCATAGACTGAGGGAGGAAGGTGATCAGCAGCTGAATCAAGAGCATCTTAGAGATATACTGGTATAAAAAGAAATCGGCATAACCAGGTAAGTGAACTGAAACCCTCATCATGTTGTTTTTTAAATAATGTTGAAAGTTCTGGTTATGTATCCATGCAAGTAAGTAATGTAGAATTGATACAATAAGCATGATATTTGCAGTATGTATGCATGCATATCCCGTTGTGAGAAGAAATGTTGTTAATTGCAGGTACCCATGGCTGAAAAACGCTTAGTCAAGTGTCAGGAAGAATTCAGCAGGCCTATGTTCTCTTCTCAGAGAGGGGTCCTGTTTAAATTTGGGGCAATTACAGACACCCATCAGGGGAGTACCAGCCTGGAGGCTTGGTCAGCCAAGCTGAATGATGGGTAGGATAAGAGTCCGGTGCTGGACGCTGTGTTTGTATCAGGTATGTGGAACGCTGCTGGCTTCCCCTACTCCATGGAGTCTCCGGAGCTGGTTATTGAGTGCGCCCGGAATTACAACCCTCAGACGAGGCAGGTGGTGAAGCATGGGAGAATCTATGCAGACCTATCCATCAAAGGTCTATCCCAAACATTTGGACTGCCAATGGGTAGCAAGGTAAAGAGTGTAGACTTGAAGAAGTCTGAAAGAGAATATGAGGCCAACAAGAAGACGGCCAGAAGGAACATGTATGCTTGGCGGGCCGAGAACAGCACATATAATGCAGCGGCCAAGCTCCCTGTGCGCATGTTCAAATTTGATTTTAATGAAGAATATCAGTATGTGATTGCCCTACTGAACAGGGTGACTGGCCAGCCTGATACTGGAGAATTCAGAGACTGGATGTATGGCATAATAATGATGTGCCTATATGCAGACATCAAGCCACTGTGGGGCCAAATCATAAGTGATGCTCTGCATGAGCAGCTGTTGAACCTGGGAGGTTCAGATTGTGCCTTCTACATGACCTCCTATATTGTTTATTCCTGTGCTTATGGAGGCACTTTTGATGCCCTGGTCACAGATGGAAAACTGACGGGCACGAATGCAGCATATATCTGGGATCATCATCCCCAGCTGCAAAGAACCAATTACATCAAGGACTACAAACTGGTCAATGATGCATTTTCTATGCATCTGGTAAGGACCATGGAAGATGACAAGACAAAAAGACTGAGCATGGAAGCTCAGGAGGTAGTATACAGGCATGGGGCATGGTACATCCAATTTGCCACCTTTTCCTACATCAGGATAGAAGGTTTTGTAGGGCATCCCCTGATGCTGCCAAGGTATCCTACAGATGCAGTAGTTTTAATGGAGTTTATCAGGCAGGGCTCCACCATCATACAGACGTATAAGGATGCCAAGAAGCTGCCACCAATTTTGTTCCCAGTCAGCATCGGCAACTACATGTGCCCTGACTCTGATAATATTAAGAAGGTGATGGTCACTCTGAACAAGATGAATCTACTACCCTTCCTAGTAACAAGACCATATGATCCTTACGGCCGAATGCAGAAGATCCTAGGAAAGCCTATTCACCAGAGGCACCTAGAAGATTTTTGGGCTGACTGCGAAGATGAGGCAGAGGCCAGGAGGAGGAGGTATCAGAGGTTAACTCTGAACCAGATCAGAACGTTTGACTGCATATCCCTCCCTCAGCAGTTGAAGAGTGATGACGGCAGGATCATGGCAGATGAATACGAGCAGAAGAAGATCTACAATGATACCATTTCTGCCCCTGACCTCACCATGCAGGAGGATATGTCCTTGGACCCATTCTTTGCCAGGACCATACACTTGACCCAAGCTTGGGTAGATGCACAGGTAGAGGCATTGAAGAAAAAGGGTGTTGCCATCACAATAGATAGCAAGAAGAAGGGGCAGGACATCCCCACAGATGAATATGATGACTTCCTGCTGGAGAAGCGGAAGACTAAGGGAGAGAGGACCCCTCCACCACAGCAACCTAGCAAAAGGGCCACAAAGGGCAAGAAGGTGGAAAAGGGACCCAAAGGGGTCATAGTTGACAGGGCAGTATTCACAGCGGAGGAGGTAGCCAAATCAGGGTCAGAATCAGATTCTCCTCCAAAGCCCAAGAAAGCCAAGACAGCAGAGGCTGGAATCATAGAGACCCAAGAAGTGGGTCAATCATCCAGACAACCAGGCAAGGATATCCTCATGGAGGAAGAGCCTGAAGAAGAGGAGGAAGCTCCACTAGTAATTAGAAGAAATAGGAGAGCTCCGCAGGTGTTGGTTCCTACCACACCTAAGAAACCAAGAACCTCCATGAGAGGTGAGATGAGTCAACCCCCAGTGCAATTACAAGGGGCAGGTAGTGAAGTGCAGAAGGAACTTCAGCACAATGTTCCACTTCCTACCATTGTCAAGTTCAAAACTGAACTGGCAGAAGAGCAACAAAAAGAGGCATCCCAGGTGCAAGCAGAAAAGCATGTCTCGCTAGACGAGACAATAAACTTGTCTGATGATGAGGTGGTGCAGGATGTAGCTGCGCAAGAAATGGAAACACTTGCGGCTGCTGGCATCAGTGTGACTCCTCACAAGCCTCCAACGGTTCAAACAGTGCTTGAGGAGATGAAACAAGCAGAAGCGGAGCGAGAAAAGAGCCCAGAACCAGAGAAGAGCCCAGAGCAGGTAGCTCAGGACATAGGGCTGGATACATTGATCGCTGAGGTGACCAGTCCTGCAGTGGTAGACTTAACAGAGAAGCAGGATGCAAGTCCTGAATAGCCAGTAGGATCACCTGATAAGGGCCACTTAATAGAAGAGATAGAGATGGCAGAAACAGAAAGCCACGCTCTTGAATTAGGCCAACAAAGCCCACAAGATACATCAGCAGGACCTGCTATAGTAGAGGTCCAAGAAGAAAAGGCTGATGATGAGAAGAATGAAGCGATAGAGGCTCCTGCTGATAAGGCACAAGAGGTGGATGCTGCAGGTACAGAACAGATAGCCACTGCGGAACAGATGCCATCACCTCGGGTAGATCCAGTGATATCAGATACGGTGGACATGCCGCCAGAAATAGAGAAGCAAGAGGAGGATGATCAACCTCCATGGGGGGAAGAACTGGGGACAGGTGAAGAAAGGATGGAGAAAGATCATGATCATCATGATCCACATACAGGTACACCGCCAGGTTCCCCACACGGAGAAGATGCTCCCCCAGAAAAGGAAGTTCCTCAACAGGAGGAGGCACCACAGGATTCGCAGCAAGGTGAGCATCAAGAGCCAGAAAAAGAAAAGTCACCATCTCCACAACGCTTGTTGGTGGAAACGGGAGATAAAGGTGAACAGCATCATGATGCTGAAAAGCATGATCAGGTGCCTCCATGGTTAGAAAAGGAGGTAAATGTTGAGGAGGAGCTGGAGATTCAAGAGTTCGATGTCTCCACCCTGTTCGCCGCAGATATAATGAAACCCAGGAGGAAGGCCAGAATGACTTCGGCCATCAAAAGAGATCCGGCGACAAGGAGAAGGACCGCACAAATTGCTGTACCTGCGGTAGAGAAAGAGAAAGGCAAAATCACTGTGGATGAATTCCAGATAAGCACAGTTGATTTGGGTTTTGCCAATGAAGAGCAGGAAGGTCAGGAGGGAAAGGATATCATTGACTCTCTGATTCAGAAAGTGAAAAGAGAGAAAGAGAAGAATAAGCAACATAAAGAGCACATTGCTCAGTTGCGTGCATATATTGAAGGCTTGACCAATCCTGAGGATACTACAAGTGAAGCTGCAGTCCCATTGACTGCCATTTCTCAAGAGGAGATAAATAAATTGGACCTCATGAAACATGAGGTTTCCGTAATAAGAAAGTGGGTGTCATCCACATTGGATGATGCCATTGAAATAATGAAAGGTTCTTTGAAAAGATGGAGCATATTGAGTGACTCCAAGGCTAAGGTGGACAGGTTGCAGATGCAGACCGGAAAAAGGTCTTATAAACTGGAGAAAGTCCTCAGCCTGTTGGACGAAATAAGGAAGATAAATCCACAATTGCTTATCAGTAAGCAGGTGTTAAATAATAATACCGCATTGTTAGTAGATATCTGGTATAAGGATGTGCAGTTTGAATGCGGAGTCCTCAAGAGATGCAATAATAAGCTGAGGGAGATCAGCATGAGGCTACGTGATTTAATGGGCATTGAGGCAGACATGCTCGAAACATTAGAAGGCAAGCTGGAAGGGAAGATTGAGAATCAAGATGAAGATTCTGCCCTTAAGGCTCTGCGTAATAACTTCCATATAGAAGATGATGGTCCGCTCGTCCACTTGACAGAAGAGATAATAAATAAAATGATGAGGATCAAGGTCAAGATGGAGACCTACAACAAGACACTGCAGGACAGAAAGAATAAGCTGGACAACAGAAGGGATAAGTATGAAGCACACAAACATGCCATTATCAAGGCAAAGACTCAAGATGGTGGAGGAATAGATCAAGTTGTGCAGTCATACGAACAAATCCAGAGCAGCATGCAGCCCCATGTGCAGCAGCGTCATCATCAGGATAGCGAAGAGTCAGGAAGCGATACACATGATGATGACCCGCATGCATCAGATGAAGAGCATGATGAAGATACATCATGAAGGGGGGAATATCTTGCGTATGCAGTATAGATAGTTGCCAGCTGGCAACTTGTGCCTTTTTGTAATATTGGTAAGTCATGAAGTGATGACCGTTGATTTATATTGATAAATCAGATCCGTGGATCTTTTGTAACGGATTCCTCAACTTATTCTATAAAAGGTGGTGGAATGCCTTGTTATATTCATTCGAAACTTAATTGAAATTTGATTGCTGAAGTATTCAGGACTTATTTCAAAGCTGCTGTATATGTACATGTCTTTTGCATACTTAATGAAAGGGAAGAGTATTTTGATTACAAATCTTCGTAAATCTTGAGTAATCTGTGTCTGAATTCTGGATATGTGCTTTGATTTGCTGCGTCCCTTGGAGTGCTCATCATGTTGCATGTATTGTTTTCATTCATTATCCTCTGAAGTTTGCATCAACTGTATCTAGCTGTGGAATGTCCTGGTGAACATATGGTTTGATTTCTTCTCCTCATGACAGTATCAAGCATGTATGTGGATCAAAAGCTAAAGGTTCAACTTAATTAGAAGCATTTCCTTTAATTTCTTTCAATTTCAGAGCATCTCACTATCACAATTGCAAATAAACTGATAATCTTAAGCAAACAACCCAAAATATGCAGACATCTCGTAGATAATCGTAAATATTTAGCATATTTGAACACCAAGCATGCACAATTGAAAATATCATGCAAAGATCTATGTATTTTACATCTTTTCATCAAATAACCGTATAATTTGACTTCTCTGTAAGGAATTTCTGTAGGAACTTCATGACGATAGTGCATTTTCACGTAAGGCCCCAAAATGGAAACAGCAACTCACATTAACCACTGAGTAACGTCAGTCAATTAAGACCTAATCACCGGAGACTTGGGATCATGAATTCTTTGAATTCACTGTATCTTTCAAGATGAATAAAGGTTAATGTGTACTTTTATTCTATGTTTGTTTGTGACTAACATCATGACCAACACCACCTTGCCTTATGAGGTGTCTAAATATGATTTGGTTGGATATGCTGATATGTTGTTCAACAAGCCCAAGAATCCTGTAGCTAAGAGATTTGGGACATATGATGAAATAACAAACAAAACAATAAGGAGGGAGGTAGAAGAAAAGGAAGAGAAGATGCAATCAAAATTGGAAGAAATGCTTAACACTCTTGAGGGTCCTACAGGAGAAGCTCCAACCACCTCTGCCTCATAAACTTCTAGAAGAACAAGTAGGTCTATCCCTGCTACTACTACTTCAAAATCCTCCAGACCTCCTCCTACACCCCCTAGTAGGAGAAGGACTTTTGTTGAAGTCCCTGTACAGACCAAGATTGCAGAGACAAAGAAACATAGACCTAAGGTCCAAGCAAAGAGAGGAAAGATCAATCTGGTGAACATAGAAGATGATGAAGATGATGAGGAAGAAGAGGAAGAATCTGGTATGCTTGAGAGAAGAAAGAAAATAGAAAGAGAAGGAGAGGAAGAAGCTGAAACCACCAAAGGAAAATGAAAAGGAAAAGCAAATAAATCAAAGGAAACTCTTCAAGAAGAATTTGAGCATGTGCCCCTATAGCTTGAGGCCACTGTGAATGCTATAGTACAACATGGTGCTTTGAAACAAGTTGTAGATCTCTATGATAAGATGCCTGCTGATGACAAAGCTACATTTGAGGAAGCAATAATCAGGTACATGATGGCCTTCAATGTGGCTCTAATTGAGTTCATTAATAATCTTCCTGTAAGCCTTGCATATCTACTCACCAACAAAAGAAATGAAGCCACGGGAAATGAGGATGAGATGAGAAAACATGCAATTGAAAAGGTTGGTCCATCCATCATTGATGAAGAAAAGATCAAGATATCTCTAAAACAAGCAAAGGAATTTAGAACAAAAAGAAGAATAAATATCCTAATGGGAAAAGACAAGGAAGAAATAGAGAGACTGGAGAAGGAAACATTGGAGAAAACTATAAAAATTCTTGAGGAAATGAAGAATGCTAAGGTGACAATTGAGAAACAAGTTCCTCTAAATGTACCAGATGTACCTCTTCAGGATATAGATCTGTCAGCCTTTGATGACAAAGTGGATAGAGGTGACATGACTAAGAAAGATAAGGAGACTGTTCCTCTAGAAAACATGGAAGCACAAAATGTAAAGGAGCTAGGTAATGTGGGTACACCTCCTCCAGAAGAGACAGAAGAATAAAACTCAGGAGATCAAGGTAACATGAATATATCCCCTCTGAAGAATAGTAAGACACAAAATATAAAGGGTCAAGATAAAGTAAGTACACCCCCTCTGGAGAACACAAACACAGGTACAGAACATAACAATATTCCTCTATAGAATACAGGGAAAGATGAGCAAAGGAAAGAGGATAACATTGAGGAGGAGCATGAAGAGAAAGTTCTTGAGAAGAGTGAGGAGAAACAAGATGAAAAGGATCAGGATGAAATAGAGGAGAAGCAAGATGAGAGAGTTGAAGATATAGGTCAGAGTTCTTCAGAGTTAGACTCTTTCAAAGACCTATTAGATTTGCAGATACAGTTTCAACTAGTGATTACACCTCAACTTTTGCAGATCCCTAATCATAAAGGGCAAGTAGACTTGTCAAACATTTCACCCCTTCACAAACTACAACTTGGAGACATCCTGTGTGCTTTTGCAAGAAAGGAGTTCTTGCAAGAAAACCTGAAGAAAACAAGTTTAGTTGAAGATGCAGTGAAATTGATTCAAGAAGGTTTACCAGAGAGAAGCATTGATTCCTCTCTGTCTCCGGAGCAAAAGCTGAAGCTTTTAATGGATTCCTTCAAGGACCACTCCTCACACATTGAACAAAAGGTAGAACAAGAAGCCTTAAGGAAGATGAATGATAAAAGGTTGGTTGAGATATCTAACAAGTGTGCCAATGCACACAATAAACTGTAAGTAAATATAAAGACATTCAAGGATTGTATTGATGAATCCACCACATTGTATCTTTTTTTTTGAAATGGCCTAATTCCACCAACAACATCAAAGCTTAGATTGACTCCATTGAATCATAGATCTCCAAATTGGCCAAAGTATATGACTTGTCAAAAGACAAGAATGGGGCAACCAGGGCATGTTGGGAATTAAGGTGTCTCAACCTTGGTAATTCTCTGCATTTGTAATGTTTGTATTTATTATTCAATTGCCTATGTTGTAAATAATTGGAAATTCCACTTTGTCATATTGTGGGATGTGGCACGATGATGTGTCAATCCTACATGGATTATAACAACTTGTTATTTTGTCCTCACATGAGGAGATAGGTGTCCCACTTAGTGGTAGGAATATTCTGCCATGTGTTGGCATCTTCTATGTTGTGTAAGGAATGTTTGACCGAAACGGTTATGATGGATTCCTATGATGAATCTATGACATGTAAGAGTCGAGAATAGAAGGTTGTAAGATAAGTAATGACATGTGTTATGTAGCATCTTTGAATGAGGCATATTTGGGCACCCCAAGGTGGAATATGATGTGTTGTAAGAGAATATGCTATTTATAGCATGTGTATGACAGATTCTATGACGGTCGTAGGAGCATCTGTCATAGCCCATTTTGGAAATAGGCGACCTATTTGGGATGGGAGCTATGGAAAAGTGTCAGACACATTCTACAATGTTGACCAAGTGTCCCTAGGCGTGGGTTTTGGTCCAAGATGCCATATTGGACGCCCATTCCAAGATAGGTCTAATATTGCCTTGTATTTTCTTTATATACAGGTGCTTGGAGATGGAGTTTGTATCACATGTTTACAGGTACTGTTATGTTACCGGATTGACTCCAGTCACGAGTGTTGAAGACCATTGAAGCTTGCATTGCAAGTGTATTGTAAACATTCTTTCAGATTTGTTAATACATTGTGCAGGTTTCTGAGTGTGGGGTTTTTCACCCGATAAGGGTTTTCCCCACCGTAAATCTTTGTCTCTCTTCTTCTGTCTACTTTCTGGTTCTTGTGTTTTGCTGCAATATATCATGTTAATGGTTTAACATTGCTGTAATAGTTAGGATAAAGTTGAATTTGCATAGCCCTCTCCTAAATAGATTAGTGTAGGAAGCGTTTTCCGCACACCTAGCTTCCTTTCAGTTGGTATCAGAGCTTGATCACCTTTGGTCCTAGTTGTAGGGTAGGGGTTTTTTGAGCTAATCTTAGGTTGAGTGGGAGTCTGTGCAAAGCATTCTGTATCTTATTGCATTAAGGAGATGGCAGGCACATCAGGAAGGTTTGAAGTAGAGAAGTTCAATGGCAGTAATTTTGAGCTGTGGAAGGTCAAAATGGAAGACATGTTAGTTGACCGAGACCTTTGGGAAAGTGTGAATGGAACTAAACCAGCTACAATGACTCAAGATGACTGGGATCTCAAGGATTGGAAGGCTAAGGGTCTCATAAGACTTAGTCTTGCCGATTCTATGTTGTTAAATGTCCATGAGGAGACTACTGCAAAACTCCTTTGGAAGAAGTTGGGGGACGTGTATCAAGCCAAATCCCTAGTTAATAAACTTTTCTTGAGAAATAAGTTGTATTCTCTTCGAATGGAGGACAGAGGATCCGTGGTTGAGCATATGAATGCCTTTAATATGCTGGTTGCACAATTAACATCTATTGGTGTAAAAATGGAGGAGGAGGATCGGTGTATGACCCTGCTTTGTTCTCTACCGGACTCATGGGATCATCTTGTCATGGAAATCGGAAGCACCACATCCATATTCAAAATGGAAGAAGTGGTTTCTTCACTGTTGTCTGAAGAGATGCGGAGAAAGTCTTCTGAGATAGCCAAAGAAGCCCTTGCACTTCGTGGAAGACCCAAGGAGAAAGGGAAGAAGGACAAGAAAGATGAGAAGGGTAGATCCAAATCCTGTGGGAGATCCAAATCTCCAAGAAAGTCCAAGGCTCTTTGTTGGAATTGTGGCAAGACTGGGCATTTATGAAAGGAATGCAAAGAGGAGAAGAAGAAAAAGAAGAAAGCTCCTAATTCAGATTCTGACAAATCACAAGATGACGGTGATGCTTTCATCGCAGCCCTGGCAACCCATGCATTTGATGATGTGTGGCTAATCGACTCTGGTGCATCATTCCACATGACCTCACATCGAGACTGGTTCACTAAGTATGAGGAGTTTGATGGTGGAAAGGTGTATCTGGGTGACAACTCTCATCTGAAGATCATTGGTTGTGGAAGAGTCTCTATCTGATTCCCTGATGGTCAAGTGAAGGGGATCTCTAGGGTTATGCACATCCCAGGCTTAGCACGGAACCTGCTTTCTGTAAGTTGTTTGAATGATGTAGGTGTGCAGGTTGTCTTTCCGAAAGAAGGATGCAAGATGACTAGAGGATCTATGGTGCTTGCTAAGGGTACTCAGAGAGGTACTCTGTTTTAACTAGAAGCATGCATTACACAATGCAATAGTTCTTCTGACTCAAGGAAGAGGGTAGCAGTCACTTCATCCCCACCATCTGAACGAGCAGTGAAGAAATCTGTTGTTTCTAGTCTTGATGGTTGTAATTGTGCATTGGAAGTTAAACTTCCTGTAGAAAAGACAATGTTATGGCATAAGAGATTTGGCCATATTGGTGAGAAGGGTTTGCATACTCTGAAAAATAAGAACATCGTTGAGGGGTTAGATGATTGTAATCTTGAGTTTGACTTTTGCGAACATTGCATTTATGGAAAACAAAACCGTGTTCAATTTTACTTGAGTTCTCATAAATCTTCTGGTGTGTTGGACCTTATTCATTCTGATGTGTTTGGTCCTGTTAATGTTCTTTCGTTATCAAAATATGTATACTTTATATCTTTTATAGATGATTATAGTAGAAGGACATGGATTTATTTTCTCAAAAGCAAATTTGAAGTCTATAGCAGGTTTAAGGAGTTTAAAGCTTTTACTGAAAATCAGACTGGTAAAAAGATTAAATGTTTGAGAACTGACAACGGTGGTGAGTTCTGTTCTACAGAATTCGATAAGTATTGCAAGAAACTTGGGATTGGAAGACATAAGACAACTCCATACACACCGCAGCAAAATGGAGTTGCAGAGAGGATGAATAGGACACTGATGGAGAAGGCTAGGAGTATGCTTAGTGGAGCTGGTCTAGAACAAAAGTTTTGGGCTGAAGCTGTTGCCATTGTTTGCTATCTGGTAAACAGATCTCCTACATTAGCTCTTGTTGGAAAGACACCCATGGAGGTGTGGTCTAGTAGAAAGCCTTCAGTAAGGCATCTTCATGTTTTTGGTTGTGAGGCATATGCACATGTGCCTAGGGAGAAGCGGTCAAAGTTGGAGAACAAAGCTGTTAAGTGTATCTTCATTGGCTACGGTGTTGGTGTGAAAGGATACAAGCTTTGGGACCCCGTGGCTGAAAAAGTGTTGTATAGAAGAAGTGTCATCTTCAGAGAGCTTACACCTTCTTCCACTGTTTTGCAGCTAGAAGAAAAAGAAAAGAAAGAGGATGTTGTTCAGTTTCCTCTCACCCCTGAGAAGACTAAACATAAAGACAATGTTGGACTTGATGATGAGGAGAGCTCTAGCAGCTCTGAAAGCTCAGAGGAAGAAGCTGAACCTCAACCTCAGCTCTTGAGGAGGTCTACACGGATAAGAAAGCAACCTGAAAGGTTTGGTTTTACATTGCTTGATTATAGTTGTGCTTATGCTTTAACCACTAACAGTGATGAACCTAGAACTGTATTAGAGGCTTTGGATATGAAGGATGCAGGTTCCTGGAAGGAGGCCAAGGAGGAAGAAATGGCTTCTTTGGAAAAGAATCAAAGTTGGCACTTGGTGCCTTTGCCTTCTGGACGAAAACCCATTGGATGCAAATGGGTGTTTAAGAAGAAGATTGGTGCAAATGGCAATATTGAGAAGTATAAGGCTAGATTGGTTGTGAAGGGGTATTCACAAGTTTAGGGTATAGATTATGGTGAGATCTTCTCTCCCGTTGCAAAGCTAACATCCATTCAATTCCTATTGTCACTTATAGCAGCTTATGACTTGGAGGTAGAACAGATGGATGTGAAGACAACTTTCCTTCATGGTGACTTGGAGGAAGAGATCTACATGTCACAGCCAGAGCATTACATGGTGAAAGGTAAAGAAAATTTGGTTTGCAAAGTTAAGAAGTCTTTGTATGGTTTGAAACAATCCCTTAGGAGATGGTACTTGAAGTTTGATGCCTTTGTGTTGTCAATTAGATTTGTGAGATCGAAATCGGATCACTGTGTGTGTTATAAATTTGATGGTGATCGTATTCTCATTGTTGCACTATATGTTGATGATATGTTGCTCATTGAGAAGAGTAAAAATATGATTTCTGATTTTAAATCTCAGTTGTGAGCTCAGTTTGAAATGAAATATTTAGGGGCAGCCAGGTACATTCTAGGAATGGAAATCAGAAGAGACAAAACCAACATAAAACTTTGGTTAAGCCAGAGTAAGTATGTGAAGTCCGTGTTAGACAGATTCAACATGGCAGATTGTAGACCATTGTGTGTTCCTGTTTCTTTGGGGACAAACCTATCTGTTGAGGATTGTCCAAAATCTCCTAGTGAGGTGGAGGACATGAGCAGAGTACCTTATGCTAGTGCTGTTGGCAGTTTGATGTATGCTATGGTCTGCACAAGACCAGACATTGCCCAAGCAGTGGGAGTCCTTAGTTGATTTATGGCTAATCCTAGACGGGTTCATTGGGATGCAGTTAAGCGAGTGTTCAGATATTTGAGGGGTACTTCCAAGTATTCCATTTGCTATCATGGTAATGTTTCAAGACCTCCGCATTCTGTTGATATTCATGGATTTGTGGATTCAAATTAGGCAAGTGACATTGGCAGCAGGAGATCCACCAGTGCTTATGTTTTTACATTGTTTGGTGGTGGTATTAGTTGGATGAGTAAACGACAACCTGTTGTTGCTTTGTCCACAACAGAAGCTGAGTATATGGTAGCAACTCATGCTTGTAAGGAAGCCATTTGGCTTAAGAGATTATGTTTCGATATTGGTGTTGATGTAGGTCAGATCATGATCAGTTGTGATAGTCAGAGTGCAATTTGCCTTGCAAAGAATCCAACTTTCCATGCTAGAACCAAGCACATTGATGTTTAGTTTCACTTTGTGAGGGACATGGTTGAGGATGGAAAGGTAAATTTGGAGAAGGTAGATACTTTGAAGAATGTTGCAGATGCATTGACAAAACCAGTGGGCACAGAGAAGTTTAGATGGTGTTCGGAGTCTATGGGCCTCTCGGCCTATAGCAGTTAAATCCTATTTTTCTATTGGCTCTTACAAGGTGTTCGACAAGTGGGAAAATGTTGGAAATTAAGGTGTCTGAACCTTGGTAATTCTCTACATTTGTAATGTTTGTATTTATTATTCAATTGCCTATGTTGTAAATAATTGGAAATTCCACTTTGTCATATTGTGGGATGTGGCACGGTGATGTGTCAATCCTACATGGATTATGACAACTTGTTATTTTTTCCTCACATGAGGAGATAGGCATCCCACTTAGTGGTAGGAATATTCTGCCATGTGTCGGCATCTTCTATGTTGTGTAAGGAATGTTTGACCGAAACGGTTATGACAGATTCCTATGATGAATCTATGACATGTAAGAGTCGAGAATAGAAGGTTGTAAGATAGGTAATGACATGTGTCATGTAGCATCTTTGAATGAGGCATATTTGGGCACCCCAAGGTGGAATATGATGTGTTGTAAGAGAATATGCTATTTATAGCATGTGTATGGCAGATTCTCTTACAGTTGTAAGTTGTAACTACTATGACAGATTCTATGACGGTCGTAAGTGTCGTAAGAGCATCTGTCATAGCCCATTTTGGAAATAGGCAACCGCTTTGGGATGGGAGCTGTGGACAAGTGTCAAACACATTCTACAATGTTGACCAAGTGTCCCTAGGTGTGGGTTTTGGTCCAAGATGCCATATTGGACGCCCATTCCAAGATAGGTCCAATATTGCATTGTATTTTCTTTATATACAGGTGCTTGGAGATGGAGTTTGTATCACAGGTTTACAGGTATTGTTATGCTACCGGATTGACTCTAGACACGAGTGTCAAAGACCATTGAAGCTTGCATTGCAAGTGTATTGTAAACATTCTTTTAGATTTGTTAATACATTGTGTAGGTTTCTAAGTGTGGGGTTTTTCACCCGATAAGGGTTTTCCCCACCGTAAATCTTTGTCTCTCTTCTTCTGTCTACTTTCTAGTTCTTGTGTTTTGTTGCAACATCTCATGTTAATGGTTTAACATTGCTGTAATAGTTAGGATAAAGTTGAATTTGCATAGCCCTCTCCTCAATAGATTAGTGTAGGAAGCATTTTCCGTACACCTAGCTTCCTTTCAGGGCATAGGTTGAAAACCTTCATGCACAAATGTCACAGCTACATGACCAGAGAGAACAGATAAAGAAGCAACTTGGTCAGCTAAGGGAAGTAGTTAATCTAAGACTTGCTTCATTGTGAGGGTTGCTAGGTGAAGCTGAGAAGATTGAGCAAAAGATGAAGACACCAATTAACATAGATGAGGCTGAGGACTTATGTATGCAATTTGAATGTCAAAATCACATTCTTGCCTTAGAGAAAGCAAATTGGGTATTCACTCTTACACAACTCATGGTAATCTACAAAGCCATTCTACCTTCTAAGTGAGTTACAAGAGTATTGTAGATAATAAAATTTTGGATGTATATAGAATTGTGGAGGCCAATAGTTGCATACTATGTACATAACATCTATTTTTGAGGGATTTCCATCTTAGGGGGAGTACTAGTTATAGAAATAATACAGTAAGGGGGAGTTTATACAGTTTTGGGATGATATAAGATGTTAGACCTTTTGTCCTTGATGTCAAAGGGGGAGAGAGAGAAATATGCATCTAAGGGGAGCATTTGTACACATATTTTTTTGGGTATTGCCATCAATGACAAAGGGGGAGATTGTTGATAATATGTGTTGTCATTGATGTCAACTCTATATGTGTCAATCTAAGGTTAGAGATGTTGAAGTTGATGGACAGTGGAAGATTTGAGAGAGACGGTTTGACTAAGTTAAAGACATAGGATCAACATGATTAAGGGAGGTCAGTTCGGAAGACCTAGCAGATGGAGAAAAATTGTCCAAGTATAAGAATGGTAATCTTCCTGATGTCTAAGTATGATGTGGAGGTGAGTACATATGTTCTAACATGTTTCTAGCATGCCTACATTAATATCCTACCATTCTAGTGTACCGCACTTATAGAAAACTTAACAAAAGTTTGGCTAAGGCTTTCACAGTGTATATACTAAAGCATCTAGTTATAGTATTTTTGTCCGCATTCCTCCACAGAGAAAGATTTAGTCTTGTGGTTCAAAAGATAAGTTGATCGACATATGAACATGTTATATCCAAGAATTGAGCTTATTACACCTTTAGCAGAGAAAGTTATCAATGATAGAGTTCAGGACTGTGATTTGACAGTGTAAAGCAATGGTGGAGACCTGTTGGAATGCTTCGCATTCCTTCAGAAAAGAAGTTGTGCCCATGCGGTTTTGAAAACATGTTTAGAGATGTGTATCACATGCTTCCTTGTTGTATCAAGTGTTCTTATGGTCCGTAAAGTCAATTTTCAAATGACAAAAGTAATACAGACAGTTCCAAATGTAGAAGTATTCTAAAGAACACATGTTTGATACTTGTGGAAGATGGTGAAGGTATAGATCACCTATATGAGTGTCTGTGGAGACTCTAGATGCTTCATAGTATCTCAGGTTTGAACCACATGCAATTCTCCCTTATTTCCTATACTACATAAGGTATTCAAGTCAGTTAGTAAAGAGTTGTATATGACAATCCTCTGAATTATAGTATACCTGAGTTAAGTCTCTGATTTCCTCTGGAAATGATAATATGGTTGCACGCAGATATGGGAATGTGTTCATAATAGTGCATAAATTCATTTCTAAGACTTTAAGATGATTTGGTGTACAACAATGCAAAATCCTAAGTCTTGGAATATCACAGTCTATTTGAAATGATTTGTTTTCAACAGTTCAACATGTTTCTCATTTTGCAGATACATATATTGATTAGGTACTTTAGGAGAATGGTGTATGGATAGTGTTGAGAAGATACATGCTTGAAATCTTGGTCCACATAATATTTTTGGATTCTCCTTAGTGATGTGAAGATGGTTAGTTAGCAGTGGTACTATTGTTTGGGCCGACAGTCCAGTTTTCTTCATATGCGGTGGATCCTGATTAGTTGTTTTGGCATTGGAGGATGTGTAGTGATGTTTCTTGGATCCTATTATGAAGTGTTGTTATATGTAACCTATTCACTCTTCATATTGTATATGGTTGATGCCAACCTGTGGACAATCACATGTTTCATTTAACAGTCTTTTTGATGTTGGCCTAATCAATGTTTTGAGATGTTGCGAAGGATATATATGAAAGAACAAATTCATTTGTGGAGGGAATGAGGGTGTATGAATGTGATAGAGTAGAATGAGTAGTATGAAGTGTGCAAAGTCCGTATGATGGAGTAATTGTGTAGAAAAGGAAGACTGCAACATTAGTATAAGTCAGATGCTTCTTTCATAGTAGTTCATAGTTATGTTATCATTGTAATTCTTTGTAGCAGTGATTTCTCTTCAAGGAGTTGTAGCCTTAAAACAAAGTCAGAAAGGAGTTGTAGCTTCCCTGGTTTGTAGCCCTAAAACAATGTTGTAAATTGATTTGTGCTGATATTATTAAAACCACTATACACAAGATAAAGTTGTAATTTCTTAAGTGGCATTAAGTTATTTTCCATGACAATTTCTATGCTCAATACCCAGTGGTGAAACACATTTATTTCCAAGCAATAACATTGACTACTAAGACAATGACATTGAAAGAGTATTCTTGATCAAAAAGAAATTTGAAAGGAAATCACCATTACAAGTATGATGTTAGCCTACCATCAAGGTAGAAGAGAGTCCCAAAATGATCTGAATCTGGCTAGAGATTTAGAGGACAATACTTGGTGAGCGGGTCATCTAGAAACCTCTAATAACTGGTTTGGAGTAGTCTAGAAATCTCTTTGAGAGTGTATGCCTTCTCTATCTCGAACTACCTTCTTCATTGAGAAGGAAATAATAATAATTTATATCCAAAGGTCATGATCAAAGGTCATCGCAACCTTTGAAGCGGAATAAGTAATTAACAATTAATTAATGTTAATTCAGATCATTTCTCCCCCTCGAGAGGCAATGGGCCCCATTGCATCGATGTTCGGTAAAAAATGAGGAAAGTGTTCGACAATGTGCGCCCTGGTAAACCACTTTCCTTGATGAGGCATACGATGCTGGTCATGTCACTCCATGTACTTCTGGTTGGTGTGCTGCAATATCTCATGAATTTGCTGAATTTGGGAAATCTCATGGAAGAGATGTATGCCCTAAATAATTTGGGCAAACTCATGGAAGAGATGTATTCCCTGGAGACTCTATTTAGGAGATGCATACAATTCAACAATCTTAGCGGGTGAGATGTATGCCAAAATTTGGCAAACTCAATAGGTGAGATGTATGTCAAAATTTGGCAAACTCAGTAGGTGACATGTATGCCGAAATTTTACAAACTTAGCAGGTGAGATGTATGCTGAAATTCCTCCTTAATAGTTGAAATTAGTACTTAGGTGATTTGTGAAAGGCTATGAGTATCCCAATGAGAAATTCTATTTGAATGGCTACGCTCCAAGTGAGAAGGAGAATGAGAATGAGCATGTGAAAGATCATCTTTGCAATCATGATGTTGTTCATCATGGTGATTTGAGCACACATCTTTTACTTGTCATGCATTGAGCCTTATTTTCTATTCAGATGATCATGGTCAGTTTGAATCTGATGATCATGTTCATTGGGGTGGCTTTCTTGCTATACATTTCAAAATCTACTGTCGCTTCGCCATCAAATGTGGCAAGAATAAGGTGTTCTTCTCAACGATCAAAATCATGAAGAAGTGGAAGGATTTCCATTGGCTATAGGCCAACTTTGGTCTGGTGAACCCGGTGTAATTTGGATACCTGAAGGACTCTTCAATTGCCTCAATTTGTTGTTCCCTATTATGAAGATTTTCTAGAAAGAGATTGCATCCTTCCCTTGTTTCTCGCAACTCCTTAGCTTGTTTGACCATTAAAGTATGCTTGGTAGTAACATCAAGGATGATTGGAGAAATGTATTGTGTTTTGACAAGCCAACAAACACCTTTATGAGTCAGCCTTTCCTTTCTCCTAATACCATATTGTTTGTTTGGTGTTGTCATCTCATCATCTCACAAAATTTCCTCATCTTCTAGAGCTATAGGTTGTTTTACCTTTGGAGGATTGTATACAAGGAGATCACGTACAATCCCAAGGTCTGCTTCAACAAATAGCTTTGGCTTGTGCATTTTATCTAAAAATGTGATCATGTATTTTGTGTATTGGTCTTTATTAGTTTTAAAGGATAATAATTTTGGTTGTGCTGTTGGGTCTGGGAGCTCACTTTTGAAGTTCAATTTACACAAGAAGGTGGTTGGTTTTTTGAGTTTATTATCAATCTTGTCAACCACCGAAAACTAAGGTTTTTTTGTTGACCTCGCGTCTCCAACTCCTCTTAAGGCTGTTGGTAGGGCGTAGGCTAGTAGTAGTAGTAGCTGATGCAGTGGTGGTGTGGCCTTCTACAGGCTTTATTGAACCACGATGATGGCCCCTGTGCATATGGTGCTCGCAATATTTCTAATCAGGAACCATATTTCTCGAGCATCGCTATTTCTTGTCATCGGTTCTCCAACATCTTCCTGGTTCCAGATCAACGTTACTCCCATATCCCATCTGAAACGGACTCCACGCCATCAGAGTGCTAGGAGCATGATGATGATAGGATGAGGAACCTACGTATTCATCTTTATTTAACGTAAGAATTGTGTGGCTTTAAACAGAATAACAATCTACAAATGTAATGGTGGCTCCCATGCTTTGCAAGCACCCTCAAACTTGGCTCTGATACTATTGATCTAAATCTAGCTAGAGATTCAAAGGACAATTCCTGGTGAGCAGGTCACCTGCAGTATTGTAGAAACCAGTAACAATTGGTTTTGAGTAGTCTAGCAATCTCATTTGGCAATCTCGTTGAGAGATGTATGCCTTCTTCATTGTGAAGGAAGTAATCATTATTTATATCCAAAGGTCACTCACAACCTTTGACGCGGAATAAGTAATTAACAATTAATTAATGTTAGTCCCGATCACAAAATCAAAGAAGGTCCCAACTTTAATGTCTCTGGCACCTATGACAATAACAACCTTAAGAAATTTAATATATGGAATCTCCCACCCCATAAAAGAATTAGTTACTCTAAATGAAAGGCATATTGGAGTAATAATGGTAAATAATGTCTTGTAAAAAATTCACAATTATCTTGACCTGTTTCCTCCCCCTCAATAGCCAACTATATAGCACATATCTAGTTTGTAACTTGAAAAGAAGAATATAACATCTATTTGCTAAAATTAATCAAACAAGAATGGATAGACCTAAGACCTTTTTTTTCTTTCCATCTGCACTGCAATATAATTAAGAGAATTCTTTGCAAGTACAAAAATAATGTTATTATTTAATTTTGTTTAGTTTACTAGCTAGTGGAGAGTGGACCTAATTCGCTTGAATTGAGATACTTCTGAGATGTCTTGATGAGTGCTTTTTGAATAATGATATTTTGTTCTAATCTATAGAAGTTACTTTTATCTTAAATATATTCAAGATACACGACTTTGAAAAAGAAACCTCCCAATCTGTTAGAAACTATACATATTATTTTGTGAATACTTCTGTATTTTGATATTTATATTCAAAATTTTAGAGAAAGATATGTTCTGTCATATTAGAAACTTAAATATTTTGATTATACTAGTTCTCTAATTACAGGTTATGATTCCAACAATTATGAAAAGTAGTGGCAATATGTTGGATTAATGGAGTAAACTAAGTAGCAACAATATGTTGTATGAATGGAGTAGACTATACAATTAGTGTTGGAAGTGTTATGCAGTGATACCACTCAAAGAAGGAAGAATAAACAAACAGAGAGAGAGGACACAAAACAAAATATACAAACAAAGATTTCTATTAACCAATAAAACTATTTTACATCAAACAAATACAAATGCCAGATTACAACTCTGTTTCTTCTATCCCTACAACTGCTGCTCACTCTGGAGCTTTTTGGACATCATTATTGTCCCTTTCTGTTTGGATTTGTTCACTGCTCATTCCTCTGACTAATAGTTGTGTGTGTCTGAAGCTGCCTGGAGCTTGAATCTCTACACTCTCTGTAATATTCTTCCCTGTTGTTGCTGTAACAAATCTTCTCACTGTTGTGTACTGATGTGCTGCTGCTGCATGCAATACTCACTTCTTCTCTTCATCTACATTCTCATTCTTTCCTTGTGTCTTTTCCATTACCCAAAAATTATGCCACTCAAATTTAAACTTACCTACTGCATTAAATGAAAATTGACCAGCAATAATTGTTTTGACAGGCCAACAAATGGCATTTACAAATTTGGTTAGGTGTGGCAGGAATGAGATCTCTAGAGATCTCTGACTGGTAGGTGCAGTTAATGCGGGCTCCAAATTAGAAATTCCAACACTTCCCCTTAATCTGGAGCCACATACCTATTTCATTCTATATCTCTGGAGTTATCTGTAGTTCTCCGGAGCTGTCTGGAGCTTTCTTTCTAGAATTGAAATCTGGAGCTATCCACAATGCTCAAGCTATCTCTCAGGCACTCAAATCTCTCCTTAGATAATGCCTTAGTAAAAATATCTAGGAGCTACTGCTCAGACCTACAAAATTGTAGTTCAATCTCTCCATGCTCCACTAACTCCCTTATGAAATGATAGCAAATTTCTATGTGTTTGCTTCATCCGTGGAAGACTGGATTCTTTGTCAGGGCTATGGAGGAAACATTGTCACAAAATATGGTTGTACCATCTTTTTGTTGTTCATTCAATTCTACAAAGATTCTTCTTAGCCAAATAGCTTGACATGCTACTGCATTTGCTGCTATGTACTCAGCTTCTGCTGTGGAGAGGGAAACTAATGGGCTACTTGTTTAATGCCCATCAAATGGGTCCTAAACCCATGTGGAACACATATTCATATGTGCTCTCCCTGTCATCGACACTTCCTTCCCAATCACTATTTTTATAACCAACAAACTCAAACTCATTGGATGTGGTGTATAATATGTCATAGCCTTGTGTGCCATTGACATACCTCATGATTCTCTTTCCTGGTTGCTAGTGTGTGTCCTTAGGTTTCTCCATGAACCTAGATATCAGGCTTACCATGTACATTAAATTAGGCCTGGTAGCAGTCAAATACATCAGACTTCCAACCATACTTTTGTAGAGGGTAGGGTTCACTTCATTGTTGCTGTCTTCCTTGCTTAGTTTTAAACTTGTAGCTATTGGTGTTAGTGCAGGCTTGTTGTTCTGCATTTTAAATCTCTTCAAGATCTATTTAGCATAGTTATTTTATGAAATAAATATGCCATGCTACGTTTGTTGTACCTCAATGCCTAGGAAGTACCTTAGCAGACCTAGGTCTGTCATCTCAAACTCTTTCTTCATCACCTCTTTGAAATCAACAATCAAGAGATCATTAGTACCAGTAAAAATTAGATCATCTACATACAAAACAATAATTAAAATCTCACCATTGGCTGCTTTGATGTAGAGTGTGGGCTCACTGCTGCTTTTTCTAAAGCCATTACTCAGCAGATAGGAATCTATCCTACTATATCATGCCTCAGGTGCTTGCTTAAGCTTGTAGAGAGCTTTCTATAGCCTATATACCTTGTCTTCATGCCCTGGGACTTCATAGCCAGGTGGTTGCTCCACATACACCTCCTCTTTCAATACTCCATTCAGGAAGGCTGACTTCACATCCATATGATATACCTTCCACTTGTGCTGGGATGCAATTGCTATGACTACCTGCACGGTTTCTAGCCTTGAAAATAGTGCATAGGTCTCATCATAATCTCTTCTAGGTTGTTGTTTGTATCCCTTAACAACCAGCCTTACTTTATGCCTTTCTATCTTTCCCTCAGCAGTACTCTTGGTCTTGTAAACCCACTTGACTCCAATCACTTGTTTACCCTTGGGTAAGGTTGTTAACTCCCATGTCTCATTCCTTTCTATTGCATCCAACTCCTCATCGATGGATTTACACCATTTTTCTTCTTTCATAGCCTCTTCAAAATTTGTTGGATCACCATGTGAGAATAAAGCAAAGTCTAGACTTTCATCAAACTCTTCATACCTTGTGTCTTCATAAATTTTCCTCACGCTCCTTGTCTTTCTTGGCATTAGAGAAGCAAGCGTAGGATTTGAACTACTTCTGGAGTTACTGCTGCTTGACTCCAAAGTGTTTTAGAGCTGATTCTGCTGCTACAGTCTTGAACTGACTAAATCTAAATTATTCTGGGGATGGCTTCAGAGAGCTCAAGAGTTGGATCCAGAGTGCTTTGGGGCTAAATTTGCTTCACTGCTGGAAGTTCCTACTTCATTTCCACTTCTTCATCATCTATAGGTATCGTTGCTGAGATACCTATGGTGGTGTCAACTGTGCCATCCCACGATTCATTCTCAATGAACTCTACATCCCTGCTAATTATAACATTCTTGGTAACAGGGTTGTACAACTTGTAGCCTTTGGATTCTTCACTGTACCCAATGAAGATGCACTTTTCTCCTTTATCATCAAACTTTTGTCTCTTCTCTTTAGGCACAAATGCATATACCACACACCCAAAAATTCGTAGGTGCTCCACACTCTATTTGTCATTTGTCCATGCTTCTTGTGGAATTCTATCCCTTACAGCCTTTGTGGGACTTCTATTTAGTAGATATACTATTGTTGCTACTGCCTCACCCCAATAATCATTAGTCATTCCCTTAGCCTTCAACATGCTTGCTGCCATCTCTGTGATGGTTCTATTTTTCCTCTTAGCAACTCCATTTTGTTATGGAGTGTACCTTGTTGTGAGCTGTTTATGAATGCCTTCATGCTTACAGAAATTCATAAATTCCTTGGAGACATACTCTCCCCCTCTGTTCATTCTGAGGACCTTTATGTAATGGCCACTTTCCTTCTCAGCCAAGGCCTTAAACTCCTTGAGCCTCTCAAATGCTTCAGATTTATTTGCCAAGAAATAAACCCATCTTTCTACTGTAATCATCTATGAAGGTCATAAAATAAACATTCCCACCTAGGGTGTGGGTCTTCATGGGGCCACACAAATCTAAATGCACCCACTCCAATGGTGCTCTTACCCTCCTAGAATGCCCTAATTGAAAGGGTTTCCTTGCTGCTTTCCTAAAATGTAGGCTTCACATTTCCTATCGAGCTCAACAATTGTTGGGAGCCCTCTAACCATGCCTTTTTTGGATAAAAGACTTAAACCAAAAAAATTTAAGTGCCCATACCTCAAATGCCAAAGCTTAGATGGGTCTTGGATGACTATCTTGAAGGCTGATTTCTGAGCCACTACTATAGACGCCATCTGGTTGACTCTGGAGCCATCCAGAGCCATCTGGAACTTGACAGGTGCAGCTCTAGAGAACACTGGGGACTGCAACCTAAGGGGGAACATTATGTTCTTCGTCATTTGCACTTCTACAATGACCTTCTTGCTACCATCCTTGTCATAGATGTTGTATTCCCCTTTCTCCATCAGGATTTTATAACCATTTTGGACCATCTGTCCAATGCTTAGTAGGTTATGTTTTATGCTTCGGGCATAATAGACATACTGGATCTACCTTTTCTCACCGTTCTTGGTTAGGAATGTGATGATGCCTCTTCCCATGACAAGAACCTGTAGACTGTTCCCCATCATGATCTCAGACTTGACACTCTTGTTAATGGAGGCAAAAAAATTTGCATTACCACTCATGTGGTTACTACATCTTCTATCCAAATATCATATCTTAGTGCTGCTCTGCTCAGCAAGGTTGCAAACAATAAACACCTTAGACTATTTTTCATTTTCAGCCTTATCCTCATTTGCTACATGAGCATTGTGACTCCCTTGGTCGTGTTGTTTCTTACTGCACTCATTAGGAAAATAACCAAACTTATGACAGTAGTAACATTGTACATTTGACTTATCATACCTTTGGTTGGAGCTGCTGCTCTTCTTGTTGTGGGAGTCTTGTTATGAGGTGCTTGGTCCATCTTCTTAGTTGTTTGAGCCACCTCTTCTAGAGTTGCTTCTTCCTCTACCTTTACCTCTGTTGTTTCTTCCTCTTCCCCTACCTCTCACACTGCTCTGTGCTTTGAAGGCTTGCTCTAGGGAAGGAGCAGATCTATTTAGCCACTACTCATGGGTTTGAAGAGAACTCATCAACTCATCTACTGTCATCTTTGAGAGGTCCTTGGCCTCTTCTATTGCTATGACAATAGGGTCAAATATCAAGGGCAGACTCCTAAGGATTTTCTCAATAATCCTTTTCTCTTCCATTGTTTCTCAACTGGTTTATCAAGGTGGAAACCCTTGTATGGAAGTCTGAAATAGACTCCCCATCCTTTATCTGAAGAGTCTCAAAATCTCTCCATAGCAACTGGAGTTTCACCAACTTCACCTTGTCAGTACCTTTGTAACTATTTTCTAGAATCTGCCAAGCCTCTTTTGCATAGTTAGATGCTGCTATTCTAGGCAAAAATAGCCTCTGTCAAGGCTACCTCAATCAAACTGAGGGCTTTTGCATCATTCCTCCTTGTTTCTTTCAACTGGTTCTTCTAGGTGTTTGTCAAGGCTACAAAGGCATTTGGGTCAATCACATCTGTTAACCCACTGACCACAAGTTCCCACAAATCATTTGCAACCAAGATGGTCTTCATCTTCTTTGCCCAAACATCATAGTTTTTTCCATCAAACATGGGTGGCTACTACCAACTTTTACTGTCACCTCCAGCCATTCTTCTAAATCAGGGAGATTGCTAATACCCAAATAACTTAAAGGTTTTTTCTTCAATACCTAGAATACTAGGGCATTGGATCTGCTAACCTTAGCTCTGATACCACTTTTTGGAAATGTTATGCACTGATACCACTCAAAGAAGGAAGAATAAACAAATAGAGAGAGGACACAAAATAAAATACACAAACAGAGATTTCTATTAACCAATAAAACTATTTTACATCAAACAAATACAAATGCCAGAGCTACAGCTCTGTTTCTTCTATCCTTACAACTGCTTCTCACTCTGGAGCTTTCTGGACATCACTATTGTCCCTTTCTGTTTGGAGCTATTCACTACTCATTCCTCTGACTGATTGATGTGTGTGTCTGGAGCTTCCTGGAGTTCGAATCTCTGCACTCTCTCTACAATATTCTTCCCTGTTGCTGCTGCAACAAATCTTCTCACTGTTGTGCTACTGCTACATGCAATACTCACTTCTCTTCATCTACACTCTCATTCTTTCCTTTTGTCTTTTCCATTACCCAAAAATTCTGCTACTCAAATTCAAACTTACCTACTACATTGAATGGAAACTGACCAGCAATAATTGTTTTGATAGGCCATCAAATGACATTTACAAATTTGGTCAGGTGCAGCAGGAATGAGATCTCTAGAGATCTTTGATAGGTAGGTGGAGTTAATGTGGGCTCTAGATTAAAAATTCCAACAATTGGTAGGTGTAAATCTAAATTCTGTAACCTTTTTCAACATACTCCTTAACTGTGCTAAAATAGGATCTTTGGAACAAGGTATGGACATCCATCGAAGTGCATAATGAAAGGGGAATTTTTGTCAAGAGATATAGCTAGAAATTCTATGGTAGACATGTATGCAAAATATGGAAGCATGGACAAGGCAGTGAGCTGTTTGATAGAATGCCTCAAAGAAATGTGGTTTCTTGGTATTCTATGATTCCATGATATGCACAAAATTGATTTTTATAAGGCTTTACAAACTTTCAAACAAATGCAATTAGCAAGTGTAAATCCAAATTTCACAATTTTTCCCAGTATTCTCCCTACTTGTGCCAAAATGGGAGTTGGGCAACAGGGTATGGTAGACATGTATGCAAATGTGGAAGCATAGATAAGGCACGTGAATTATTTGACAAAATGCCTCAAAGCATAAAGGATAGAGAAGTTTTGTTATGTCAATTTTTTTTGTTCCTATTGTTTCTAAAAGCTTGGTATATTGGTTCTAATGCTCCTGCATGAAGATGCTTTTTCGGGCACAAAGATAGAATGTCTCAATGGTTGTGGATGTGAATATGGGTATTGTGTGTATGGAAGAATCCAACAACATTTCATCCCCTTTAATTTAAAATCTAAGAGCACTGACAACATTTTTAGGGCATGTACATAAGCTACAAGTTCTTCTACAAATTCATACCTATGTTCTACTGCTTGTTTTATAAGCAGCGTTCTCTCCTTGCAACTTAAGACATCATCCTCATTGTCAAGATTAGACATTTAACAACCCATCTTCTATGAGTGAAGAAAATGCAAATCCTCTGTGAGTGATGAGAGAGTGGAATAGGGTGATGTGTTGCATAGAACAACCTATTACATTTGAAATCATTAAAAAACATGCCTAAATAATCAAAGGCCTGCAATGTAACCTACCATGAATAGAAATAGAAAAATGCAATGCACAAGACACAAAAAAAAGAGTAAAAATACTTTCTATGTTTCTGTTAATAGACATACCTTTTAAGAGAAACACAAGTTCCCAACAAACAACAACTAGAGTTCACTATAAACTGTAATGTAGAAAATTGTGTGCCCTCGCAATTTCACATTGTGTTTTGACTCACCTTGGCATCCACTCTTGGAGCTTGCTTTTAAGGCCACTTGAGCCTAACCTTGGCCTATTTCACCCTTCACAAAGGTTTGCCAAATTTCATATCACATGTTTATTTCTCTTGATTTTTTGATAATACATGCCGAATATTGGAGGAATATTTTCTTAGGATGTAGCTGTGATGCATATACATCTACATGATGTGCTGGCATCCTAAAGATTTCAAATTTTAAAATCATTATTTCTCCTACCTTGGCATTTGACTCCATCAAGGTAATGCTCATTCGTTAGTGAAATGACCTTTGTAAGCATGCATGACCCTTGGATTCTCTCTTCCCTCGTATATAAATTAAAATAAAAACCATTTTCCTTCTTCTACTAACTTTGGGTTTTTGAAAAAAAACCCTTGGCTCTCACAAAAAGAACTCTTGATGATTTCGGTGCTCTCTCTAAGCTACAACATCTCTCTCTCTCTCTCTCTCTCATTGGCTTCATACTTGCTACTTGACCATTGTGGAGGCTCCCTCATGGATTTGATGTTGTTCACACACTAATTTGGTCCTCAGGGGGTTTGCATCCTCCTCCATTATTACAAACTTGGTAACATTGTTTCATTGCAAAGAAATAGTCTTATTCATTTGGTTTATTGTATATTGCATTATCTCTATTTTAGAAAACTTGTGGTGTAGACCACTACCCTATTTTGCTTTACACACACTAGGGTATTCTTCCCCATAGACTAGGGTTGATACTCATAGTTTTTATTTATTGTCACTGTTATTATTTTCCTAGACACACTTAGGAATTAAGAGCACACACGTGTTTTAATCTTTTTCCATATTGGTTGTCCATGGAGGTTGAAAGAAAAACATAGGGGCTTGATGTGAAGACAAGCTCCCAAACAGCCCCAACAATTTTCTTTGGTCTTTGTTGTTGCAAGTATTTTGAAAAGATTTCACCACATGAAGGTTTGATAGTCTCTATCTCTTCATTTTTTCCTTCATTTCTTACTTTCAATCCTTTAATTAATTATTTCAATGTGTTTATCAATAGATTATATCAATTGGCATGCTACTGGGTCCTCTTTTCAGTTTATTATGCAGATTGGGTTGGGTAACTAGTTGGACTTGGACAAAAGTATTAATTGAATATTTTATTAGTTTTACTATCATACAAATTATAGTGTGATGCATTGGTATCTTGGGTCGAGGCTCTCTGCTTCTAGTGGTAGGTACCTCTTGTGTTCCTATTCTCAGCTCTGAATTTATTTATGTGATCTAGCATTTAGATTTTTAGAATTTATTGGCTTATCATTGTTCCTTTATGTTTTTTCTTATCGAAGATAATTATTTTCTAGGCATAAAGCAACAATAGAGTTTAGCTGGTGTTATCTTGCTCTTTCTAGTTGGATAGCAGCAAAATACACTTTCTTTAAGCTAGTTATATTGTAGTGTAATACCTTAGAATATTATAGTTAGTATAAACATTTTTAATTAGAGATTAATTTTCTACATTACATAAACTTACGTGAATTTGAGATAAATATAAGGGCATGCTACTATCTAGGTGCATTATAGAAGCAACAATATATTGCAAGGTAGTGGGGAAGTAGTGACACGTGAGTTAAGAGGCATGTGTATATTCCTAGTCATGTATAAATTTTACACTATCTTGGTAGCAACACGTAACCTACTAAAACCTTGCACCATATCCATCTACATGCTTATGTGTAATTTGTCTGGTATAATATGCAAAGCTCAAGTACTTGAGACCTCAATTCAAGTGACAATGCCCATAATGCCTCAAAAGATTTCAACCAATGACAATGCATGAAAATTCACTTTTTTCTATTATTGGTAAGAATTGATTAGTTTCAATTATTAAAATATTACAAACATTGAAGCCAATATTTATGAATAAAATTCTAATGTTTTTATTGGCTAGGAAAAAAGTGAATAACGATGATTTAACAGATGTTGGAAACTATAGTTCCATGCTATGCTATGGAGGAAACTACTATGTGGTTTCTCCATGGGACAAAGTTGTCACTTTAGGATAGGATGCAACATGAAGCTGCGGCAAAAATGAAACTATCACCTAATGACAAGTGGGGATTTCATTATGTCAAAGGGAACATAAATTGAAAGGAACCAACTAACTTTTGGTGCTTCTAATTCCAAATTGGAGTCTTCTGATGCATGGACAAGGTTCCAAACATCTTTAAGAAGATGTAATTAAACTAGTTGAAGGGTTTAAAGGATTTATTGAGGGTTGTATGTATCCAAGAGAAAGGATAATTCAGTTGTAAAAGAATATGTAAGCTTGATAGTGAGCAGTTGGAACAACAATTGGTTGTACCCCTCTCTATATGTATTTGTGTTGATAATAACAATCACTAGATTGCTAGGCATTTTCCACTATTATCTAGTTTTTCCCTTTAAGGGGGGTTTTCCATGATAAAAAATCTCTAAGTTTGCATGTTCTTGTAATTTTATGTTATTTCTCTATTTCTAGCACAACATTATTGCCTCATCAACTGTCATTTGTACTTGAGCAAGTAGAATAGTAATTAATTCAATTATTTTAGTTTCTAAAAATCATTTGATGAAATTATAGATCATTTTGGTATCACAATAGGTAATATTTTTTAATTGAATTTGGTAATTGTATGTGGCAGTGACAAGATATTTAAAAGATAGAGTTCCTAACCAGTAATGTCAAATTGGGCACATGAAAGTGAAAATGAAAGGAGAATTGAATTCCCAAGTGACATCCTTGGAAGACCACATGGAGAGGGTAATGAAGAACCAAACATGGATCATTCAACAAAAAAAAACTATGGCCTAACAACAAACACTAATGACCCAAGAATAGTCTTCTACAAACTCTTTGGTGTGAGATCTAGCCAAGAAATTTGGCATTGGAGACAATGGAGAAGACCAAGAATCAATATGGAATGCAAAGAAGAAAGAAAAAGTGAGGAAAATTTTGAAACTAAAATTGAAACCAATATTGAAATCAAATATTTTAAAGAATAAATAGATGCAAAAAAAATAGATACATGGATTAAACAAATGGAGATATATTTTAGTTTACAGAATGTGAGTGAGGAACAAAGAATTTCATTTACATGTCTCAAGATGTTTAAGCATGCTCTTGTATGGTGGGAAAGCTATCTAACATCTTCATAGAAGAAAGGAAAACCAATAGTGGCTAGTTGGGAGGGTTTCTAGAAGATAGGTTGGAAGAGGAGCTTATAGATCTAAATGAAATTGTCATTAGAGATGGAATGAACAGTTTTCCTTTCAAAAGGAGAAAGAATTGAAAGGAAAGTATACAAAAGTATTATAAAGAGAAGAGATTTTCTAGCGTCAGAAATCCAAGGAATGTTGGCTCAAGGATGGAGACAAGAATATAGTTTTTTTCATAACACCACTAAGATAAAGAGGAGCATGAATAAGATCACTTGTATTAAGAAGAGTAATGGTAGTGTTATGGAAGACTCTAAGGAAATTGGATAAATGGTAGTAAACTACTTTGAAAATATACTTAATCAAGAAGTTACAAACATTACTACTAGAGAAGAGGTGCTTAACAACATTCCTTCAATCATCAGTCAAGAGTAGAATGAATTATTGAAGAGCCCCATTATAGAGGAAGAATTTAAAAAGGAAATTTTTTAACTAGGATCCAATAAGGCCCTTGGTCCAGATGGACTCCCAATGAGATTTTGTCAATCCTTTTGGAGTATAATCAGTAGAGATTTGGTTGCAGTTGTGGAGGAATCGAGGAATAACACAACAATGCTAAAAGCTATGAACAACACCCTGATAGCTCTAATACCAAAACAAAAGGAAGTAGAAACCATGGATGATTACTATCCCATCTCCTTATGCAATAAGTGTATAAGATCATTACCAAAATAATGGCAAATAGACTAAAAAATCTACTACCAGAGATCATTTCAGATGAACAGAGTGGATTCACCTCGAGAAGATCTATTGTTGAATGAATTATTTTAGCACGTGAAGCTATTCATACTGTCAAGAAGACCAAGTCTAAAAGGATGATTGTAAAGCTAGATATCCGAAAGGATTATGATCAAGTTAATAGGCAATTTCTTTTGGAAGTGATGGAGAAATTTGGTTTTTGCAAGGAATGGATAAGGTGGGTCAGTAGCTGCATTTCTAATCCAAGATTCTCAATTTTGATAAATGGCAGTCCACAGGGGTTTTTTTCATCAACAAATAGTATAAGATAAGGGGATCCATTGTCTCCTTTCCTATTCATCATCATGACCAAGGCTCTTGGTAGAAGTACAAGTAGAAAG
Source organism: Cunninghamia lanceolata (assembly GCA_027924645.1). NCBI lineage: Eukaryota > Viridiplantae > Streptophyta > Pinopsida > Cupressales > Cupressaceae > Cunninghamia > Cunninghamia lanceolata. Next base: position 5,022,321 of record BSBN01000942.1, read on the forward strand.
GGAGAGGGGTTCTTGGAGGGGTATCAAAATTTTGCAGGGTTTGGAAGCCACAACCCATCAATAGTTTGTAGATGACACCATTGTCTTTGGGGTAGCTTTAAAGAGAGAAGCTAGAGTAATCAAATAAAACCTAGACAAATACTGCCAGGCATCTGGACAAAGTGTGAATGGAAAAAATTAGAAATATTTTTCTTTAACACAAACTTAAGGAAGTAAAGGGAGGTGGCATCTATTTTGGGCTTCAAGATTAGTCAACTTCCTAGAAGACACCTAGGCATCCCCCTATTTGTTGGGGAAAGTAAAGAAAAATTATGATATTCTCTACTTTATATCTACAACTCCAAGGTTGCATCATGGAAAGGTAAGTGGCTCTCTTCAACTGGAAAAATAATAATGCTAAAATCTATGATTTCTGTAATCCCAATATACACCAACATTTTAGAGCTAGTTTAGCACCTGGTTGGACCTAAAATGTTTAACTTTGTTAATCAGGACCTATTTTAGCACCTTTTAAGCATTAAATGATAAAATCCCAATTCTGATGAATAAACCTGACAGAATAAACTTAGGACTGGCCTAAGCCCACAACATTTGACACTCCCTAGAGTTTGTGGGGCTAAAGGACTAGGGTGTTCGAGTGCCTTGGTCCCAGATGGGTCCTTTAGCCCCTCTCTTGTGGTGTCAGCTTAGAACACCTCCTTAGTTTGTACATGTCGGCCCCATTTGGTTTTATTTGTCGTTTGTGAGTGGGAATGCATACATATAGGAGTTTTACAATTCATTTTATACCTAGAGAATACTAAGATGCCTAATGCAAAATTAGAGTTTGCTCACATGTGGGTATGTGTAGGATCATCGCGGGCCAAATAGTGGCAATGGGAAAAAAAAATCGCGTCTTTACATAGCCAAATTCACGAATTGGCCAAGTTTGACTTTCATAGGTATGTTTAAAATATCTGTTCCAAAACAAATATCGGTTCCAAAATGGATATTCATTTTGGGGGTCTCAAAATGGATATCTGTTTTCTAGAAATGGATATCCATTTTGTGGAACTATAAAAATGTTTTTCTTTTAATTCTTTTCATTGTTTTTTGCTTAGAACTTACAATTTAACTTGCAAATTTCTATTGTTACATGGTTAACATCTTTTCAACAATCGACAAAGTTGCATCTCTTTAAAATTTGAACCTCTCTCTCTAGTAATCCCTAGTGAGTCTTGTTTGCAATGTGTGAGATGCACTAAGAAAACCTTATGATTGATGTTGAATTGGTAGTGGTTGGTATATCTATGCATGAGATCTAAATTGAATTCATAGAACCAAGTAGTAATGTGTCAAACCATACAAGGGCATATTATATAAGTGTGGAGGGAAAATTCTTAGCAAGGACATAATCATCAATGGTGACAATTGTGGCTTGGACAAAGAAGTGTCTCATATGTGTAATGATATTACCTTGGACATTATATTATCAAATTTAAGCAAGACCATTTTATGAGGAGATGGTTGTAAGATGATGTCAATTGATAGTGGTGATTTAATCCATCCTATTGATGATGAAGGAGAGGAGGAGGATTAAGTTCTTCTAATTGCACTTACAACACCTTCAGTTTTGTGTAGATATAATTATAATTGGGAATATGTGTTAGATAAATGTCACATGGTGGAGGCATGGCGTAGGGATGAGTGATGATTGTTATGGCAATGTTATGGTCAAATGTGTTACGAAAAGGAGGTGGCATGGGTAGTGGGCTATCAATGTTGGGAAAGGGTTAGGGAGGATGTAATGGAGGAAGTTATGTGTGTCATGGTATGATGTCTCAAGGAATGGGAAGAAAGAATGGTGATTCATAAGATAATATGAAGAATGATGGTAGAGTGAATTGGCATTATGGTAACTATAGCATGTCATGGGATGAATCATGCGTTAATACAGGTTGTGGGGTGAGAAAGAGGTGGTATGGGTATATGGTTGAATGGATTAATGAGGTGATTTAATTGGTGATGACCTAGGTGAAGTGATATGGGTAAGGTGTCTTATGTGGGATTGCTAGAAAGTGTGATTGGTAATGGTGGGGATAGCTAAATGTCATCTTCTAAGGGTTCAAAGGTGAGGAAAGTGTAAGATGGGGATATGGGATAATCCATGGTTTAATGATTATTCAAGGGAGACTCCTTAAAATGATTATCAATGATGGTGTCGATAGGGGAATGGAGTCTATGAATGTAGGTGTGGGAATGTGAGCTATGACATTGGATTGTATTAGATGAATAATGGAAAGCAGGGCCACCTATCTAGTGATGGAAGGAGCCACATGATCAAATGATATTAGGGGAAGGGCTTTTCTTAGGAAAGTAAGGATTTGGGTGAGGGTCTAGGGTTTGGTGGAGAAGAATTTATGGAAAATTTGGAGGTCATTAAAATTGACATGAATAGAAGAAGTACAAGACATGGCTAAAGATAAATGGTAGGCTCAAAATAGGATAACTAGGACTATGATGATGAAGATGGAAAGAAAGTCAACAATAATAGTATGATATAAGGATAGGATTAGAAAAAAAGAGTACTACAACTAGCAAGAGGAAAGTGAGGACATAATGCAAAGTTAACATGGCATGAACTCTCTTGGAAGGATAAGCATGGACTATAAGAAGATTGAACTAGTTGGATCTATTAGGCTCACCAAATGAAAGAACCTTAAAGGTTAACCTTAATTAGGTAAGGTTATTTTTGAGTGTGGTTATTTGTTCAACAATGTGTAAATTAATGTTACCTAAGGATAAATCTAAATATACTAACATTTTAATAACCATGAGAGCTAGGACTAACAATTAGACTAAAAAATCGACAAACAATACAACTTGGACACATGTAGGACTTCGAAAATGGAAAAGAATAAGTATTAAATGTGGAAAACAATGAAAAAGTGGTATTAGTTGCACCTATGTAGAGAAGTGGTCTTTATGAAAGATGCTTAGAATTATGCTCTATATCTATTTATGAAGTGTGGAGGTGATTAGACCTAAAGGATATGACCACCATATGAAAAATAGCCTACCTAATGGGTATGCGCATGGAAATGGAGAGAGAGAGAGAGAGAGAGAGAGAGAGAGAGAGAGAGAGAGAGAGAGAGAGAGAGAGAGAGAGAGAGAGAGAGAGAGAGAGAGAGAGAGAGAGAGAGAGAGAGAGAGAGAGAGAGAGAGAGAGAGAGAGAGAGAGAGAGAGAGAGAGAGAGAGAGAGAGAGAGAGAGAGAGAGAGAGAGAGAGAGAGAGAGAGAGAGAGAGAGAGAGAGAGAGAGAGAGAGAGAGAGAGAGAGAGAGAGAGAGAGAGAGAGAGAGAGAGAGAGAGAGAGAGAGAGAGAGAGAGAGAGAGAGAGAGAGAGAGAGAGAGAGAGAGAGAGAGAGAGAGAGAGAGAGAGAGAGAGTGTGTGTGTGTCCTAGTTTTCTTGTTTTCATTTCCTTCATTGATAAGGGAGAGGGAGAGATAGAGGGGAGAGATAGGGAGATATAGGAATGATAGGGGGAGAGAGGCAAGGGAGAGATATCTAGGTAGAGAGAGATAGAGAGGAGACAGATAGGGAGAGATAGAGGAGAGAGGGAAGAGATAGGGAGATAGAGAGTGAGTGAGATGTCTAGAGAGATAGGGAGATAGAGGAATGATAGGGGAGAGAGAGGCAAGAGATAGGGAGAGATAGATAGGTAGAGAGAGAGGAGATAGATTGGGAGAGATAGAGGAGACAGAGGGAGAGATAGGGAGATAGAGAGTGAGTGAGATGTCTAGAGAGATAGGGAGAGAGATTAAGAGGTAGAGGGATGATAGAGAGAGGGAGATAAGGGAGAGATACGTGGAGATAGAGGTTTAGGGTTGGTAGGTTTAGGGTTTAGGGGCATTATTTAGGGTTTAGGGGTTTTGAGAGAGAGAGAGAGGTTTAGGGTTACTCAGGGTTAGGGTTTAGGGCCATTATTTAGGGTTTATGTGTTTAGTGTTGCTCAAGTTTAGGGTTTAGGGTTTAGGAGTTAGGGTTTAGGGGTTTAGGGTTGCTTAGGTTTAGGATTTAGGGTTTAGGGTTTAGAGAGAGATAGAGAGAGGGTGTTGATAGAGATTGGGAGAAATAGAGGAGTCAAAGGGCAGAGATAGGGAGATAGAGAGTGAGAGACATGTAGAGAGAGAGAGAGAGATAATGTTTAGGGTTGCTTGGGTTTATGGTTTAGGGGTTAGGGATTAGGGTTTAGCAGCATTATTTAGGGTTTAGGGTTTATGGTTTGGGGGTTAGGGGTTAAGGTTTAGAGGTTTAGGGTTTAGGGTTTAGAGAGAGATGGAGGACCAATAGGGAGATATAAAGGAGACTGAGGGGAGAGATAGGGAGATATAGAATGAGGGGTATGGCCATAGACATAGGGAGAGATATTGAGAGGTAGTGGGACAAAGGTGATAGGGAGATAGGGGAGAGATAGGGAGATAGAGGTTTAGGGTTTAGGGGTTTGGGGTTTAGGGTTTAGGGGTTTAGGGTTGCTCAGGTTTAGTGGTTAGGGTTAGGGTTTAGGGGCATTATTTCAGGTTTAGGATTTACAGTTTAGGGGTTCAAGTTTAGAGGTTTAGGGTTTAGGGTTTATAGAGAAAGAGGAATGATAAGGAGATATAGAGGAGACTAAGGAGAGAGATATGTAGATAGAGAGTGAGGCACATGGCTAGGGACATAGGGAGAGATATTGAGAGGTAGAGGGATGATAGAGATAGGGAGATAGGGGAGAGATGGGGAGATAGAGGTTTAGAGTTGCTTGGATTTAGGGTTTAGGGGTTTAAGGGTTTAGGGGTTAGGGGTTAAGGTTTAGGGGCATTATTTAGGGTTTAGGGGTTGAGGTTTAGAGGTTTAGGGTTTAGTGTTTAGAGAGAGGACGATATGGAGATATAGAGAGTGAGGGACATGGCCAGAGACATAGGGAGAGATGGGGTTATAGAGAGTGAGGAACATGGCTAGAGACATAGGGAGAGAGATTGATAGGTAGAGGAATAATAGAGATAGGGAGATAGGGGAGAGATATGGAGATAGAGGTTTAGAGTTGCTTGGATTTAGGGGTTAAGGGGTTTAGGGGTTAGGGGTTAGGGGTTAAGATTTAGGGGCATTATTTAGGGTTTAGTGTTTATGGTTTAGGGGTTGAGGTTTAGATGTTTAGGGTTTAGCGTTTAGAGAGAGAGGATATATGGAGATATAGAGAGTGAGGGACATGGCCAGAGACATATGGAGAGAGATTGATAGGTAGAGGAATAATAGAGATAGGTAGATAGAGGTTTAGGGTTACTTGGGTTTAGTGTTCAGGGTTTAGGGTTTAGGATTTAGGGTTTCTCAGGTTTAGGGTTTAGGGGTTAGGGCTTAGGGGCATTATTTAGGGTTTATGGTTTATGGGTTAGGGGTTAGGGTTTAGTAGCATTATTTAGGGTTTATGGTTGCATGTCAAAAGTAGTCTCTCTCTAAATCCCTAAACCCTAAATAATTCCCCTAATCCCTAATCCCTAACTCATAACTCCTAAACCCTAAACCCTAAACCTATATCTCCATATCTCTCCCTTATCTCCCTTTCTCTATCATCCCTCTACCTCTCAATCTCTCTACCTATCTCTCTAGACATCTCACTCTCTATCTCCCTATCTCTCCCTCTGTCTCCTCTATCTCTCCCAATCTATCTCCTTTCTCTCTACCTATCTATCTCTCCCTATCTCTTGCCTCTCTCTCTCCCCTATCATTCCTCTATCTCCCTATCTCTCTCGATATCTCTCTCATTCTATATCTCCTCATCTCTCCCCTCTGTCTCCTCTATCTCTTCCTATATGTCTCCTCTCTACCTCTCTCTACCTAGCTCTCTCCCTATCTCTCTATCTCTTGCCTCTCTCTCCCTATCATTTCTATATCTCCCTATCTCTCCCCTCTATCTTTCCCTCTCCCTTATCAATGAAGGAAATGAAAATAAGAAAACTAGGACTCTCTTTCTATCTCTCTCCCTATCTGTCTCTCTCCTCTATCTACCTCTTTATCTATCTCCCTCTCTTTATCTTGCTCTCTCTATCGACCCATCTCTCTCTCTCTCTCTCTCCCCTCCATCTAAAGAGAAATTGTCTAGAAAAGAAAAGGAAAACTAGGAAATCTAGGAAAAGGATTTAACTGAGAGAGAGAGAGAGAGAGAGTTAAAATTTATGTGTTTAGGTATGTATGTAATAAATAAAATAGTTCTAAAATAAAATAGAACAAATTTAAGTAAATAAAATACCTCGAAACTAATATTGACACTAGTTCATACATCTTATATTAGTGAGTTTATTATTTTGATAATAATTTGCACCAAATAATTAGTTTGGCCTTTCTATTAATAGATTTATTAATTATTTTATAAAAATATATTAATAACCAATTTTTCTAAGGTTCTAGAAACGGATATCCATTTCTAGAAAACGGTTATCCATTTCTAGAACCTTGAAAATCATTTTCCTGCTCCACAAAATGGATATCCATTATTAATGGATATCTGTTAGTAATGGATATCCATTTTGCTTCTGTTTTGCCTTGTATTTAGGCTTGGGACTATCATAGTTGACTTTCCCTAAATTCTAACGTGTTTACTAGTTTCACTGTCTTCTTCGAACTTCACCCTCCGTGCACCTGACGACTTTTTTTAATGCAAAATTGATAAAATGAAAAGGGTTTATATAGGAAATTGTCAGCTTTCTAAAAATATAAGATTTTCTTGATTATCATTTTATTAAATAATTATTAATAATTTTCTATATAGTGTGTGTCTAAAATCCTGATGGACACACTGATTGAAAAACATCCATAATTTTCAAAACGTTTCACCCTTTTCAAATCTGAAAGATGCATCACACTCTATGCTTCGTTGGCTATAGGTTTAATTTTTTTTTTGAATTCTAATTTTTTTATCGAGTTAGGTTGGCTGGAAAATTACTTTTTAGTATTTAAAAAAAGTAAAAAAAAATCATAACTAATTATTTTATTGGAAGAAAATTTCAAAAAAATATGCATCACATCCGGGCTTGAGTCCTCTACGTATTTTGAAAGTTTAAATTTTCTTTTTTTGCTCATAGTTAGGTTGTCTGGAATGACACCCACTTTTTATTTTTTTCTAAAAAATTTAATAGCTGTTCATTGAAATATTCATTTTTCACTAAGTAAATTTAGTTTTTTTTTTTAAAAAAAATAGTAGCCCATAAACTAGATTCAATTCTCTACAAATTTTGTTCTTACATCTTTTTCAAATTGTGTAGATAATCCATTCAAATTCTCATATGAAATTGATTAAAGTTTGATTTTTTGTATTTCCATTACCACTTAGAGGTATAGTTTGGCTCATCATGATCCTGCACATACCCATGTCTTGATCTTCTATGCTAAAGTGCTCTTTATACTTGGAATTGATATCTACTTGTGGATGTTATGAAGTTTGTTTGTAGGTCTTGAAGGAAGTTTCAAGCCTTCTCCATCACTCTCCTTGTTGGTGCATGATCTTGAGTTATCTCCATCAACTAGTGTTTCACATCTTGTGGTAATCATTATCATTTTTATTCATATTTCTATCATATATTTCAGATATGGACTCTGCCCTCCTAGGGCACATACTCTTGGATCTAATCATCCTTGTAGTAGAGGTGGAAACACCAACAGGGGGTTTGACTAAGGCAAGCCCTTATACACAGTACAACCTTTTCCTCTTTTTTTGTGTACAGGTTGAAGATATAGGTTTTTGAAGACAAGATATGGGAAGAAGAAAGGGTTTGCAAGTATAGGTTTGGTGAGCTTATAGATTCTTCCAGACCCTAATTAGGGTCTAGGGTGCCCAAGTGCCCTGGTATTTGGTGCCTCTGAATCTAGATCTAGGTTTTTCTCTGCTTCCTGATCTCTGTTGTACTTTTGGATTTCTGATATCTATTTTTTGACAATTAGTTATTAGAAAATATTTGTCAAATAAGGTGTAAGTCATTTGCCCTAATTTGCTTGCTAAATCTTGGTTAAATTTGGTTGAATGTTCTCTATACAAAAAAAGAACAGAACCCCTATAGTTTGGCTCTCCTCCATGGGTAGTAGCCAATATTGGTTTGTGTTCTAATGTTTAATAATAGAAGAGGGTTTTGACCTAGTTTAATCTCTTAGTCTAGTCTCCCTTTTCTATCCTAAACATTTTGGTGAACCCGAATTGTCTTGGACTTTTGCATCCTTCTTGTTTTAGATCTGAGTTGTTTGTTGCACTAGATCTGATTGGGATTGAGTTCATTAATCATTTTGCATATATACATACTAAATTTTTGCATAGTTTCAAAACTAGGGTTTTTAAAAACCTTGCATTTCTAGAAAATCTAGCTAGTATTGAACCTAGGGTTTATAGGTTTGTGAGTTGTTTTGGATCTTGTTGCATTATAAGCTTGTTTAAAACATTTGCATTTGTTGTGCCTTGTCATTCTTTTTGGTTAAAAGTTTCTTGCATCCTTTCATTTGAAATTTGGAAAACAAACACTTCATTCTAGATTTGGAAAAAAAGCATATTTGTCACTTCATTTGCATTTCGTAAGGTTAGATCATCATAGCATGAATTAAATTTCTGATTTTAGCATCATATCTGATTGGTATTACAGAAATTAATCATTTCATATTGTTACATTGTGCATTTGAATCTTTTCATTGCTAGGATTTGTCAAAAAAGTTGCATTTTTGTGAAAAGCTATTTAATGTTAAAATCTAGGATTTGTGATTGATACTTTCTTTCAAATTTTTCTTCTGTCATTTACATTCCAAATCTAATTTTACTTTGCTCTACTACACTTCAAATGTCATCTTACATTGAAGTTTTAAACTAGGAACAATTTTGAGTTGTAGCATTTTGAAAAAAAACATTGAAATTTGGGTTTGATTTGAGCATTGGCATTTTATTGATATCTAAGTGCATTTGAGTAGAGTTGAATTTGATCAAGGATATATTATGTGCATTATGTTTGTTTACATTTGGAAAAAACATTGCTTCATTTAAACAAAAACTCAAACCTTTCTTTTTCTATATCATTCATTTCTTCTATTCGTGCATCTTGTGTGTTACCAAAGCTTGTAGATGCTTTATAAGCTTTGTGACCTGGTGCCCTTTTTCTAAGATGCTTGTGTTAAGAAGCATTCAAATTATGGGTTCTAATTCTTTGAATAATGATGATAACAACACATCAAAACCCCAATTCCCTAGTCTTATCACACAATAAGACCCATCACTTCTTCTTGATATCCCTACTTCACATCTTCTTGAAGCATCAACTTTTCATGAATCCATCAACATTGATGACCTTGTGGCTCATGTTCCTGGAGCTCAAATTCAGAGATTAGACACTGAGTTGGCTAATTTTTAGCAATTTGTAAGTTCAAAACATATAATTGAGGAGGCCATCCTTGTTGTTGAGAGTCTAAGAAGTCTTTTGCTCGAAGGTCAAGAATGATTGGAAGTCTTACATGGCCTTGCTTATATAGTACAAAACTACATTTTATTTGCATCTAGTTGTGCTGAAATTGTCACTAATGTCACTTCTTCTAAACAAATAGGGACTCAACTATCGGTACCCATACTAACACTCCTTATTCCTACATATACTTCTACTATTCTCACCACTACTACACAGCCAAGTAATAGTGCTACCACATGTGTTGGGTTATCTACTAGGAATGATGTTTGCCATTATAGTACCGTTCCATATAATTACATAAATTCCACACCTAATTTTACTCCACCTACATCTAAACCTCCTATCACTTTCCAAAAGGCTACTCATACATTGTCAGCTAGTCCTTCCAATTCATTCCAATCTCTACTCAGTTCATCTTCTGACCCTCTCATAAACTTGAACTATTGCAAAATACATGACCTCCATCCAACAACAATTGGCTAGCATAATAAATAGTACAGCTAAACCTTATATGACAACACATTATATATGTAGCCCTTTTTCCTAATCAATCCTAAGAGGTCAAATGCCTAAGAAGTTTGAGACCCCTCGCTTCAAGAAATATAATGGGAAGGGAGACCCTAACAACCATGTGATAGCCTTTACCACTATGTGTAGTGATTTCTTCTTTGAGGATGCAATCTTGGCAAAACTCTTTCCTAGGTCACTCAAGGACACAACCTTGGATTGGTTTTGCTCTTTACTTCCTAATTCTATAACTTCTTTCTCACAATTAGTCAATAAGTTCCTCGAGCATTTTCAAGTGACCATTAGACCTCAAGTCTCTTTGACATACTTGGTTCATTGTAAACAAGGAACAAAAGAAAAATAATAGATTTTATGGGTCGTTATCAAGCCCTTTTCTCACAAGTTCAATATTCTATTATGGATGTAGATGTACAAAGAATATTTATTGGAAACTTACAACCTCACATCCATGATACGATATTATTGATGCGATATGATTCTTTCACTCATCTTTGCATGGTTCTCCATGATTACCAACTTTCAGTTAGTTAGTATGAGCATAATCCCTCATCGGCTCCAGTTGGTCAATCTGAAGCCTCTCACAATCATTCATTCAAAAGACACAACAAAAAATTTATCAAGATAAATGCAATCTCAGCTAGTAATATAAGAAAACATGTGGTGACAACGTCATTTGTTGCTCCCGCCTCTTATGAATTGAAACCAAAAACAAGACACTTCACACCATTATCAAAGTCCCTCTACTCTATAATGACACAAATTTTGAACAACAATCTCATCAAGCTTCCACTCATTAGACCTCTCGATCTAAATAAATGGAAGCATCTTCCTTTGATTCAAAGGCCTTTTGTCAATTTCACCGCTCTTCTAGCCATGAGACTGAAAGATGTATGCATATTAAACATGAAGTTCAAGACCTCATTAATTCCAGTGTCATCCAGGTTGCTAGTGGGAATGACAAAGGGAAAAAAATGATGGCTGCTCCTAATCAAAATCTCCAAATATATACTGATCCTTTACCTCATCATGAATCTAATGTTGTAAATCTATCTCAAGAACAAGATTATGAAGGTGATATTTGCATGGTGGATGCTTGCCCTCATAAAGAGTGAGTGGAATCAGAACCTACTATATCTTTTACTCCACATGATGCTACTATTGAAGCTTCTAATGGACCTCTTTACATTACTATTCAAATCAATGATAAACCCATTCAAGGTGCTATGATAGATCCTATATGCATGGTAAATGTAGTAACTAGAAAGTTTTTCTACATGCGTGGTCTACATCATGACCACTACAATGTATCAGACATCACAATTAGAGCACATGATGGGTCTATCCTTCCAAATCTTGGTGCCTTAACTCTTGAAGTTAAGGTTAGACCAAGAACCTTGGATGTTAATTTTTCCATCATTTTTACATCGAACTTATTTCATGTGAAGTTGGGTCACACGTGGCTTCAATCCATGAAGGTAATCCCCTTTATGGTTCATAAGTGCTTAAAGTTTCCATTTGAGGGGCGTGTGCATGTTGTACATCATAGTCAGTACCTTCTCATTGCTCGACATGGATATTTTACACTTGACTACTTCTAGCCACAACTAGTTGGAGTCACTCGAGCTAAAGAGGATTTATTCTTCTTTTCATATAAAAAGTTTAAAGAAAAGAAAATAGCAAAGTTATTGCTTAGTAACATACCTCCTTGTGATGTCCTCGAACCTCCTTGATCTTTTGAGGCTACGACACTAGTTCCCCCTATCCCACAAGTGGTGGATGAAGCTAAGCCTGAATTGAAGGTTCTTCCCTGACCCCCAAGCATCTGGTAGATATGCTGAGGTTCCCATTTTGCCATCCCTTCAAGGACAATGAGGCAACCTCCAAGCACAAAACATACCTTCCTGCAATCACAATATTACTTTTGTCCCACCTTCCTCTGTGGAGACTAGTGGAAATCAATCAGTTGTGCGTGGTTTTTCCTGAGGTTTCTCAACTACTTGAGGATGCTCATGTACTTCCTATTTCACAAGTTGAGAAGAAAGAGCAACCCACACTGAGGAACCCTTCCCCCATGATCTCCCAGCCTTTGGTGGTTTCTCAAGTGTTTTTTCTAATGTTCCTGAAGAAAAGGAAGAAAAGGAACCCACATTGGAAGATACTATGGTTCCCCTCACAAACATCACAAATAAAGCTAAGTGAAATAAAATTGCGAGAGAAAGAAAGAAGCTTTGTCACGCTATGGCTTGTCTTGTCGCAGGAGAGGAGAATATCCCTCCTCATAAGCGTTTATCATGGATGAATGTGAAAGAGACACCTACTAGTGTTTTGTCTCCTCTAGAGAAGGATAAAGCTTCACAATCTGCTATAGAACCTATCATGCTATATTCTGATAGCAAATTTGAAGATAACAATGATACAGGTATAGCTCTTGGTCCTTACACCACACTTGCTATAGTTCCTCTTGCATCTTGTCCACCTACCTAAACTGGTGATGAGCAAGATTGGGAGGAGGATGATTTGCTTTAGGTCAACTTACAAGTTTGGTCCCTTATTTCTATTTTGTCATGAGTGCATGTGATTGTTTTCCCCCGTGATGTGTTTCTTGATATTTTATTTATGTTGTTATTGTTGTTGTTGTTAATCTCTCTTTGGATGACCCTTGACACCCTTGTAGGTGCAAGGATACAAAGGGACCGAAATCCATTTTGACATTCTCTCTATTTGTATCATCATTCTTCTATGTGTTGTAAGTTTCATTGTTGTTTCGTTTGGGGATGACACAAGGTGTAGGATGTTTTGCCATTCTCCCTCATTGACCCAAAGGTTTTTTATTTGTTTTCATGTTATATTTCTTCCTTTATCTCCATAGTTCTACTAGCTGGTGGGGTAAGTGCAAGAAGATGGGGGGCCAAAAAGTGGCCAAAAAATTTTCAAAAAAATTTAAGTCATAACGTGCTCGCGTTATAACACGCTCGCGTTATAACTTATTATAAATAAAAAAAAGCAATGCCATTTCATTTCATTTTGATTTTCTCCTTTGCCCGCGGCTTCAAAACCCTCAAAAATGCGCTCGTGTTCTACAAAACGCCAATCAACACAAAAAGCTTGTCGATTCATCACCAAAATGCCACTGCGACGTCGAGCATGCCAAAGGGGTGAGTTATCTTTGTTTTTTTGTTTGAATTTCTTCCTAAATAGATAGGTTTTTGTTGATTTTTGATGTATATTTTGTTAATTGTAGGAAATGTTAATGCACCTCCTCCTCCTCCTCCTCCCCCTCAAAATCCACAAAATCCTGAGGAGGAAATACCTGCAGAGCAACAACCTCCTCCATTCATTCCTCGACATGCCCCTGGAACATAAGATAATATAATGGGGGAAATTGAAAACAACAAAAAACAAATTGAAGATATAATTGCAAGGTTGAAAGATCCTTCCACTTCAACCTTGCATAGGTCCACGCTTTCCGAATCTCTTGAGTCTATGTTATCAAATGTAAATTCAATTAGCAAGCAAATAACTAGTTGGACTGATAAAAAGAGAGAGTTTAGAGATTACTATGTAGATAAATTGTCATACCAAGATGTCAAAAAATTACAAATTACAAAATTAGACTTGTGTTCAATTTTCACAAATCCACAAACAAATCAACCTCCACCCATTACATGCAAGAGGTTCCCTATCCATTGGTGCAACAACCAAGCAATAAGGGACAATTTCAGGCAGAGGTGGTGGATGGTTTTTGACCATCCTCCATGCAATAATAATGAGGTCCCGCAATACTTTTTGAGGAAACTCTACTGCGAGTTTGTCCTCAATAAAGTGCCAAACTATTTTGATATGCGGGACTTCTAGGGTAGAGGTGGGGGCTCAGCACAGGATAGACCAGGGGCACGTCTTGACCCATAGCAGGTAGTGAGACGAGTAATCAGCAGACCAGCCCATGAGCATGTTTCTATCCCTTCCATTGTGAAGGAGAGTGTTGAGGTCGATACACTGAGGTCGATTAGTGCCTTGACCCAGAGCATCATAGAGCATGCCGATCCTGCAACACAGAGTGGGTTGGGAGATAGTGCGAGGAGTAGGGTCCCACCACATACTTGTCAGGCTTGCGGGTCAACCTGTGGTTATGACCCCATGGACAGCCAGGACGCAGGTGCACAGGCTACATCTGTAGCTGAGTAGATGGTGATGACAGATACCCTCCTGAGTGAGACTTTCGGCCTTGATACTCAGGTAAATATTAGCAAGTTTATTGAATTTAATTTATTAAATTTCATTTTTGAAATACAAGATTAACTAATTTAAATTGATGATTTTAATGAAATTTTAGGGTCATAGCGTCGATGCAGTTTTCAGTGGTTCTCCACCTACATTTTTCACTAGATCATCTACTGTCGAGGTATGTAACTAGTAAACAATTATAAATATTACATGTGAATAGCATTGTTATATGAATGGTATTCTAATTTCTGATTTTGGATGTTGAATAGGTTAACACTGTAGATTTCATGGCAACACCTGCCAGTGGTGGTGGACTTCAAAGCTTTACGGAGGTAATAAAATAAATAGTTTAATGAATGAATTGTACTTACTAAATTTTTGTATGTGATTTGTGTGTTTTATTGTGTGTACTTCCATGTTTAGATGAACGTGTGTGTATGTTAGGAGCCATGATTTGCATCACTATTATAGTTTTCATAATTGAATAATGTTGTTTTATTTCCAGATGATGCAGGCTGCGGATACACCTCCCCATGTTCATAGGGCAATGGAGCAGGTGTGGCCTCTGCGATTCATAGCTCTATGGCATTGACAGGGGTATGAGGCAGATTAGTAAATTTCAATTTACATTCATTGTTATAGTTGTCTATTTTTGAAAAATCAAAAGATTATTGATTTGAAGTTTAATTTCTATCTGGATGGTTTCAATAGGACATGACATCACCAGGGCCTATTCCTGCTACTGAGGCAAGCGAGGAGATAGATTATATGTTAGCGGTAAGTGATTATTTTATTAAATGTTTCATTTTTTTATAACATGTAATTTCTATATATTAATGTCTATACTTTTTTTTGTAACAGGTAAAGGTGCAGGAAGAACTAAATAGGAGGAGTAGCCCTCGGGTTCGTAGTAGACCACCCACATGCATGTCTCCATCCCCTAGAAGATCAAAGGCTGCTCGTGATTTATTCTCTTCACCAGCCAGAGGGGAATGACTTTTTATTGTGTTCCTCTGTTGTATGCCTATATGGCATTTGTGGACATATATTTTGTATTGTACATAGTTGACATTGTATGCCTATATGGCATTCTTGTAAGCCTATATGGCTATTTTGTATATATGTTATACTTATATCGACAGATATTGATGTATGCCTATATGGATATTTGGTTAATACAAATCTTTTTTATTGATGGCGTCCATACTTGCATTATAAATCCACTTTTGAATGGATATTTGTAGATGGCTACTTCAAATATTTAAAGTCCGATTGTATTACATAAGATGTTTGCATTTTCTTTGATAGGCTTGATAGGCCATGGATTACATGATGGTGTTTGATGGAAAAGTATGGTACTAGAAGACTTTAGTTCATTCTTAATAGGCTTGTGATTGATAATATCTTTGCATGATTGCACTTGATCTTGGATCATGGGCATGTTGTTAGGATTTTGATTGCATTGTGATGTTTGATGGATAGGCATGGTGTAAGTGTAAGATACCCAACTAGTTCTACGAAAATTTTTCCTTACTTAAACACTTTTACTTGCTAACAATTCATCAACTACTTCAATAACATAAAGATATACATCAAGATAATATTTGAATGAAACAACATTAGAGTTGGGTACTTGTCTTGTTACTTGATTCAATCAACTTGCAATGTCTTATTACATGGAAAATGCTTTCAATAGCATGAAGTACAACTCATTCAATGGAAATACAAGGACAGGCCTTGAAGCCTTGATGTTACAATGTCTTCCTTACTTGAGCAACTCAATTGAACTCAATGATGTCAACTGAATGTCAACACCTCACAGTATCACAAGGGAGCATCACCTTGCTTGTTGAGGGAGCATCACCCCAACACTTGAAACTCGCAGGCCTCAAGATTACAAGCTCAATAGCTTTGCAGAGAGAATTTTGTCAAATAAACAGATACCAAATGAATGAGAGAGCTCCTCCTTTTATAGGCCTTCCAAAGGAAATGAAGGCACATTTTTTAATGCATAAAGAGGAACCAAGGCACGTTTCCCAAGAAGCATATCCAAGGGAATATCCCATCTTGATGACTCATTCTGAGTTGGCAAGCTTATCAAGAGACCTCGACATGGATCCTGAAGACATTCTGAAGACCAATGGGCATTCAGACAGTTGTAACAACCTTAACCACTTCTTGAAACACTTTAGGCACAGTTTTAGGGTTCTTCTAACTGTGGCACCAGCTGTGGAGGATCTCACTAGGAAGTGCGCCTAAATTCTCATCCTTGGAAGATATTGTCTTTAGAAGTGAACTCCTCTGGATCCATACTTAAACATTTGAAGATTTGGAATGTTCAACTCATCACCTCACAAGGTAGGTGCACATTTGAAGGATTTATAGGTTTTTCTGACTTGGGCGCCAAGTTGAGGTGACCTCCTCCTGAAGTTGCGCCTTGTCAACATTAGGCGCCAATTAGAGTTTATGGATGCTCTGGATTGTTTCCAAGAGTAGGCGCCAAAACATCATCATTAAGAAAGTGTTTTAAATGCTAGGCACCCAAATGAGCCCTCTGGAGTCTAGGCGCTCCTTTCATGCATTCTGTGTTCAAGGCGCCAATTGAAAGGAGTGGAGAATAGGGCAAGCGCCTTCCAAACTAGGTGTTTCCTTGAGGTGACAAGGACTTAGAAAGTGCGCCTAAGGTGAGCGCCTTGAGTGAAAAGGTCTAACAAACATCTTTGAACCCCCTTTCAAGGTTAGGTGCATTTTGGAGGTGGAAACAAGTAGAAGGTGCGCCTTGGCTTCCTTTGTCAATTCTTTCAAGTCTTTGTTGATTAGGAAGGTGGAATGCTTCATTGTAGAATGAGCGCCTATCTTCTAATGTCCAAACTACTTCTTCTGGCTCACTTTGTGGCTAGGCGCCAGAGCTAAACTGTTCACACAAGGGAGTGCGCCTAGACTCACTTGATGTTTTCTTACTACTTCAACCCCTGGAAGATGTTCCAAGGTGTTCCCTTTTACAAGCACCTGACCTCCCAAGTTCCTTCATGTGCTATTCCTTGAAGGTGCCAAAACTGAGCTCCAGTGCCATGGGATTGTGCCTAACATCTTTGAAGAGTTTCTAAGCCTTTTGCAAGTTGATATCCCAAACTCATGCTTCTAGGTGCAACAGGAGCTTTCTAAAGGAGTTTCCAAGTTTTAGATGCCAAGCGAGGTCATGGGTGAATGGAACTGCGCCTTAGGAGATGACTGGATCCTAAGCGTCAGTCTGGAGTTACAGTGGAATTGATATGCGCCTCAACTAGCTTAGGCGCCCATTTGAAGTGATTCCTTTAACACTTCTCTGTCAATCTCAACTACAAGGATGATCTCCTAATCCAATTTTGATCCTCTGGAGATGCAAATAGCTTTTCATTTCACTAGGCGCCATCAATGATGATCATCAACCAAAGCGCATTTCAAAGGTGAGATAGGCAAATGAGGTGCCAAACTAGTCCTTAAGACTTATCTCCTTCTATCAAGTCAATTTCAACTATGTGAGAGAGTTCTATTCTAGGTGCAAAATGGAAATGTTTCATCAATTGGTGCATCTTACAAAGCTCCCAATTCTAGGCGCCAGAGCCAAAGAGTTTTTCCCAACACATGCACATGGGCTAGGAATTCACCTAAGAGACATCACTTAGCTTTAAAACTTTCAATCTATAGCCATCTGGGCTAGGCGCTCCAATGGAGGATCCTTGAACTCATGCATTGGCGCCTTCTAGTTCTAGGCACCCATTTTGGATGATTCATCCTGATACTAGCGCCCAAAATGACTAGACTCTCTTCATCATCCAATTCACTTAGAAGACTCAAGTTGGAGACTTAGTTGTCTATCCATGTTCTCCGGAAGATTCATTGTACCTCTATGCACTTAGGCGCCCTAGTTGATGTGATTAAAGTGCTTCAAAGCTCCATGATTCTTGGTTAGGCACACATTTGACATTGAGCAAGCAAGAAAGTGTGCCCTGACTCTAGGAGTCCTGCCTTAGTCAAGTTTAGCATCTAGACTTAACTAATTTCAAGTTTCTGACTTTGTTCCTACAAAAAACAAAAGTTAAGTTAGTCAAAAACCAATTCATTCCCTCATTATTTTGAATTAGCCTCCGGGAATGAGGAATAGGCTAACTCATTCTTCATTTGATGATCAGGCCGGAAACGGGGACATGACAGTAAGATACCCAACTAGTTCTATGAAAATTTTTCCTTACTTAAACAATTTTACTTGCTATCAATTCATCAACTACTTCAACAACACAAAGATATACATCAAAGATAACTACTTGAATGAATCAACCTTAGAGTTGGGTACTTGTCTAGTTATTTGACTCAATCAACTTGCAATGTCTTATTACATGGATAATGCTTTCAATAGCATGAAGTTACAACTTATTCAATGGAGATACAAAAGAAAGGCCTTGAAGCCTTGATGTTTACAATGGCGTCTACACTTGATCAACTCAATCAAACTCAATGATGTCAACTGAATGTCAACACCTCACAATATCACAAGGGAGCATCACCTTGCTTGTTGCATGGATGAACGTCATACTTGCAAGACTCTTAGGGTTAGGCGCCAACTGAAGGTAGTAGAGACCAGACTAGGCGCCATCCTAAGCTGGGCGCTTCCTTGAGGTGGTAGAGACATGGATGAACGTCTGGTGGGGTTTGATGACTCTATATTGACACTCAAAGTCACTTAGGTGCAATATTAGTGTTCTTCTAACTAGGCACCAGATAGGAGGATTCTCAGGGGTTTTGGCGCCTAGGTTACAACTTGTCAATTTCTCAAAGAATCTTTGAAACACTTGACTTCCAAGGATTATCATCTTAAGAGTAGATGATGATGACATGAAGTAGAGATCTCTCTAGGACTGGATGAAGCCTTGCTTGATGATAAGATGAAGATGAAGTGATCCTTCATGACGACCCTTGGAGTGACCCTCTTGGAGTTGTGGACTTTGAAACTTTGAAGATTGAGAGATCTTGAAACTCAGATGGATGAATGTCTATCATTGATGAAGTACACTTGCAAGATATTCCTCGGAGAACTTGAATGGATAGATGCCTTGAAATTTCAACATGACGTTAGTGATGAAGAGTATTGACATGTTGGACTTGATGTGACCTTGCTAAAGGCGCATTTTCTTTCTTAGCATGATCATCCCAAACCAAGGTGCCAACTTGGAAAACCTTGTGAAGGCGCCACTATCTGGAATTTCTTCCAAGGTGTTAAAACTTGACATCTTTTCTTCTCTAGGTACTATCTCCTTCAAGGCGCTCCTTAAAATCATTGGAAGTGCTCAGGACTTACCTTAGTCCAAAGCACCACAATCCATTCCTTAAAGCACAAAGAATTCTCAAAGGTGCCCCTATTTACCTCTAAGCACTCAAATATCATTTAGATTCAAGGCACACATTTAGCTCCAAAGCGCAAATTTCCATCATCAACCCATCAAGGTGCATCATCTTCCCTTTGTATCCCCTTCAAGGCACAGACATTCACTTCTTCACACTCAAACTCACTCTCTGGTGCCAGAATAGGTGTATAACTTCAAATAAGGCGCTAATCTTAGGTTTCTAAGTACTTAGTTTGATCTTAAGGCTATCCTTCCTCTAAGCACTCTCTTCAACTCCCTCACTGAAGGCCCTCTGTAAGTTTGGGCGCATTTCATCCCAAGGCACTTCAACATCATCCAAGGCACAAATTCACTCTCCAAGACAAGGTGCAAAAAACCCTATCCTAAGGCGCTCAAATCTTGCTTCTAGACCTAGGCGCACAAACATGAGATTGTGACTTCAATCATCATTCTTGGTTAAGGCACACAAACTCTCATTCAAGGCACATATCTTTCTCCAACAAGGCGCATATATTCCTCCAACAAGGCGTATATTCAATTCTAGGGCGCTCTATCTTGGATTAAATCAGGGTATCTCCTCAACAAGGCGCTCCAAACCATACCAAGGCGCTAAAACACTTAATGCAAGTTCTTCAAGTGCTTATCCAATTTGATTCCTCCAACACAGGGTGCTTAATCTACTTTCTCAAACTTTCAACTCAAATCCTCACCTTATATTCTCCAAGGCAAAAAGATGCAATTTGATTGAGGGCGCTAAAACTCTTAGGCGCACTTATCTCCCTGAACTTACCTCTCTTCTTCCCTAGGTGCCAGAAACACCTCTTTATCTCAACTAGGCACTTATCTTCTCTAGGCGCACATGGTCTTCAAGGCGCATTTCATTCATCAAGGCACCTATCTCTAACAATCTCAACACTCAAAGGGACTCAAAACTCATCTGGACACCATCACTTCCCTAAAGGCACAAAATTGGTGTAGATACATTCCATTTATTAAGGATCATTCTGGCACCCAAATCTTGTCAAAGCAAAGGATCAATAGGTTCTCTCTAAGGTGCACTCCAGGGTTTGATCTTGCAAGACTTCTCATGTCAAAATTTTGACCAAGACACTCAAGGCGCTAGTCTTTATCATCTAACCCTACAGTGCACTTACTCATTATGATATACTCCTCAACTTTGTATTCAACCTTGCCCAAGGCGCATATTCACTATAAGGCATTCTCACTTTATCAAGGCTCAGAGGGCTTCAACTTGCTAAAGGGTAGAGGTCTAGGTGCATATCTGACTTGAAGCTCAAGGCGCTCCAACCCTATTGCTCTAGAATTCCTTCTAGGCACTAAGTGACTTCTCCAATTCCTTGAAAACATTTGAAGTGTTTTACCTTCTCAAGGTGTTCCTTCGAACTTGACTCCAAGGTGTTATAATCTCAAAGGTGCTAACATCATCTCAACCAAAGGCGCTCAATGATTCATCCCATATCTAGGCGCTAAAACACTTAATCAACCAAGTCATTCAAGGCACCATTCAGTAAACTCATCTTCCATGATATTCCTATCAAGGCGCATATCACTTCTCTCATGGGCTTTAGGCGCTAATTTGAGTGTTTCAAAACTACTTAGGTGCCAAATTCATTTTAATGCACCAAACACAAAGAGCTTTCAAACACTGGGCGCTCATAAAGAGTCTTCCAACCTTGGGCGCTAAATTAGGTCTTTACAACTATCCAAGGCGCATATCTTGGTTTGAACAACTTATGGTGCCAAGACAACTTCTCATTAGGGCGCTCAAAACACTTGTGTTTACATTTGAAGTGCTTTACCTTCTTAAGGTGCTCCAGACTAACCTAACTCCAAGGCACTCCATCATCATCCTTAAGGTGCTAAAAACATCATCTCCACTCTAGGCAAAAACATCATCCAACTCCTTAAGGCACTTCATTGTCAAAGTCTGAAGGCACTCTACCTAGACCTTTCCCCTAGGCGCCAGAACTCCTAAGCGCTCACCAGATAACTCTCTTCTTCAAGGCACAAATCTTCCTATACTATGATTGCCTCTGAAACACCAATTAACGTGATGTGAGGGTGCAAAGGCTACTCCAATCCTTAGTGAGCGCCTAGTTTAAACAAGGAGAAATAAAGCATTCAAAACTATCCAAACGATCATCCCCTTCCTAACGTCTTCACTGCTCTGGAAAACCTTGGCCAAAATGACACATAACAATTCTTGTGCAAAGCACCTGAGCAAGAAAAGAGGGGGTCCCCAATCTGATGGGGTGATGTGTGATTTGGTCACAATAGTTACCCTTTTGGGGTGATGTGTGATTTGGAGGGCTCAATTCTTCAAGGCGCCCATTTTGTTCACCACTTGTAGCATCACTTGTTCAAGGCACATGTGTGATTTGGTCAAAAACAGGTGCCTAGAGTGAATAGGCTTTCTTCCTGACTTAGTACACTGCCTCCTTCTAACGATTTTTGGGGCAGCAAAAAACTTTTCACCACGGGCAAATGGCTCAGAGCTATAAAAAATTGAGAGAGGTTATTGTAGAGGCACTCTACGTGATCGCGTTGCCTCAGACGGAATGTTTCTAAGTGACACGGTTTTCGAGTAACATCTTGTCAAAGATTGCTGCCTTTTTGCACTTTGGACTCTTTAGGGATATCGTTGGTACAATGTAGCTCCAACTGTTTCGACATATTTGGGTGAAAAATAGGACCATGCCTAGCGTAAATGTACCCATTCGGATGCGTTGGAATAGTCAGTTTGGTCACATCAGGAGCAGGACGAAAGTTACACCCCTTTGCAACTTTACACTGCCTCCTTTTGACGATTTTTGGGACAGCAGAAAACCTTTCACCATGGGCAAATGCCTCAGAGCTATAAAAAACTGAGAGAAGTTATTGTAGAGGCACTCTACGTGATCCCGTTGCCTTAGATGGAATGTTTCTAAGTGACATGGTTTTCGAGTAACATCTCATCAAAGATTGCTGCCTTTTTGCACTTTGGACTCTTCAGGGATATCGTCGGTACAATGTAGCTCTGACTGTTTTGACATGTTTGGGTGAAAAATAGGACCATGCCTAGCGTAAATGTACCCATTCAGACGCGTTGGAACAGTCAGTTTGGTCACATTAGGAGCAGGACGAAAGTTACACCCCTTTGCAACTTTACACTGCCTCCTTCTGACGATTTTTGGGGCAACAGAAAACCTTTCACCACGGGCAAATGCCTCAGAGCTATAAAAAACTGAGAGAGGTTATTGTAGAGGCACTCTACGTGATTGCGTTTCCTCAGACAGAATATTTCTAAGTGACACAGTTTTCGAGTAACATCTCGTCAAAGATTGCTGCATTTTTGCACTTTGGACTCTTCAGGGATATCGTCGGTACAATGTAGCTCTGACTGTTTTGACATGTTTGGGTGAAAAATAGGACCATGCCTAGCGTAAATATACCCATTCAGATGCGTTGGAACAGTCAGTTTGGTTGCATCAGGAGCAGGACGAAAGTTACACCCCTTTGCAACTTTACACTGCCTCCTTCTGACGATTTTTGGGGCAGCAGAAAACCTTTCACCACGGGCAAATGGATCAGAGCTATAAAAAACCGAGAGAGGTTATTGTAGAGGCACTCTACGTGATCGCGTTGCCTTAGACAGAATGTTTCTAAGTGACACATTTTTCAAGTAACATCTCATCAAAGATTGCTGCATTTTTACACTTTGGACTCTTCAGGGATATCGTCGATACAATGTAGCTCCGACTGTTTTGACATGTTTGGGTGAAAAATAGGACCATGCCTAGCGTAAATGTACCCATTTGGATGCATTGGAACAATCAGTTTGGTCGCATCAGGAGCAGGACGAAAGTTACACCCCTTTGCAACTTTACACTGCCTCCTTCTGACGATTTTTGGGGCAGCAGAAAATATTTCACCACGGGCAAATGCCTCAGAGCTATAAAAAACTAAGAGAGGTTATTGTAGAGGCACTCTATGTGATCGCGTTGCCTCAGATAGAATGTTTCTAAGTGACACAGTTTTTGAGTAACATCTTGTCAAAGATTGCTGCCTTTTTGCACTTTGGACTCTTCAGGGATATCGTCGGTACAATGTAGCTCCGACTGTTTCGACATGTTTAGGTGAAAAATAGGACCATGCCTAGCGTAAATGTACCCATCTGGATGCGTTGGAATAGTCAATTTGGTCACATCACGAGCAGGACACCAAAAATGCAAAAGTTGCTTTGTGCAACTTGACAACATTGACACTTTTTTGCAACATGACTCAAAGACTCAAACTGACCCCAAATGACTCAAAGTGACTTAAAATCACCTTGATTTGGTGCCCAATGTACATTATAGAGGTCAAGGTGCTCCTTATCATTCAAACATCTTAGATGGGCGCATAGGAAAGGAAAAAGCTCTAAGTTTCATCATCATGAGCCCCTAATATCAAGAGACTTTAATGGCTCAAACCTTAGCATGGAGTCCTAAGGCACATTTCATGTCTCCTTTCATCCAGTTTGGCGCCCTTATGTAGATTTTTCAACTTGATTTGGCGCCCTATATGTGAAGGAAGATCTAAAGGCATGAAAGTGGATGTCATATTGCAAGAGTTTGGATCATCAAAATTGAAAGAAATAAGTCTATTAAGCTTGGGTGCCCTTGGTCTTCTTTTCATTCATTATGAGCACCTTGGGAGAATGGTATATAGGTCATCATCATGATTGGGCGCCCTGGATCCAGAGTGTTGGAGAGATCATCAAATGGTGTCTAGTAGGGTGAGTTATGAGTTTGGTCGCATCAGGAGCAGGACACCAAAAATGCATAACATGATGATGTAAAAATGTGTACATATGTGTAAAAATGCAGGAGGAAATAAAAAAAGACAAACCTTACAAATTAATGTGCATACTTACAACTCAATGTAACATAACTTTACAAAATCAATGTGAATACTTACAAATTAATCCAATGAACCATCTGGGTATGCTCTACTCTTTATTGTGTCAAGTATTGCTTCATGGTCAGACTCACGCACCTTCCACAATATTTTGTTCAAAGGTCTACCCTGATACTTTATCAAATGAACATTAGATGCCACGACAAGGTTCGAGTAATGAAGAATCTTCCGATGCACGTCAAAGTCCTGAAATAGCCAAATATTAACACTCTTATGTGGGTACCTTCTAAGCCATGTTCCAGTAATAACCACTGATCCTGTAGGGTATTCGATGTTTTCTCCATTTGTAACAGGGGCCTCCAATTTCTTTTTGGCCTCAACACAATGACATAAGTAATAATCTATTCCCTCTTCATTATCTTCATCTGCAATAACTGCATATACGTGCCCTACATTGATATGTGTAGCAAATTAGATGAAATTAGTCAACATTACAAAAACACTACAAAGTAAGATGACATTACCTGGTTGAACTAGATGAAATTAGATGCATATACGTGCCCTATATTACCTGGTTGAACTAAATCTGATATGTGGTCAAAGTCAACTGACAATTCCATCTGTGTTAGTTCTAGTGCCGTCAGGGGTCGATACGTGTCAAGTGGGCTAAGATAACTTAACTACCATTCGTCAACCCACTCCTTTGACTCGCACTCATCCCAGACTTGAATTGTACAGGAAGAACAAAAGCATGACATCTTTCGTGTATGGATACTCCATGAACCTGCAATTGAGCTTCTGAAAGAGTGCATCTCATTTGATCCTGTCAGTGTACAAGAATCCTCATATGGTGCAATGTTAGTATCATCTATCATCCAAAAAAATCTACAAACTAAAGACTTACCTTCATTATCTGGACCCATGGAAGCATTACACCACTCGACAATCGATTTTGCATCTGTCAACTTTGCATTGTCTTTATACTTTAACTCTTCTCGTGCTATGACTCTTTTGATACATGCTCCTGCACCATCATGCTCCCCCTTTCCATGCCCAGCCTCACAAAAGTTTCACATATGTTTAATACCTGTAAAATTATGCCTCCTACTTAGCCAATAGAAATTTCGCGAGTTCTTGAATTGTGACGCACAATTATCCGACCATATGATATGCTGACTAAACGATATGCCCCTTCTAGCCAAATCATTGTAGAACACCTGAAAGCAACCTTGCACGAACTTTGTAGAATGCATGCGATCATCACTAATATAGAAATTATACTCCCTTATGATCTTTCTATCATCCTCTGTACTATCATTCGCATGAATGAATGTGATGTGCACAAATATAGAAACTTGTGTGGAGTTGTAATATTGTGATTGCACCTCACGCTGTGGCTGTAGAGTGTAGTTCTCTGCAAAGTCGATGATTGAAACAATGCTACCAACCAGAAATGTGTCCTTGCATAACTTGAATTGCAAGTCCAACCATCGAGCTCTATGGGCATGTCTTGCATACTCATACACTATGCTGTCATGAAATATAGGCATAAATTGATACACTGGAATCTTTTCAATAACTAATTCACACCTCTTTGCTTCTTTACCATCTTTTGTATTGTATGCCACTGTTTTATACTTGCCAAACTCTACTAGTTCATTTCCAACCGCATGTGTTATTTCCATATGTTCACATATTGGCAAATGTTGCAAGCCACCGCAACGATGACATGTGCCATCCAAGCATAATTTCTTGTAGAATATTTGACCTTCCTCTCTTTCACATAAAATTCTTGATATGAAGTCTCTTGAAAATGTTGGTGGGGCACATATGGCACAACCCTGCAAATCATTGTTAGTATGCATATCTAAACATATAGACCTATAAGCATCAAAATGGTTAGAAAATTCAATATGTAATCTACAACAAGTAGTGTGTGTGTGATTTATCTTAACATAGAAAGGTTTTAGCATTTCAAAATATCTTTGACAAATTTTAATTTGAGGATACTTCTCTAGAAATTTACCATAAAACTGTGTTTGAGTCTCATCCAAAAAATGCTTTGGATGTGGCTCGTGGTTCTGACTACCGATTCTCCTTCTTACCACATCCCTTTGATTCAGAGATACCCTTGTGTAATTCTTCCAAAGTCTTCAATTAGTGATCTCAATGCTTCAACAATTGGTTTATCTTTTCGTGGTAGTCTCCCCGAGAACGCCCATAATTCATTAGCATTAGTGTCCTCAATTCTTTGGCGTCTTCCAACGGCTCTTGATAAAGTTTTCCTATTAATTCTCAATTCTTGACTTGTCTTTCTAATGAGATGAGCTTTCCTCATTTGACTACTTACTATAGTCGATGTAATCACATGCCGTGTTGCATTACTATCTTTTGTGCGTGAGGTGTTACCCACACTCTCATACGCACTCATTAGATTCTTGACAATAGATTTTTCACTTGAAGCCTCTGATGTTCTCAACCCAAGAATCTTCATGATAGACCTATACTTTATACTTCGCATCATTTCAACGAATAGTTGACATCTTGCAGTCTCATTTAACTTTTCAAAGAACAATCTCCAAATCTTATTAGCATATCTTCTACAAGTGCATTTTGGAATCTTACCTTCCATTGGCTGCAAAATATTCTCATCAATATCAATCAAATACTTTGGCTTTCTATGCAAAATTCTAGGTGGTGTCAAGTTAGGTAAATTCATCTCAACATTAGGAATTTCATCAATATTTAAATGAGATGGGTTAGATGGCATACCTTCGATCGAAGATGGAATAGATGACATACCTTGAGGTTGAGGTGGGAACGATGGTGTACCTCCTTCATCACATGTGAGTGATGATGTACTCTCAACTTGAGATGTGGTAGATGGTGTCCCTACATGTTGACTTGCGGTAAAGGACGTGTCTCCAACTATGGTATTCAAATCTCTCGTACCATGAAGTTTTTGCATTCGTTCTCTTTGTGCTGCCAATACCATATCTCTTTGTGATGGTTGTGGTTCCTCTTCAATTGGTATGTCTTCATTTATCGTGTCCAATTTCCTCTTCTCACAAAGTTCCCTCATAGCCATTGCTTTCTTTGCATTCTTAGCATCTATCTCTTCCTATGTTGGTTTAATTCTTGATCATTTCCTTGGCATGACGGAGAATTTGTCTGTAGCATGATAAAGAGACCAATATTAGTT